>CAWUFW010000459.1:3855000-4334075 GCA_963921515.1 Calotriton arnoldi
CACGGCTTCTGGTGCACTGCTGGTGGGGCATGAGGTCCTCTTACGTCCTGAGGACCTCAAGACACAAGTGGACTTCATCCTCTGAGCAGCAGTGCGCCAGAAGCCGCGTTTGCAGCGTGGTGTAAAAAGGGGCGTGGCCTCAGAACACCTCTCTGAAAAGCAGCTCTGTGGCGCTTACTGGATGTACCTGGTGGGCTACTTGGCCACCAGGGACCTTCAGGATTCAACGGGACTTAATAGGGATGTCATAGTTAGAAATTAGCATTTAAAAAACCATTGAAATTCACTGAAAAAACCATAGGTTTCAGGTACGTTATAGTTAGAAATTAGCATTTAAAAAACCTTAGAAATTCACTGAAAAAACCATAGGTTTCAGGGACGTTATAGTTAGCTGGACATTTCACTCTTACAAAACCATAGAAATTCCACCGTTATAGTTAATTCAGCTAACTATAACTCGCGCACCCACAATGCACTGCTCATGACGTCACATATTACATCATTCATGACATGGTCAGTCACATCAGTGATGACATCACTGATGACATCTCAAACGACATCACTGATGACATCATCCACGTGAAAATCTGATGCACCTCCTCACACTAATATAACCTTAGATACACCCACTGTAAAATACAGACTACCATTTTCTAAATCATTGACACACCAATACCAGTTACTACATACGCACTCACTGATTCCTAGGTCTACACACACATCCACTCATTCACCCATAGAATCACTCATACATGCAGTAACTCATCAAGACAACACTATCATATGCACTCATACACCTATACAGACACTCACACACCGCCACTCATCCATGTAGTTACTCACACACCTAGTCAGTCATGCAAATAATCAATCACACTCCCAATTACTCACCTATACAATTATACACACACCACCTCACTTATTCATACAGATACTAACGCATAATTACTCTCTTATATAATCAGTGATACAAGTAAACCCTCATCCATACAGCCAGTCTCACAATCACTGACTCTCATGTATAGTCATTTATATACTTCAACTCTCACATACACTGCCTTTTACATATGTAGCTACTTGGACATGTACCACTGAGACATCCATTCACTCACCAACACACCCATACACACACTCACGCACACATACAGCTGTTTCCACATGCACTCTTGAACCCATACACCCAGTGAATCAACCACTCACACATCTATGCACAGTCACACACCTCCCACCCACCCACACACACACTCAATCTCCCCAAAAAATAGTCAGACAACCAATCAATAACCTATATAGACACTGATGTAGCTACTGACCAACCCATGCAGCAGCTTACACAACAGACAGATACAGACATTCACACAGTTTAGTCACTAACCCATGCATTCAGTAAGACACATATTTAATCACTCACTTATACAGTCAGTCACACACCTACTAAATCCTTCATCCAGACACTTATACACCCACTCATTCTTCAATACACCTTGGCATATATATAAAACATATTTAAACTTTACAGAAACACAGTCACTGGATGAAGTCATCAGTGATGTCATTTGAGAGGTCATCAGTGATGTCACTGACCATGTCATGAATGATGTAATATGTGACGTCATGAGCAGTGCATTGCTTGGTGGGAGCGGTCAGATCCCACTAAGCAAAAGCAAACGGCTTCCTCCAGAGGGTGCGGGTGGCAGTCCACAAGGCCATAAATGGCTCCAGGAGGTAGGCCGCACAGCCCGCCTCCATCTTACATCTTTGCCCTGGGGAGGTGGTGGTCCCCGGGGCCCATAGTGCCCCAGGGCGGTAGAGACTCCCTGGGGTGCAGGGGGGCCGCGCGGGCCTCCGCGCATTAACTTAACTACAGTGCTCCGGGTAGGTGGCAGTCCCTGGGGCTTATCAGCCATAGGAGGGAAGCCATGTGTGCCCCCCTCCTTTACATAAGTGCTCATGCCCCTGGGACCTGGCCCACCCAGGGGCCTTTTAGTAAAGAAGCACGTGCTTCTTTTTTTTTTTTTTTTTTTTTTTTTTAATCAAGAGGCATAGGGGGTCAGAGTATTCCCATCATGCCCCGTTCTCTTTTTCACTGAAAAACACCAACGGCTACAGTGCACTGCTTATGAACTCACATATAACATCACTCATGACATGGTAAGTGACATCACTGATGACATCATGCTCATTTCTGACCTTTATTGTGCCTCTTTCATAAGCCGTAGGAGGAGGGCCCATGCACCCCCCTCCTTTTTAGGATTCCTTATGCCCCCAGGACCTGGCCCACCTGGGGGCTAAACATTACAGAAGTGTGGGAGGCGGCGCTTCTTTCTTTTTTTAATTTTTCAGTGGGAGGCGCTGATCCAGCACGACTTCGGCTGAATTATTATTATTTTTTTTTAAGGGTTTTTTGCCCCAGGCGGGTTCCCTGCAGGACCCCTCCAAGAGGCCTACGGGGTCAGGGTATTACTACCCACCCCCTTCTCTTTTTTTAACATTTTTTGGGGACTCTGCTGATGCAAAGTCCCAAGATGGCTGCCAACACTTCCTGCTTGAAGTGCTGGCAGCCAAATCACATTCAGCAGAGGGACTTTGGGATCCTTGGAGGATCTGCGTCCCTATATATACCAATTTACATTCCCTTTAATATCTAAAAAAACTACTGAACGGATTTACACCAAATAAAAAAAGGGTCCTTTCTAGACCCAGAGCTACCTTTCTGCCAAATTTGGTGTAATTCCGTCCAGCGGTTTGGGCTCTAGTCATCTCTAGGCATTAACATGGGAAAAACACTTTTTTTTAAATTCCCCCTTTTTTTCTACCATGCTTGACGGATCGCCCTGAAACTTTCCATTCAGAACAAGAATCACTGGCACACTTTTTTTGGGAAAATTTCGTGAAGATTAGCCAACCGGTGCCTAAGATATAGGCAAATCAAAAAATGCTTTACCTATGGAAAAATGGTCCTAACGACAACTACCTGCTAGCGACCGCCAGCAGGTAGTGTATATGTATATATATATACACATATATATATATATACATATAAATATATATATAGTTATCGTTAGGACCATTTATATATATATATATATATATATATATATATATATATATATATAAATATATATATAAATATATATATATATATATATATATATATATGAAAAGGCTTTATACTTACCTGCAATATACTTACTTTTTCACTGTAAAGGCATGTGTGGTAAAGAACAAGTTACTTACCTTTGGTAACGCTCTTTCTGGTGGATACAGTATCTCCCTGTGGATTCCTCAACTTTTGAATATCTCAATGCACCAGCATTCCACTGAAACTTTTCTTCTCAGCGCTCCCATGTCGACGAGGATGTCACAATGCCATGGCTCCGCACGCGGCTCCGTGTGACATCACTGGAGCCATAAGGAGCCCTCATCGGCGTGCTGATGTCAGTTTCCACCCATTTGTTTCGTGGCTTCGAGGCAAATGGGTGAAACCAACAAGACGAATGCCACAACATTCTAAACCTTTAATAAAATATTTATATATATGTACTTACATATATTAATGAAAAATTAAATGCGTACACAATATGCAAATAGACTTCTTTTTGGTATATACAGACATGCAACGAGGAGGCGGGTGGGTCAGTGAGGAATCCACAGGTAGATACTGTATCACCTAGAAAAAGCATTACTAAAGGTAAGTAACTTTTTCTTCTGACAGATAGATCTACGTCGGGATTCCTCACCTTTTGAATAGAATCCCCAAGAAGTCTCACACTTGGTGGTGGGTGCCTGTCTGCCTATACCAAAAACCCTTGCAATAGAGAATGTGCAAAGTGACTGTCCCTCCTAACTTCAGAGTCTAATCAATAGTGCTTTGCAAAAGTGTGGAGGAAGGCCCAAGTTGCTGCTTTACAAATGTCAACCACAGGGACACCTGTAGCTAAAGCAGAAGTAGAAGACTTAGCCCTAGTGGAATGAGCTCTAATACCTTCAGGTGGTTCTTTGTTAGCCATGGCGTAGCAGATATTTAGGCATAGGGTTTCCCCCCGGGGCAATGCTCTTTTATTCACTGCTTTTCATTTTATCTTGCCCACATAGCCAATGTACAGCTTATCATCCAGCTGGAGATCACGAGTTCTGTCCATATAAAAACTCAGAGCCCTTTTAGGGTCTAATCGATTAAGCCTTTTCTCCTCTTTAGATGGATGTGGAGGAGGATAGAAAGTAGGAATGGTGATAGACTGGCCCAGTAGAAGGGAGTAACCACCTGCAGGAAAGCAGCCCTGGTTCAAAATACCACCTTATCTGCATAGAAAGTCGTAAAGGGAGGTTTCACACTTAATGCATGTAATTCACTAACACGTCTAACAGACGTCTTGGCAACCAGAAAAAATGTCTTAAAAGTAAGAAGTCTGAAAGGACAATTATGTAAAGATTCAAATGGAGAACACATAAGGTAAGTTAATACTAAATTAAGATCCCACTGAGGCATGTTGAACGGAATGGGAGGTTATTTTTAGTAAGTCCGTTTATAAACCTTAACACTACAGGGGTCTTAAACAGAAATGGTTGATCAGGTAAACAAAGGAATGGCGAAAGGACAGACAAATATCCCTTAACTGTTGCAAATGCACAACCTTGTTGCGCTAGGGAAAGAGCAAAATGTAAATATCAGACAAATGGGCCTTTAAGGGGTCAATAAAATTACCTTCACACCACTTTACAAACTTAGACCATCTGCCAGCATAAACAGACTTGGTGGAGTGTCTCTGGGTGATAAAAACACATCCACCACATCGGGGGAGAGAGAGAAAGAGCCATGTAGGTGCAGGCTCTGGAGGTGAGGGTGTAGAACCTTCCCCTGTGACTGCGAGAAGATGGCTGCCCTGTGAGGGAGACGGAGCAGGGGGCACACAGAGGTGAAGAAGGTCTATGTACCATACCCATCGCAGCAAATCTAAGTCTATTAATATGACTTGGGCCCAGTCTTGGTGAATCTTCCTCAGAACCCGAGGAATCGAGGGTCTGGGGGAAATGAGTATAACAGCAGGGAGTCCCAGTCTAATTGAAACATGTCCCCCAGTGCTCCCTGCATACAATACTGGAGGCTGCAGAATGATGGCCAGTGCGTGTTCTCGTGAGTGGGAAAAAGGTCTATCTGAGCGGTCCTCCATATCCAGAAAATGTTCTGAACCACTTCTAGACGGAGGCGTCACTTGTGATAGTCTGAAAAATGCAGACTGAAACTGTCTGCAAGCACTTTTAGAACCCCGGCCGAGTGATTTGCCATGATGCAAATCTGATGGCCCTTCGTCCAGGACCAGAGTCGTAGAGCTTCTCTGCAGAGAGGATACAACCCTACTCCTCCCTGTTTGTTTATGTACCACATCGCAGTAGTATGGTCTATTAATACATGAAAGGACTGACCACAAATGGAAGGGAGGAAGGCTTTGCGAGCCTGACGTATCGCCTGCAATTCCAACAGAATCATGTGCAACAATTGTTCTTCTGGAGACCAAAGACCTTTGATCATCAGATCCCCCAGATGAGCTCCCCATCCTAGAGTGGAGGCATCTGTAATCACAGTGGCCACCGGAGGTGGAGGGCAAAATGGCTTCCCTTGAGACAGATTGCAGGACAAACCCCACAGCTGAAGTTCCACTGCAGTGTCCCTGAAGTTCCTGACTGATTCTTTGAGATCCTCATTGTGTTGAAACTACTGCCTGTGGAGGCACCACTGGAGGGCTCCCCATATGCTAGTATGCATGGGTGACCAACAGAATGCAGGAGGCTATCAGACCTAGCAGGCACACGACCTTCAGGATTGGAACCATAGCTCCATTCTGAAACATCAGAATCATGGCCTGAATGTTCAGAATCCTCTAAGGAGGAGGGTAGGTTTGATTCACTATAGGGTCCGATACTGCCCCTATGAACAAGGTGTGCTGAGAGGGCTCTAGGTGAGACTTGGACTTGTTAATGGAAAAGCTCAGGTTGAACAACAACTGAGCTGTGAACTGCAAGTGTTGCAACACCAACTCTGAAGACTTGGCTGTGATCAGCCAATCGTCCAGGTAAGGGAATACTGGAATTCCCCACCTGTGCTGCGGCCACCAGCAAAACCTTCATTAAGACTCGAGGTGCGGAAGTAAGCCCAAAAGGAAGGACCGCAAACTGGTAATGTTGAGACCCCACCATGAAACAGATACTTCCTGTGCCATTGCAAAATGGGGATGTGAAAGTATGCATCCTGCAAATCGATCAAAACCATCAAGTCTTCCTATTCCAGCACAAGAAGCACCTGTGCTAGGGTCAGCATTTTTAATTTTTCCTACTTGAGGAATCAGTACAAAATCCTGAGATCTAGGATCGGATGTAAACGACCATCCTTTTTGGGAATCAGAAAGTACCAGGAATAGTATTCCTGACCCCGCTCCTGCGTGGAACCAACTCTACTGCACCCTTTTGAAGTAGGGATTAGACCTCCTGTTAAAGGAGGATAAGATGGTCTTCTGTACAAAAACCTTGTTGGGGAGGAAAGGGCGGGGAAATTCCTGGAAGCGTAGGGCATACCCATTTTCTACAAAATTCAAAACCCACTGATCCAATGGTATGGATCTCCATTCTGATAGAAAATTGGACAACCGTCCTCCCACCAGCAAAGCATGCTCCAAAATGGCAAAACTAGGGCTTCTTCCTGTGATGTTGGCCAGGGAGGAAGAAGAGAAGGAGGAAGATGGCTGATGGGCGGCTCCTCATTTCCTACCTCTGCCCTGGCCTCTGGACGACTGCTGTTGATGCTGGTATTGCTGTCTTCCACGAAAGAAGAAGTTCCAGCCAAACCCCCGGAACCTCCAAACCTGCCTGTAATCTTTGGGCTGCGATTGAAGGCCCAAAGATCTTCCTGTCGCCTGACTGTTTTTGAATCTCTCCAAGGCAGAATCTCCTTTGGTGGCAGTCTCAACCCATCAAATGGCAAATCCATCAGGGTAGCTTGTACATCCGGTGAGAAACCAGACCCGCTCAGCCATGCATGCATGCCTCCTTGTAGGGACGCCCGTTTCCTGGTTGCTGGACGGGGAGCAGGACCACATCCTCCAGAGTTCTTTGTGGCTGGAACCACCACTGACGCCAGGACTGCGCCAGGAGGTGCTTAAAGTTGCGCCAGGGCTCATGCAGCGCGGGACGCGCCGGGGCCGTGCTCAGGCAAAGCCCGGGCCAAGGGCGGGCCGGTATGCACCCGTCAGAGCCCAGAGGAGGCCGGGCCACCCCTCTAACCTCAGCGCCCCATGGATCTATCGTTGAAAGGGACACTTCTGCGCGTCGATTTGTGGAGCCTTTTGTTGCAGGACTGGTGAAAAGATAATGGGTAGGAGAAAGCAAACTATGCCTGGGTCGGGTGGAGGGGCGGCTGTAAGGGCTTTTGATACATTTCTGGCCAGGGCAGCAAATGTTTTCTCAAATGAAATTGCCCTGACGGAAAGGAGACTCGCTTTGGAATTAACTAATCTTCCACAGAGACCAGTATCTCTTGATGGGCCCCTTCCCAACGGCTGGGCAAAGCGAGACTGCGCCTATTTTGACAGCTGTCACTGTTTTGTCAGAAGGATCGGAGGGCAACCAAGTGGATGGTGCTTCTATGCTGGAGCCCCCAGTTAAAAAGAAAATAGGTGGAGGGAAAAAAACACACTGGCTTCAAAAAAGCAAGCGGAATCAGTCGCCCATGACCCAGATAATGTGGCCTTGAGCCAGACTTTGATTAAACTTATCCAAAAAATGGAAGACACTTTACAGATCAATCTAGCTCCTATTATCGTTCGGTTGGAAAAGATGGAAGTGTTACTTTGTCAGTCGAAAGAGTACCTACCATGCTAGTCTTGTAACAAGTCGCCTGGAGACAGAACCCGTGGGGTTGAAGGAAGGGTCGGGACCTACTCAGCTGGGGGGTCTTGATCCTACAGTTCCTACAACCAGTAAGGGTCTGCAAGCAAGTAGTGGCATGCCTTTAGCGCAAAGAGATAACCTTCAGTCAGTCCCAGGGTTTAACAAGCAACCCTTAGGTAGTATGGGCCCACAAGGAAGTGTAAGATCCTCAAAAGATAATAGGGAGGAACGAGAGGTTCTAGGTGAAGCTTCGCGTAGATCTTCAGCGGCTGATCTAACAGACCCCCGGATAAACCAGGGGACTGATTTACAGGGTCCCAAATCCCTTAACCTCTCTTGTCAACTGGAAGAGAGAACTGATGTTTTAAATCTACCCCCAAGTCAGTTCCTTTAGTGTCTATTTTGGTGGGTGTGCCACCACTCAAGAGGGGCTCTAAGGAGACAACAACAGACCTGATACACAAGGTGACCCATTGGTTGGATAGATCATTGGTAAATGGCCGTTCTATAGCCCCCCATGTCATCATGGCCAGAAGAGTGGGCAGGGTGGGGAAAGCCACAAACAAAGATAGGTGGAGTGAGTGTATTGCGGTTAATCTGACACACCTGTTACATGTAAGAGCTATGATTTGTAGTCAGCACAGACCAGATTCTCATACAGGAATTCAGGTCATCCCACTCTCCTTTTTTTTATCCCAATGGGGCTCAATACCAAAGCATTCGGGGTAATGCCCCTAGTTTGTCTGACTATTCCCCTCATAAATAGATATGCCGCACTGAGGGACTTAGATAGTATTGATGGAGCAAGGACTCGAACATGAGACTTGCTCGGAAGCAATCCTCTCGTTTAAACTCATTAACGAATTACTAACAACGTATTTTGTGATTAATAATACACATTTCCTTTATACGCGGGAGAAAATGAAGCTTGCCTATGTGTTTTGCTAACTGCAATAACATGAACGAAGGACTAGAATGCATTCTAACACGGGATCTTTAATGCGCATGCGTCTACTGCATCTACATAGTATGAGGAAATAACGCTTGGAGGGAAATTCTGGCGCTTGCGCAAAGAGCTATAAAATGGCTGCTTGAAAACCCACATGCATCGCACCTGCTTGCTGAAATTAGAAAATAAGTTTTATACTAATGCAAATGCAGAAAGGGATATAATAAATGGTACGGGCTAGAGTAGAGGTTGGTGGTATACAGTGAAATCATTTATTTTTGAGAATAACATTTCTCCTTTTGACTTTATTATTAGTGCGTATTTGGGCCGGTCAAATTTGTCTGAGTCGAGCAGACTGACGTTGCGCGACACATGCGCCCTGGTGTGGAAGCTCGAAAAGATGACTAAGGACTTGTCACGCGTCCAAGGTCGGCGAAGATGTGCCCTGGGAACATGAGGGTGAAGAGTTCATATGAAGGAACTTATTCAAGAAATCGTTACATTTGTATTAATAAAGTTTAAAGATGTATGGGAAAGGAAGGGCGGAATAAAAGTTTGAGGGGAGGAGTTTTGAAACAATGGTTTAAAGAAATAAATGAAGTATAAGCATGGTGTGATGATCATCCCCCTCTCGCCTGTCCAATCAGAAGTTAGTATTCTGTAAAATTGAAACATTAATGGGTGGTACATGGTAATGAAAAGGTATAATTGAAGTAGTTAGTTAGTTAGAGCTGCGGCTGGAGAGAGAGGAGCGAGCGGAAGCACCAGAAACAATTCGGAGCTTGGGATGCTGTTGGTGCTGGGGTGGTGCTGATGCTCTGAAATGCTGATGAAGAAATCGAATGCAGAACCATCTACTAAATTTGGGTGGGTTAGAAAGAAGATCGCGGAAGAACCACGATTAGGAAGAGAGTGTCAGAGAGGGGTGCGACGCAGTCGTCGGTATCTAGAGAGGTGAAGTATCCTGTCCTGATTCCTGTCCTGAAGCCTTTGTCTCCTGATCTGTCCTGGGGACCCTTACCAGCCCTTTGGCCAGGGGGTTGGTCTTCACA
Source organism: Calotriton arnoldi (assembly GCA_963921515.1). Taxonomy (NCBI): domain Eukaryota; kingdom Metazoa; phylum Chordata; class Amphibia; order Caudata; family Salamandridae; genus Calotriton; species Calotriton arnoldi. The sequence continues at coordinate 3,864,883 of CAWUFW010000459.1, forward strand.
CCATACTTGGTAACTATAGATTCATCATCTTGATAAATGCTCTTCTCTTTCTATCCTCTTCTTTCTGAGCATAGTTATTGTGTGGATCTGAATTGTTAATGTCTATTGAAACTTGATTGAATTTGGCACTCTTGCGAATGAGGGTGTTTGCACTGAAACGCTTTGAGATGGTTCACAACCAATTAATGTAGATAAAGATTTTTAAAGCTTACCGAGTCTATGATTATTTTATTTTTAAATCAAGAACTGTATAAGTCATGTTATTTATCACCATCAACTAGTTCCACCTAACTGGTCCATTGACCAGAGGAAAGAACTATTTGATCAGTGAAAGGTTTAGTTAGAGAAGAAATAACTAGATCTCGAGGTATGAAAATTATAAAACTACAAAGTTCCAGCGGTCTACTTGGTCTTTAGTGCGAGAGAGTTATATGGGCCCAGGTGAGTATATGGTAGTGGAGAATCTGTTGCTAGTAAGCCGCTGTATCAGTTTTCTGGTAGCAGAGCTATGGTTGTTAGTGAGTAGTTTGGTGATAAGTATAGATTATTGATTTTTGATTTATGTTTTAACAAAAGAGTTAGCGTCCTGTTTTTATGTCGTCTGGAAAATTCCCGGGGAATGAATAGCAGGTGGCGATAGAAACCACACTGCAGTGAGGTTACTCGTCTGTTGGAATAACACTGAGAAGCTAGGTAGGGCTGGCAGTGTTAAAATAGGGACTATTTTCTGTATAAAAGTGAGAGTGGTTTATAGAAAAGAGTTCGCTAGTGAAACTTTAGGCGTTATATCACCTAGTAAGGGTGACCCTGAAGGAGTAGCAGGTTCTTCTAAGCTAGACTGACAGCAAAAGGAGTTCGCTGGTGAAACATCGGTCTCAAATTTCCCTAACGGGTGACACCGGAAGAGTAGCAGGTTCTCTGGAGCTTAGGTGAAGAGTAAGCGGAAGGTTTTACTCGCAGTGAAAAGAAATAAACTATCCTTTTGATTTAGTGGAACAGACAGAGTAGCGAATGTTTTTACGTTGTTAATAACAAAGAAGTTTAAAGAGAATTTTCAAGAAATAAAGTTTCGTATTACCTTGTAAAGGGAGGGTCAGTTGCCAAAGTGCTACTGACGTCACAAAGAGCTGCGCTGGGATTGGTAGACACAGCGGGCGTGTGACAGGAGGAGCTTGGTAAAGGAGGGGTGAGAAATCGCCTGAGTTGGACTGACGTCACAGTGAGCCGCGCTGGAATTGGTAGACACAGCGGGCGGGTGACAGGAGCAGCATTGTAAAGGAGGGGTCAGTAGTGAGGAGCAGAACTGACGTCAGGAAAAGGCCGCGCTACATTGGTCAGAGTACGAGTGAGAGCCTGATTTGATTGGATAACCAGTTATAAGCCGCGCTAGTATTGGTAAAGAGAAGATTGTATGCGGGATTTTGATTTGACTGTAAGTGCAAGACGTACCGGTAGAAAATTTAAAGGGTTTGCGGAATACAATTTTCTACACCGTTCTTCAAAGATGTATGGAGAGAAAAGAAAGATGTCATTTTTTAAGAAAATAAAGAATTTCTTTGTTAAGGTTAAGCCTGTGTTGACTAGAGAGGGAATTCCTATTCCGCAACCGAAGACACCAGCATCTTTTATGATGATGGAAAGAGGATATCATACATGCGTGTGGTTGGAAAACTGGATAGAGTACACGAAGGATGATGGTGCGTTAGCGTTTCCTAAGGAGGGTACATTTAATGGGAGGATTCTTCAGAATTTGAGATTGAAAATGAATGATTTAGAACCTAGACCTAGGTTAACTCAATATGAAGCTTTGGAAGAATGGGAGACTGAGTCATATGAACGGGAGAAATGCAGAGGTGGAAGATATAGAGGATTCTTTCCAAGACACTTGCATGAGTCACGAGAAGGGCAGATGAAACAGTGGAGGAGAGCTATGGTATCAGAAGGGTTATATCCAGTGTTGATGGCTGAGGAACAATCTGGGGGAAAGTGTAAGGAGAAAACGAAACATATAAATTTGACAGGATATGGTGAATCAGATGATGAGTTGTTAGAGGATATTTTAATTAAAAATCCACCACTGTATCAAGAAGCAGCTAGTAAGGTTGTCCCAAGTGCGCCAGTAATGGGAATACCATTAACTCCACAGATTTTACATGAGACATCATACAACAGAGTGTTGCAAGATAATGAAAGAGAAGCTTTGAATAAAACTAGGGAAGAACTAGTTCAAAGGATAAGTCAATTGAATTTAAATACTGAAGCCTTGACAGTACCAGTAACTATTGGTCCAGTAATCCCATTATATGGGGATAATATGATTTTCCAGAAACCACAACTCGTGACAGTTCCATTAAATAGTCCTAGAAAAGAGATAGTAACCACAGATGATCAGGTTAGTGAAAGTGAGTCAGTTATTTCATTAATGGATCTCCCTATTGTGGAATCTCATATGGAAACTCCAAAGAGAGTTACGCCTATGAATTTGAGAGAAAGAAGACCTTTGGTTCCGGCTGGAACTGCAGGCGCAACAGTAGTCACCTCTGAAGAAATAGAAAGGTGGGCTCAGGAAAGAGATAATCAGAACCCGATACCAGCGATTTTAGATATTAGCAGATTGAAAGTGGAATTGGAAGAGATGATGACAGGATGTGTGGGCACAGAAAGATTAAACGTTTACAATGATGAGGAATTATTGTTTCTATGTAAGATCATAACTAGGAGAGCAAGAATATTTCACGAGAGATTAACTGAAGTTGCTTCAGAGATTGGAATAGACATAGGGAAATCAAAATTGTTACAGAAACCCTATCGAGTGGATTTTACTGATAAAGATTTAGAAAGTGTAAATGCTTCGGGAAAAAGGTTACAGATAAAGGAATTAATGAACATTTTGCGAAAGTGGGGAGACATTGATAAATGGAGAATTAGATGGATAAGAAAGAAAGAAGAAGTGCAAGCGAGAGAAGCAGCAGCTGCATTTCCAGTAAGAGAATCAGGAAAAGTGGAAAAATTGTGTCCAATGAGAGAGGTTCCTGGAGGTGGATATGTTCATGTCCCTTGGAGTAGACAAGATATTTTATCATTTACAAATGATTTTCCAAAATTGAGAGAAAAGCCAGTTGAGTGGTACAAACAGGTAGAAAGATTTGTGAAGATTTCAAAGGTGTTATTGAAAGACTTGGATGGTCTATTTGATATAGTGGTACCTGCTGATTTATGGACAGAATCTAAGATCACAATTGATTGGCCTAATGAAGAGTATCCTAGAGATGTGAAAACAGGAGCACCTTCAGAAGAGGTGATGAAAAAGTATCACCAAGTGATTACGTATTTGAAATGAAAAATCCCTCCTAAAGAAACAGATTGGGTAAAAATAGATAGAACAACACAGGAACCAAATGAATCTGTACATGCTTACTATGAACGGTTATTGCATGTGTCCAAGCAGTATAGTGGTTTTGAGAATATTGGTGACAAAGATATGGGACATTTTGTGTATCGGTCTGTATATGGTTTAAAACCAGAAATCAGTCAGATGATACAGCAGCACATGTTGTGTTGGCAAAGTAAGACAGTGGATGAGATTATAAAGTACGCGAAATATTACGGAGATGACATTGAGGCCAGGCGTAGGAAGCTAAAAGAGAAAATTATGTGGGCTCAAGTTAAATTGGCAGAGCAGCAAGAAGAGAAAGCAAATGACCAAAATAATAATCAAGTGAAAGAACAGAGTCAGAATAATCAAGGAGCGAATGGTAATACATTTAAGGGGCGAATAGACAGAGAAGAAGCGAAAAAGAAGTTTCCTTGTCAGGCGTGCGGAAAGCTTGGACATTGGAAGAACGAGTGTGAGAGTACTCAGAATAATAAGAAGAATAATGGGCCAAATCAAAATTTAATCCCACAGATGCAGAATGAAGTACTTATGAATCAGCAGCAACAGGTAGTCACTCCACAATATCAGGTGCCACCAGCTCCTATGCCAAATTTTGTGAACCATCAAAGTTTCAGTGCGAACACCGGATTTCAAGGAGAAAGTGGTAAGAATAATAGAACAATTGCACAATATTTTTTACAGAATGATGAAGAACATTCAGATACCGCACAATGACGGTGCCTGAGGGGGGAGGAAGAGGAATGCGTGCTTGGCGCATCCTTGCCGGTAGATCAGTTAGGTCCATTTGTTGATGGGAGAGTAGAAGGTAAAGACATTACTTTCCTATTGGATACTGGTGCTACCAGGTCTACTGTGAGAACAGCAGACATCCCAAACCTACCCCTCTCGGGAGAGACAATCCAAGTTGTAGGCGTATCTAACCAACAGATTAGAACCCCTATCACAAAGCCAATGGAGGTGCACATTGGAAACTTCAAAGAAATGCATCGATTTGTAGTATGCGATTCCAGTCCTGTAAATCTGTTGGGAAGAGATCTTTTGTGCAAGATGAATTGCACGATCTATTGTACACCGGATGGTGTTGCTTTCCAAACCCCCGATGAGGACGTTGTCTATAAGATGATGCTAGCCAAACAGGGAACAGAAGTAGATTAAATGTTTTCATTAATAACCGAGAATGAATTGCCAGAAGAGTTAAGAACGACAGTCAATCCAGAAGTGTGGGATTTTACAGGAAAAGACATTGGGCTAATGACAAATATAGACTCAGCTAAAGTGACAGTGAAAGAAGGTGCAGTGTATCCAAATACCCGACAGTACAAAATGAGTCCAGAAGTAAAAGCAGGAATTATTCCAGAAATTGAACGAATGGTTAAACAAGGTATTTTAAAAGAGGTGATGGGTAGTCCCTGTAATTCGCCAATAATGGGACTGAAAAAGCCTAGCGGAAAGTACAGAATAGTGCAAGACCTACGGAAAATAAATAAAATTGTTATTCCCTGTTGTCCAATTGTGCCAAATCCAGCAGTGATCCTTTATCAGATACTGTGGAATGCAGGATGGTTTACAGTAATTGATTTATGCCAAGCGTTTTTTTCTATTCCTTTGCACCCAGACAGCCAGTATCTTTTTACGTTTAAATTTGAAGATCGTATTTACGCATGGTGTCGTGTTCCTCAAGGGTACGCATGAAGTCCTTCAATCTTTAATCAGATTTTGAAAAAGTGGCTAGAATCATTGATTATGCCTGGAAATTCTGTTCTGGTTCAGTACATTGATGACCTATTGGTGGCATCAAAAACACGAGAAGATTGTGTCACAGATACAATTGCATTACTGAACCATTTGGCTGAAGGAGGACACAAGGTGTCTCCAGAAAAATTACAATTCTGTCAACAAGAAGTAAGATATTTGGGGCATAAAATAGAAAGAGAAGTTAGAAAAGTGACACCGGAAAGAATAAAAATAATCAAAGAAATGCAATTGCCACAGACTCAGAGAGAAATGAGAATGTTTTTGGGAGTGGTTGGATATTGTAGACAATGGATTAATGGTTTTTCTATGCTAGCAAAACCATTAATACAGATGATCCGGAAGCGAGCAAAAGATCCAATTGATTGGAATGATGACTGCCTAGAAGCATTTGTGAAACTAAGAAATTGTTTGTGTGAGGCTCCTGCTTTGGGCATGCCTGATTATTCAAAAGACTTTGCTTTATTCTGTTGTGAAAGAGAAAATTGTGCACTTTCAGTCTTAACACAGAGACATGGGTTGAGTCGACGCCCAGTGGCATATTTTTCAGCCACATTGGACCCAGTAGCTTCAGCATTGCCTGGCTGCTTAAAAGCAGTAGCTGCTACTTGTATGAGTCTGGAGCAAAGTGAGTCGATAGTGATGGGACATCCAGTAAAAGTCTTCGTTCCACACTCGGTTGAGATTCTTTTAACAAGAACAAGAACACAGCACCTCACCCCTGGCCGTTTGACAAAGTATGAAAGAGTGATTTTGGGAGCTGAGAACGTGACTATGATAAGGTGTACGATCCTGAACCCTGCCACCCTATTACCAGACCGCTGCAATGAGGAAGTAAAAGATGAAAGTGATCATGATTGCTTGGACGTGACTGAGTTATGCACGAAGCCCCGCCCAGACATAAGAGAGACACCCTTGAAAGAGGCTGATCATGAGTTATTTGTAGACGGCTCCTGCCTTAGGACACAAGAAGGAGGTTTAAGTGCTGCATATGCTGTTTGTAAAATTTCTGGGGTAATTGAAGCACCCTGTTTACCTGGGGTCAAGTCTGCACAAGTAGCTGAATTGGTTGCCTTAACATTGGCATGTAAAAAGGGGAAAAATTGGAGAGTAACCATATTTACGGATAGCCAATATGGTTTCGGGATTGTGCATGACTTTGGCCAGCTTTGGATGCAAAGGGGATTTCTGACTTCTTCAGGATCTCCTATCAGAAACAGCAAAAACGTAAAAGATTTGTTGGAAGCATTACAATTGCCAAAGGAGATAGCAGTTGTAAAATGCGCTGCACATCAGTCAGGAAATGACTATGTGACTGCTGGCAATAATTATGCTGATCAAGTGGCCAAATACTGTGCTAAAAATGCAGTAGCCATAAACAGAAAAATTGAAACGGGTGAAACCAGATGCCAACTTATGTACTTCTCAGTACCAGAAACATGGGATGAGATTAGACAATTGCAGGAAGAAGTTGAGGAAAAGGAAAAAGAAATCTGGATAAAGGCAGCCTGTACCAAAAGACCACATGATGAGGTATGGGTGTATTTAGATGGAAGACCAGTCATGCCAGATTGTTTGCTTTCAAAAATGGCGAGAGTGTACCATGGAGCAACACACATAGGGAGAGATTCAATGATCAGGCTATTCAGACAGAGTTGGTATAATCCGAAGTTCAGGGTAGTCGCAGAGAGCCTTTGCCAAAGATGCTTAACCTGTCAAAAGCAGAACCCAGGTAGAAAGACAGTGGTAATTTGGGGAAAGATCGGAAAGGCAGAAGGACCCTTCACCAGATTACAATTAGATTTCATTGAATTATCCCCATGCAACGGATTGAAATACGTACTTGTCATAGTATGCCTTTTCTCAAGATGAGTGGAAGCCTATCCAACGGGAAGAAATGACAGTCTTACAGTTGCAAAATTGTTGTTGAGGGAGTTAGTGCCACGATTTGGTTTTCCGGTCACTTTGGAATCAGATAGAGGCCCTCATTTTAATAATGAAATAATTCGATTAATCTGTGCTGCATTTAACATTGAACAAAAACTGCACTGTGCTTATCGTCCAGAGTCTTCTGGAGTTGTTGAGCAAATGAATGCACAATCAAATCAAGGTTGTGAAAGGTGTGTGCATCCACAAAGGTGAAATGGCCAGATGCATTACCTCTTGTATTGATGGGTCTCAGAAGCATTCCAGACAGAAAAACAGGAATGAACCCACATGAGGTTCTCATGGGAAGAGCCATGAGACAGGCATTTATTCCTGGAAATAAACTAATGAGTATAACTGATGATCTGGTATTGGACTATTGCAAAGGATTGGCTGAAATGATGCGTTCTATCTCTCACCAGGTTGGAGAAGACGCAGTTGAAAGACAGCCAGACCAAGCGCATGATTTGAATCCTGGAGATTGGGTGCTAGTGAAGAAACACGCAAGGAAGTCATGCCTAGCACCAAGGTGGGACGGGCCACGACAAGTCATACTAGTCATTACCACATCAGTGAAGTGTGCAGGTCTGCCCAATTGGATTCATGCCCGCCATACCAGAAGAGTTCCAAGCCCATCAGATCAACAAGAGCCACCACTGACTGAGCAGGCTGAAGCGTCAAGAGTTGTAAACTGTGAAATTGAAGAATCTAGAGTGGTAGATTCTGAAAGACAACCATATGATGAACAGCCCGAGATAAGTCAGGAAGAATGGATCCCAGTGATTGAAATAATTGATGATGCTATTGAAACCAGAAGAACAGAACTGAAAAGACAGGAAAGTAGTCAGGATGAGACAGGGGAAGAAGAACACACTCAGGTGAAAATAGAAAGAAACACAAACAAACCTGAGGAGGGAAAAAGAGAAGAACACGTTCAGGCGGAAGAAGAAAAGTTTGAATTAAGACCTGAACAGGACCAGATAGAGTTAGAAGAACAAGTTCAGGCAGAAGAAGAAAGATTTGAAGTAAGACATGAGCAGGGTCAGACAGAATTAGAAGGACAAGCTCAGGAAGAAGTAGAACAAAATACAGTAGAACCTGAGCAGGAGGAAGCAAAAGAAGGTACAAGGACAGAAAACAGAGAAATAGAACAGATTGTGCCCAGAATAAATGAAATAAAAAGAACCTTACAAGGAGATAAAGAAGGTGAAAACGCAGTACAAATCAAAAGAGTCAGAAAGGGAGACAATTGGCCAACTGGAGTAAAGAAACTAAAATATCATCTGAGAAAATCTGAAAAGAAACCAGAGCAAGTGAACGAAATCACAAGTCAAACAAGACCTAAACAAACCTTAGCAAAAATAACTCGAAGAAGTCCAAGATTGAGAAATTTAAACAGGAGATACAAGGCTCCAGAGTGGACATACGTCATTCTTGAGGAATTTGAGTCCCTGGATCTGTCTGATGAGACAGAAGAAGTCCATATTGCACAAATTGATGAAAGCCAATTGAAACCTCCTTAAGAACAAAAAGGAAGGCTAAGACTGAAAAGGAAAAAGATAAGAGAAAATAAATTTTCTCAGGAATAAAATGGCCGACATTGAAGTTAACGGAAAACCAAAATGTGGATTAAAAAGAAAGTGTTTTAGATTTTGTTTTTGTAGTATTTTATTAGCAGCATTAGGGTGGTTATTCCTAACAGTAGGAGTACCTTTAATAATGAAAACAAGTGACAAGAATAATACAGATACTAATGTTAAGGTAGATAGAATAAGAGAAACTAAATTAGAAATAGGAGTGGAAGATGAAGCAAACTATCATAATGAATCAGACTATAATACGTCCTCTAATGTGTTTATTAAATTATTATTTCAGTATGTTAGCACTATGGAAATTAACAATTGTTACGTATGTATGAAGTTACCCTCATCAGTATCAGAAGGGATTACATATCACCATATACCTTTAACTTATGGTGTGTCATGTAGTATTTTATCAAGTTTATTTTACACTACAGGGAGACTGCAGTATTTTTATTCTAATTTAGATGTAGTATTTTCTGAACTACCTATTAGAAAGAATATGAATCCAGTAGCTAGTAGTAAAAACGCACAGTTTATGGGTGAATTTTTCATAACGATGAGTTCAATAGATTTAGTTCAGGCACATAGAGATAATCTAACATGTATATTAAGAAAAGAAGAAAATGATTTTTTGAATTTGGTAGAAGAAAGGAGACAGGATTTAATGAAGAAGGCAACTGCACAGAAAACCCATGTACCTCCATGGGTTGGGAAGGAGGAATCTATGCAAGTGGCAAGGCTCATGCTGCGATGTCCCTGGACTTTGTGAAAAAGGGAAAATTCTGCCTCCATAGATTAAAGACAGATTATAACAATAATTACATTGGTTCCAGTGAATGTGAACATAACTTCCTAATATTAGGAGGCTGGGGACTAAAAGGGGGAACTGATCCTGTGTTTCCAGGAGTGTATTATGTTTGTGGGAGCAATGCCTATTACAGGTTACCTGCAAGATGGTACGGAAGCTGTTATTTTGGAATAGTTTTTCCAAAAATGTATCATGTAGATAAAATCAGTGGAACCATTGGAAATTCTAATGGACTAACACATAAAAGAAGGCTAGTTTTTCTGAAATTGTAGGAGATATTTTTAGTGCACTGATACCCTCAGTTGGAGTCATTCTAAATTCACAGAAAATGTGTAAGTTATCAACCATAGTTGATCGTCTTTCTACAGATACTGCAGGAGGATTTCTAATGATTAACACAGAAATGGTTGCAATTAGATCTATGGTTCTACAGAACCGTCTTGCTCTTGATATATTGTTAGCAAAAGAAGGTGGAGTCTGTGGCATGTTGAAAGTTCAACATTGCTGCACTTATATTCCGGACAAGAGCAGAGAAATTAAAGGATATATTGAAAACATTACGGGAATGCATAAAGATTTGACCCAACTGGAGGTTGACAGTGTGTGGGGAAGACTAACAAAAAGTATAACATCAATAGGGAAATGGTTTGTTGATTTTGGGAAACGTTTTCTAGGTCAGATAATAATACCATTAGTTATGATAATAACGATAGTGATGTTAATAATGATTACATATAGATGTTGTAGAAAAGGTACGGAAGAAAAAGTACACTTGAACAGAAAAGGAAAGGGACAGATACGAAAGAGAAAATATGATGAAATACGCTTGGAAGAAATGAAAGGCAGGTTATATAAGAAGATGCGAGATTTAGAAGGAAACGAAATCATTCATGAAAGTTTGAGAGGACAAATAGAGAAAACTGAGAAGTGTTAAAGTTGGTATCAGGGATGGATGGGAAATTTTGTGATGGCTTAATATGCCATCAGAGAGGGGATTGATGGAGCAAGGACTCAAACATGAGACTTGCTCGGAAGCAATCCTCTCGTTTAAACTCATTAACGAATTACTAACAACGTGTTTCGTGATTAATAATACGCATTTCCTTTATACGCGGGAGAAAATGAAGCTTGCCTATGTGTTTACTAACTGCAATAACATGAGCGAAGGACTAGTATGCATTCTAACACGGGATCTTTACTGCGCATGCATCTACTGCATCTACGTAGTATGACGAAATAAAGCTTGGAGGGAAATTCTGGCGCTTGCGCAAAGAGCTATAAAATGGCCGCTTGAAAACCCACATGCATGGCACCTGCTTGCTGAAATTAGAAAATAAGTTTTATACTAATGCAAATGCAGAAAGGGAAATAATAAATGGTACGGGCTAGAGTAGAGGTTGGTGGTATACAGTGAAATCATTTATTTTTGAGAATAACATTTCTCCTTTTGACTTTATTATTAGTGCATATTTGGGCATGTCAAATTTGTCTGAGTCGAGCAGACTGACATTGCGCGACGCCTGCGCCCTGGTGTGGAAACTCGAAAAGATGACTAAGGACTTGTCACGCGTCCAAGGTCGGCGAAGATGTGCCCTGGGAACATGAGGGTGAAGAGTTCATATGAAGGAACTTATTCAAGAAATCGTTACATTTGTATTAATAAAGTTTAAAGATGTATGGGAAAGGAAGGGCGGAATAAAAGTTTGAGGGGAGGAGTTTTGAAACAATGGTTTAAAGAAATAAATGAAGTATAAGCATGGTGTGATGATCATCCCCTCTCGCCTGTCCAATCAGAAGTTAGTATTCTGTAAAATTGAAACATTAATGGGTGGTACATGGTAATGAAAAGGTATAATTGAAGTAGTTAGCTAGTTAGTTAGTTAGAGCTGCGGCTGGAGAGAGAGGAGCGAGCGGAAGCACCAGAAACAATTCGGAGCTTGGGATGCTGTTGGTGCTGATGCTCTGAAATGCTGATGAAGAAATCGAATGCAGCACCATCTACTTAATTTGGGTGGGTTAGAAAGAAGATCGCGGAAGAACCACGAGGAGGAAGAGAGTGTCAGAGAGGGGTGCGACGCAGTCGTCGGTATCTAGAGAGGTGAAGTATCCTGTCCTGATTCCTGTCCTGAAGCCTTTGTCTCCTGATCTGTCCTGGGGACCCTTACCAGCCCTTTGGCCAGGGTGTTGATCTTCACACCATACTTGGTAACTATAGATTCATCGTCTTGATAAATGCTCTTCTCTTTCTATCCTCTTCTTTCTGAGCATAGTTATTGTGTGGATCTGAATTGTTAATGTCTATTGAAACTTGATTGAATTTGGCACTCTTGCGAATGAGGGTGTTTGTACTGAAACAGTTTGAGATGGTTCACAACCAATTAATTTAGATAAAGATTTTTAAAGCTTACCGAGTCTGTGATTATTTTATTTTTAAATCAAGAAATGTATAATAAGTCATGTTAATTATCACCATCAACTAGTTCCACCTAACTTGTCCATTGACCAGAGGAAAGAACTATTTGATCAGTGAAAGGTTTAGTTAGAGAAGAAATAACTAGATCTCGAGGTATGAAAATTATAAAACTACAAAGTTCCAGCGGTCTACTTGGTGTTTAGTGCGAGAGAGTTATATGGGCCCAGGTGAGTATATGGTAGTGGAGAATCTGTTGCTAGTAAGCCGCTGGATCAGTATTGACTGACTATTAGCCCCAAGTGATGGTATGGCTAGCACCAGCTGCCCATTACCAGTTAGAATGGCTAACAAGACTCGGCCATAATTTGTTCCCGCTGAGAAAGGCCCTTCCATCTGTAATCTCATGTCTTGGAATATCGCAGGGCTGAGGGCGAAAAAAAGATGACGAACAGTGGATAGTGATAATAAAATCTGGTCATATTGTCACATTGCAAGAAACCTGAGACACGTCAGATTCTTTTGTCTTGGATGATTTTGCTTCAAAGGCCGCATCCCATTCTGCTACAGGACGAGCAAAGGAAGGTCTGCTTATTCTAATATCGCTTAAATTGTCATGCACCATTAAGGGCCTGTTTAGTTTATCCCCTCACCTGCTAGCAGTTGAATTAACTTTCCCCAGAAGTCCTAATTTGGTGGTCATTAATTTCTATAACTCCTTTTGTAGGAACAATGATAGTGAGCACATAGTTGCACTTGAAAGCTTTATAGAGCACATTGCACAGGATAGGCGTACCCATTGTGAATTTATCATAATGGGGGACTTTAATGTACATTGTTGCTCTTTAAACTGTATACTGGACAGGGGGATATCGGAAAGTTTGGCTCCCTTGGTTCATTTTGAACATTCACCCCAAGGTACTCTGCTAGAGAGCCAATTTGCTGTCAATAGTTTACATTGTTTAGAGCACACGAACGAAACAGAGGCAGTACCCTCCTTTTATGGGAGGTGGAGTTGTTCAACTATAGATTATATTGTGGTGTCCGCCCTGTTGTTTCAAAATATAACGAAAGTGAGTTCATCCTGGACCGGTTACAGTGACCATAACCCAATTATTGTTGAATCCAAGGGTTTGTTGTTCTTTCGGGGAGCTGAGTCAAAGACCCTCGCAAACAGGGAATTTTATCCAACAGACCAGGCTCGTAAAATTAGGTGGGGGAAGATTATACCGGAGTATTTTTTTAAATCTTCTGTATACAGAGGGCAGACATTAAGCAGTATTTTGATACTCACACTGAGCCTGATGCAGTATTAGAAGCATTTGATAAATTGTCAAAGCGGATTGCAAAAAAATTTAACTGGTAAAGGAAGATCAGGAGACATTAAGGGGGTAAAATGGTTTAATGCAGATTGCGCCAAAACCCATAAAGCCCGCACGGTCGCTTTAAAAAATAAGCCCAGGGATCAAGAGTTGATTAAAGTTCGTAGGAAAGCATATACTATGGCTTTAAAACTAAGGAAAGATGACATACGGGATCAGACATGGGAGGATCTAAACCAGGCCAGTACCATGGCAAATAGTTCTAAATTCTGGAAGATCGTTAATAGCCCCTTTTTTAAGGAATAAAGATACATCAGGAACAGAATGTGTTATCCCTGCCGATAGATGCGTCAGCCATTTTGAGCAGATTTACACAGAGGTGGCTGTAAAACAAACTGACACTCCCTGGGAACCCAATACTGAATCGCTCTCGTTATGTTTAAAGGTGGACGAAGTACAGAAGGCGATTGTGGCTGCCTCAGCCCGAAAAGCCCCAGGGCCCGATGGGATACCGGTGGATCTTTATAAAATGGATCCAAGCACATGGGCAAAGATTTTAACAAGGGTTTTTAATGCTGCTACACTGGTTGGCCCACCTCATTCTTGGTCCACGGCGGTGATTTTACCTATCTATAAAATGGGTGCCAGGGACGATCCAGCATGCTACCGCCCGATCTCGCTACTAGATTAGGCAGCTAAAATAATGGGTAAGGTAATTTTAGATCGTTAAAGTAATTGGTTAGAAGAAAGCAATGTGCTATTTGATTTGCAATTTAGTTTTAGAAAAGGCATGGGGACGGTGGACCAATGCATGAATTTACTTATGCTGACCAGCAAATACACTCTTGCCAAAAAAGGTCGTATGTTCATGGACTTAACGTCCGCTTTCGATAGATTGAATAGATCCAAACTATGGCCTTTGCTGTTAGAAATAGGCATGGATGCAGATTTGGTGTCCTTCTTGCACTGGTCTCACCTTAATTTAGCTGCCTCTGCTAGATACAATGAAAATGGCTATCTAACAAAATCATGGAAGGTTAAGAGGGGAGTGAGGCAGGGATGTATCCTAGCTCCGGTTTTATTTACACTTTATATTAATAACCTAGGGGCCATGCTATCCGAGACAAGCATGGATACCCCGAGAGTGGGTTTTAAGCCCATCCCTGCCCTTTTATATGCTGATGATGCAGTTTTACTAGCTAGGACTAACCCCGGGCGTAGTGTGCGTAGCGAGGCTACGCTGAGGTCCACGGAGTTGAAAAAAAACTCAGTGGAACTCCGCTCCGCTACGCCACCCACCTCCACCCCCCAATTATAAAAAGTAATTAAACATGATTAAAAAATAAATTAAAAAACCACTTACCTGGCATTCGGCGTCCCCGGGCTGCCCTCCTCCTCTTCTTCGCCGTCTCGCTAATCCTTGTGAGAGCTGCGCATGCGCGCGCGCCCGCGTATTTCTTACGAGAAATGCGCATGCGCAGGCGTGCGCCAGCTCCGCTGCAGAGTGTGCGGAGATTTGCCTTCTCCGTGGAACGCGGAGAAGGCAAATCTCTGCACACTCCGCAGCCGGAGCGGAGGTCTCCGCCCGGGGTTAGCTAGGACACTAAAAGGGCTGAAACGACTTGTAAATACTTTTATTGATTTTATGGTCGCACTGGACCTTTCTATCAATTTTACAAAATCTCATATAATGTCATCTGGCAATATAAAGCGCAAGAGGCGATCACTCTTATGTAAAGGTGGGGAGTTGTCCAATGTTGCAACCTATCCATACTTGGGTGTGCTATTTGATGAAAAGGGATCCTGGGTGGCCCAGCGAGTACTCAAGAAAAATACTCTAGAACCTCAGGAGCAACATTGGACTTTGCCAGGAGATTAGGGAGCAAACCCTTATTGCTATTACTGAAGGTTTATAACGAGAAATGCGTCCCCATGACAACGTATGGTAGTGAGGTTTGGGGTTACAAGGAGGTGAATGACCTGCAAGGGGCCGAAAATAAATAATTAAGGACAGTTTTAGCTGTACACCCGGTATCCCTGCCTTTATGGTGCATGAAGAACTAAGGCAAGGTTACATCGCAGATTGTATTGCAGTGGCCCCCCTAATATGGTGGCAAAAAATATGGTCTATACCCAAGCCTTGCCTAAATCAAATTATTCTAGAGGATTGCAAGGACCGCAGACATCCCCTGGTTAAGTTATGTCTCACAACAGCTCACTGCATTAGGGCGCCCTGAGCTTTTTAACCAACCCAGACAACTGCACCTTGGTGAGGTGAAAGATATTAAAAGTCCATTTGTAACCAGGAGAAGGCTGGAAAAGGAAACTAGTAAACTTAGCAAACCCATGATTAGACATTATATGATAATAAGCCCAGGGATTTTAGATCAACCCTTTTGGTCTTTCCTTAATAATGTGCATCATCTCTTTCTTTTATCTAGATTTAGATTTAGCTGTATTCATTGTTGTCTTACAGTACCTAACGGTTTCTCAAAGGCAGGGTCCCTAAAGCCCTGTTCCTGTGATGATTTTTCAGACCAAGATTTGATGCACTTTATGTTTTTCTGCAGTATTTGTAATGATTTCCGGTCTAAACATATCTTACCCCTTTTAAAAAATTGCCAGTTTGCACAAGTAAGACCTGCCCTGTTATATCTGCAAATGCTTTCATCCCCTTTGATATGTTGCGAGCTTTTTAGCTGGGGCTGTACGCAGAAGGAAAAATAAGGAACGCTCGTAGAATTGAAACAGATTTTGTTGAGCCGAATGCAGAAATGCTTTCAAATTTATTTGACGACTTTTTTAACTTAGCATTGATATTGTATAATATGTATTTTTATGAAAGGTATTTGCTGGTACTATAGGTTTTATTACGTTACACCACATGTATTTAAGGGCTAAGTAACCATTTTTAAAACAATTGCATATGTAAAAATAGTTTTGCTCTCTGTTTTTTATCATGTATTTGTACTGGTTACTCCTTGTGTAAACTTACTTTTATGGCCATAATGCGACCGAATAAAGTTTTTTTGACTGACTGAAGTCCCCATCGGCCTTGCCACCAAATCAGCCATATCCAGGCCTGACGGAATAACCTGCTGAGCAGAAGCCTAACTGTTGTTCAGCAGTTCTGTAAAGTGCCCCTGAACATCCTTCGGTAATTTTGGGACCAGTGTTTTGGCTGATTCCATCAGAGCATGAATGTTCCATCCCAACAAACAGGTTGCGTTGGTTGACTTTAAAGCCATGCTACCAGAGGAAAACACCTTTTTTGCAGACTGTTGCATTTTCTTTGATTCCCTGGCCACTGGGGGTGTTGGAAAAGACCTAGGAGTTAACTTTGAAGAACTGCAAGCCTGTACCACCAAATTCTCAGGTTAAGGTTGAGTGGATAAAAATTGTGGATATCCCGGAGCAGGCTTGTATTTTCTGGCAACTGCTCTAGAACCCGCAGAAGATGACATGGGCTTCTGCCAAATCTCTAAAATTGGTTCAGTCAATGCCTCATTAAAAGGCAATAAAGGCTCTGATGTTGAAGCAGAAGAATGCAGTACTTCTGTCAGCAAATTAGATTTAAGTTCAGTTGAAGGAAAAGACAGTTCCAACATATCAGCCACCTTTCTAATCACTGAATGGTACGACGTTACCTCAGGTCGAGGAATGCCTTTTGAAGACAACAGTTCTCATTCTGAAGTCTAATCCACTTGCCACTTCCAAACCCTCAAATGAGGGATCAAGTAAGACTATTTCTCCCTCTTCTTGTTCAGGGTCTCCTTCCCCAAAATGTACTGCTCCTCTTCAAGAAGCCTCTGCGCCTCCCGTCGAGATATGTGTCTCAGCTTCAACAATGGCGTCGGTGAAACGAGTACTGGCGTTGGTGAAGTTGGTAGCGGCACTGGTGACTTCGGCACCTGTGGAGAAGAGTCTAATGGTACTGGAGTTGAATCATGTGATGCTGTCGTGGATCCAGCCGACGTCAGAGTGGGCACAACCGGCACCGGTGACTCCTGCTGAACTTCGACTGGTGAAGGAGTCACCTTCCTCAGCGCTGGAGGAGGCCAGGATACCTGGGCCATTAGCATACATGGCAGAAACGGCACCTGCTGATATTGTACCAGAAAACCTCCCAAAGAATAGGACATGCTGACCCATGCTGTACATAGCATTTAGGAAATTCAAAGTGTTGGACCCTGGAGCTGGGAAAGTTGGATACTCCTGCTCCTGTTGAGGGGGTGGAGGTGGAGCAGGAAGAGGAACTGGATCTACCTCAGGCTTCACATCAGGACATCCAGACAAAGTCAGAGGATACCATGGTCTCGACGGCGATGCCGGAAGGGCTACTGGAGACTGGACCGAAGTCACCTCACCTCTAGTTTCATGCGATTGCGGACGTGGAAACACCGGCCTTGGAGACTCCTCTCTCAAAGATCAAAGTCAGGAACTATGACGCCGCTTCTTCTTGTGTATCCTCTTTGATGACTTCGAGTAATGAGGAGAAGGCGAGATTTCCGACATCCTCTATTCTCCTTTCTTGCCTTGGCCTCGAAGAGCTTCGCCTTTGTCTCCTACAGGGTTTTGGGTTCATCTTTTGGCATGATGAACAGGCATTGACTTCATGGTCTGAAGTAAGACACAAAAAGCAGTCTTCATGAGGATCAGTGATCAACATCTGACCCTAAACATTCTCTGCAGGGCTTGAACCCAGACTTCCTTGGAGGAGACATTTTTTCTGCAACAACGTTGCGATTTCATGAAAAAATGTCCCTAAGCTTCTAACACTAACACTAAGAACTAAGGCAGGGTTACATCGCAGATTGTATTGCAGTGGCCCTCTTAATATTGTGGCTAAAAATATGGTCTAGACCCAAGCCTTGCCTACATCAAATTATTCTAGAGGATTGCATGAAGTTAGATAAGACCGCAGACATCCCCTGGTTAAGTTATGTCTCACAACAGCTCACGGCATTAGGGCGCCCTGAGCTTTTTAACCAACCCAGACAGCTGCACCTTGGTGAGGTGAAAGACTTTAAAAGTCAATTTTTAACCAGGAGAAGGCGGGAAAGGGAAACTAGTGAACTTAGCAAACCCACGATTAGACATTATATGATAATAAGCCCAGGGATTTTAGATCAACCCTTTTGGTCTTTTCTTAATAATTTGCATCATTGCTTTCTTTTATCTAGATTTAGGTTTAACTGTATTCATTGTTGTCTTACAGTACCCAAGGGTTTCTCAAAGGCAGGGTCCCTAAAGCCCTGCTCCTTTGATGATTTTTTGGACCAAGATTTGATGCACTTTATGTTTTTCTGCAGTATTTATAATGATTTACGGTCTAAACATATCTCACTATGGATACCCTAAGAAAAAAACATTACGCAGAAAATAAGGAACTGACGTCAGCATACCGACGAGGGCTTCTCATGGCTGCAATGACATCACACGGAGCCGCATCCGGAGCCATGGGCATTGTGATGTCCTCGTCGATGTGGGAGAGCTGAGAAGAAAATTTTCTGTGGTATGCTGGCGCATTGGGATATTCAAATGGTGAGGAATCCACAGGTAGATGTAGCCATCAGAATGTATATGCGTGGTAAACTTTTTCATGGTAAAGACATGCGTGGTAAAGACCAATGCGTGGTTAAGACCGCATTGTTAAGGCATGCGTGGTAATGGCATGCATGGTTTTGACATGCAATCAGTCAGGAGAGCTCAAGCACTGAACAGATATAAACACTATGCTATTGCTTGTAATGGAAGGGCTACAACTAGAAATGATGTTGTAACTAATATCAGAGAGCACAACCACCTCCCAAATATTACAAAGTAAGAAATGTTTTGCAAGACCGGAGAGAAGCAACCACAAGCTCTCAGGAACCCACAGCAATAATCTTAAAAAAAGATAGTTCCCAAAATACCTGAACACACCACAGGACAAATGCCAGGAGTCACAAATTTAAAAATATTAATAGCACATGCTAAAAAAAGAACCCCAGAAGATATCAGGATATAGACATTCCTGAAAGTCTAACAACTACACATGGTAAAGAACCTTTCCTCTTGTACAACAATAAAAATACTGACAGAATAATAATAATATACACAACAGAAAATAACCTTCTCAGACTAAGCCAAACCCAAACATGAATGATGGATGGCACTTTTAAAACGTGCCCTAAATCATTCACTCAGACACACATCATACATGGCGAATATCATAACAGTAACATACCTCTAATTTACATAGTATGACAAATCAGGCCAAATAAAAATGAAAACTAACAATAATTACCACCAGAAAATCATAATACTTCAAGCAAGCAGTGATACGAACAATTTTAAGATTCTACCCCCACTTCGCCATACAAGGCTGCTATTACCATTTTAATCAAACATTTGGTGACACCTCCAAAAATCTGCACTAAATATAGAAGAGGCAACAAACAGCCTATTTGCTTAAGAAATTAAAAAATAGCCCTAGCATATGCACCAGTCACAGAAGTAGCTAACTTATACAACCTCCTTTTAGAATCCTCCCAATACCAAACCCACAAGCAAAAATAAAGTCCCCTAATGTGCTATTCTGAAGACGTTTGGGTTGGCAGACTGCACTACTCTGGGCACAAATGCCAAGCCAAGTTTCAAATACCATGGTAGAATGTATGACAGCACCACGGCCCAACAAGCCTAAACAAACAGTGCAGTGAAAGTATGGCACAATGCCTTCCAAGCCACGATAGGCCAAAGACATCCTACTCTAAATCAATTCCTAGAAATCCTAAAAAAAAAAACACAAAGCTACAAAGAACTAAGAATGGAACAGTCTTTAACCGATATTTACCACACAGACCAAAGACATGTAGGAAATGCTACACAGCAAAGTAAAACTGTTTATAAATAACAAAGGCCTCCACTACCTAGAAAGCATTGCAAAAACACTACCATAAACCACCCAACATTCCAAACTAAATTGACATCCAACATAAATTTATAGAAGGAAATAGAATATATTTATTTATAATATCACAAGGGAGTCACTGTTCCTTTTTAAGAGAGAGAGAGATAGAGGGAGAGGAGTACTCAAGTCGTGGACTATTCCCTATGTAGGGGACAATGTGTCCTCATCTTGATGCTCTCACACACCCCGAAGGATGTCATGCTTCATCATCGGGCTTTTGCTCTTCGTCGGGCAGGCGCTGCAATGCCCTACGGGTCCCCCGAAGGGTCTCTTTATCGGACATCTTTTGATGAAGCCGTATTGGTGCGTGGGTGTGAGTGGTTGTGAAATCCTAATGTGTGGTTTAAAAAATGGCTGGAGGTAAAGTGAGTAAATTTATTAGGGTGAACCCTCTGTCGTTATTAAAAACAAAGTGTGTGGTGCTGCTCTCAGGGATATTATGTCCCTATGTAGCTAAATAGATCCCTAATGGATATATTCACAGGTCAACATGTTTCGCGCTTGTTGGTCTCAGGAGGAGATTCAGGGCGCTTCGTCAGGACCAATTAATTGTTAGAAAGAAGTGTATGTGCAGCGGCCTAATTTATCCAGTTTCGCCGGACAGTTAGAGGAAGTAATCCTTCTGAAATGACAAGAGTACAATGGAAAAAGGGGTGCAGGTTTAAAGTATTCAAATGGATATCAGTTCACTATATAGTGTGGTCCGGGTCATCCATTGGAGGGCCAGGTGCTCATGGCCTTTAGTGTGATCATAGATGCTAGCAGACACGGTATCTATACGTGAGCTATAGGTGCTGTGGTCATAATTTTGTCAGAGTAACAATAAAGTGACAGACAGACAAACATAGAATTAGAAATAACAATAACAATCAGTGTCATTATTCTGGTTACCAAGGTTGTTCATATCAACATTATTCCTATCATTAGTCATATGGTGATCACACATCCATTAATTGCCTTGGTATTGCGTAGTGGAAAAGGTATCTAAATAAGTTCTTTATTCCATTGTAAAGTGGTGAACCTTGGAAGTCTAGGTAAATAATACCACTAGGCCCCACCATTGATGGCAAACTTCGAATCACTGAGCCATAGTTATATATGTAAATGAAATCCTCACCCCTTAATTGATAGGGTAAGGCCCCATGAGATAAGCGAGAGTCACTCGAGAGCTGTTGGGAGAAAAATAGGAAATAAAGACATTGCAGAGAGCACCCTTGCGCTTTTAAAAGTAGCTGTAAAAGGTGATCAGCAGCCAGATAGGATCGCAGTCAGGCTGTGGGTGTGGGAAATATGCCCCACGCTCTAGTTCAGCGTTACAATTATGTGCTCTCAGGAAGTAAGACATGTGGAGATATTACGGAGAGCATAATAGCGCTTTTTAAAAAAAAAAAAAGTTTTAAGAGGTTTTTTGACAGCCGAGCAGGATCGCGTTCAGGCAGCAGGCGTTGGAAGCATGCCCGCGCTCTCGTTCAGCGTTCCAGTATTACGCTCACGGAAATTGGAAGTGGGGAAATAGAAACATTGCAGAAAGTACCATTGCGCTTATTAAAGATAGATATAAGAGGTAACTAGTAGCCGAGCAGGATCACCATCAAGCTGGGGGCGTCGGACACAAGCCCTGCGCTCTGGTTCAGGGTCCCAGTATTGTACTCACGGTTCCTCGACGTATCAGGGGCCGATGCACCTGGGTGTCTCTCGCCTTCTCCGCCGGTGGAGAGCGATTGGCCCCGACTCTTTATGTAGGGATAGCGTTTCCGGTTAGGCCCTTGATTGGTGTGGTTAATTGGTAAAAGGACAGTGCGCATAGTGGGCGCCATTTTGGATTGGTGTATCGAGTGTTAAAGGTACCCTGTTTGTTTTAAGTGCTGTTTTCATAATACCACGTAATGTGTGTGGATGAGGTAATATATCATTCATGTGATTACTTTGGGAGATGTCTGGAGGAATGCTCGTGTCGGTTATCTTACTCTAAAGTTTCAAAAAGGGCACGTGCACCCTGTGTGCCATTTCCTGTTGTGTGCTGTTATTCAATTTGCTAGGGTGGGAATTCAATGAGACACAACTGTATGACAATTGTAGTATGAACAAGCATTGGCATAGCCAATAGGTCTCGCCTTTGGGAGCTTTTAAGTGATTAGCCATTCAGCACACTACCCCATCCTGTGAAACGGTAAAACAACATTCTGACAATGGAGGGAGGCGGGAGAGTGAGAGGGCAGTAGTTGAATGAGCATGTAACTTACTCGTATACTCTGAAGATAACCTCCCTGTTACTGGACGTATGCTAAATGAAAGGTATATTAGCTGAGAAGATCCATGATACCTGAAATCATTTAGAATGAGCAACCATAAACTAAATGAAATGTGATAAAGCCAGCACATGACCCTGCACTACCATGAGCAAGACTTACTTGTTGGCTTTGTGCACAAGTGCGCATCGCTTGCCCAGGTAGAATTCTGTCTCACCCTGTGAATAAACTCCTTCAGTTTTCAGAAGAGATGTGTGCTCCCCTTGGTTTCAGAGACCACGTTTGTAGTGAGCAAAATTGGCCTTGCTTCACAATCTTAAAATGTGAAGCAAATAAATATTTAAAAGACATCAAAACTAAAAGCATTCTTGAGTTGATACTGCATTTCTCATCCACACAGAATTTTAAAATGCATTCTGGTACTTTGATAAAAAGCTGAACTTCGAACAGTAGATGAATGATGAGCATCGAAAGAGAGGAGATGCAACAAATATGTAAAATCCCTATTAGAAACCAATAACACTGCTGCCAGGGTTTGCTCACTAATATCCAAGCGTGACAGCAACATCCTCTCTTGCCTCCAAGGTGCCTCAGGGCTTGTTGATATGGTTTAGACAAAAACCAATGTACAACCACTTGATTTATTTGGTTAACCTGTTGGTGCTCTCTTACCTTTCAGACATTCTGTTACCTTATAGTATGGCTGTTGGGAGCCCCGTAGAAAAATGAAAAGAAACGACATTAGGAGCGCACATGAGAAGTACTGCTCTCCGCACTCAACTACAGGACAACACATATTGAGCAGTTCCAACACTGTAGAAAAGAGATACTGAGGATTGACGACATGCAATAAGAAAGGCAGGCGTTCGAAAGTGTCCTAAAATGTTCACCTTTTATTGTTGTAATGTGTGGAGTGCAGAAAAACACGGGAAGAGCTCAGCAAAAACACTTATTCTTGAAATGTATCTATGCAATGAGGCCAGCAACACCGCACACGACCATGTCATCTGTTCCTACTCACAAAAGTCAAAAGACAACCTCGGAAAAATGCTGATTAAATACACATGCAGACTAGATCTGGGCAACAGCATTACAAAGACCACACGGATCTGTTCTTTTGTATTTACAGGAGCAATACAGCATTCACACACCAATCACACAACTTGCAGCAAGTCCTTCACGTGGCAATCTAGTGCTATGAAAATCACTGTTAACAGAACAGAGGAGGCTTTGCAGGGTCCCACTTCTAATCCACTCAGTATCCCCGCCATCCTGCGCTCCCCGAGCCCGGCTGAAGAACTGTCGGGTACCTGGGGAGCCCACAAAACCACAGGGTTCAAAATGTCCAACCTAGTACCAGCTTTAAACAAGAAAACCAGCGACTACCTATGCTCACCCTCACTGAAACTGGTCTTCAAGCTGGAGGTAAAAATAAGTTAAAGAGTGGTGCATGCTGGGAGATGACGAGAGCCTCGGATTCTGCCATAGACAGAGGCGAAGGACTAAAACAGGACGTCTTCTTGGGGCTGCCATCTTGGACAATAGAGGGTCCTAAAGAGAATGCATGTGTATATGTAAATGGAAAAGAAATTAAAAGGCGAAAGCTGTTATTTCTTTAAAAAGCACCTACGCTTAAATTAAATACGTATACAAAAGACATTTACTATTGAGTAGGCATTAGATCTTTGACTATAATGTTGAGCAGGAAAGGATACTTTTAAAGCCTGCATTGGATAAGAGCAGTGCATGCTGGGAGATGAGAGACTCGGATTGTGCCATAGACAGAGGCGAAGGACTAAAACAGGACGTCTTTGTGGGGCTGCCAACTGAGAAGGTATGTTTATATGTAAATCAGAAAGAAATCAAAAGCCTCCATTGGATATTGCAGCAGCTTTCTTCGGTGGCTGCTCTGACAAATGACGACCCAGTTGAGTCACGTCAAGAGGCTTAGAAACAAAGCCGTCATTTTATAGAGAATGAGTGCTCAGGAGTCACTACAAAATGACAAGAAAATACCAATTTGAATTACCTGCAAGCAGGAACGGCGTGAATGAACAATGGGTGAATTACTACTCCTGTTGTGTGCGATGGAGCAACATGGGGGGAGGAGCCATTGTGCGCTGTGCCAGGAGCGTGAATGCCTTTCGATGGACAACCCCAAAAAAAAACAAGCAGCAGCTGTTTTGAAGCACTCGTGCTTGTGCTGGCATCTGCCTTGCGGGAGGGAGCAAGCAGCAGCGGCGCGAGAGCCATATGTTTTCAATTAGCACGCGCGCCGCTGCTCGCTCCCGCAAGGTGGATGCCAGCACAAGCACGAGTGCTTGAAAAGAGCTGACCAATTTCTAAAGGTCATCTCCTAGAGCAGCGCATGCGCGCTGCCTAGGCGAGACCTAAAAATGAAGTTATAGATGGGTGCTCATGTCCAGTTATCTCTCAAGTGAAGGAAGATATTTTGTCGCCATCTTGGAGTGGTGTATATCCTCTTGCGGGGGTTCTGTGTACATACTATTTAACAGGTCCCTAGGGGAAAAAAAAAATGATTATACTAATTGTTGCAGTGACTCGCTTTGTACCATAAGTGATGGTGGTAACTCCTTGTTGGAAGGACAAGGATTGGTCCATGGTGTGATTTCAGTGTATGGGGATTTTTGGATGATAGGAGTTTTGGCTGGCCTTCAGGTTGTTTTGCTTGGCTTACAGGGGGGTATGTGTGTGTGCCTTGCTTTTTACAGTACCTCAATCCAGGGTATCTCATCATTGAGACCCCTGGTGTTCATCTGGAGGCGATGCACCCACCTTTGTTCTTTCCTAAATAAGGTTCTGGTTGTCCATTGTGGGTTGGACTCAATAATGGTCCAAATGACCTGCTCTGGTGTGTGTCCCTTCTCAATGTAGTGCCTGCTCATCTTAGTCATTATTACAGCGATTATTGCTCCTATGCTCGTTCACCCTTATTTTCACAGGCATGGTAGTCATTCCTATATATAGGAGGTGGCAGGGGCACTTCACCATGTATACACAATTTTTGGTATTATAGTTCGCGTGTCTTCGTTGCGTCCATTCCTTGTTGTCAAGCTGGAGTGTTTTTGTGTGTGTGGTCAGTGGACAGACATTACAGGTACCACACGGGTAGTGTCCTTTGACAGTTGGTAGGCTCCATAGTGTTCTTTGGTCTTCTCCTTGTTTCCTCTGTGGTCTTATGTGGACTATGAGGTCTTTTAAATTTTGTGCGCGTCTGAATGCGAATCTTGGACGCTCTAGGTGCATATCGCCTGTGTTCACAATGTTCCAATGTTTCAGCAAGATTTTTTTAATCTGATTGGATTGTGGTGTGTAAGTTGTTACACATGTAATTACTTCTTGTCTGGATTTTTCATGGGTTTCCAGGATTGCTCCTCGATGGTTATTACGTGCGCGTTTCTGCGCGGTTCTTATGATTTTTCGCGGGTAATTTCTCCTCTCTAGGTTCCTGCTAAGTTCTGCTGCCTGAATCTCGTAGTCCTGGGTGGTGCTGCAGTTTTTTCTCAGCCTCAGGAATTGACCATACGGAAGGTTTTGTCTCAACGCCTTAAGGTGGTGACTATTGTATGACAATAAGCTGTTGCGGTCTGTCGGTTTTCGGTATGTTTTTGTTGAGAGTTTCCCATCATTCAGGAGAATCAATAGGTCCAAGAAGGGTATCTCCTCTGTAGATGTAAAGAGTGTAAAGTTGAGAAACGGGTCCTGTTGATTGATCCAGGAATGAAATTCCTTGCACCGTTCCTCTGTGCCTGTCCACAACATTAGCACATCATCTATGTACCGTTTCCATTCTTTCATTTCTGTTCGGAAGGGTTGGATCCTGGTTGGATATATTGCGCTTCCAAATGGGCCATGTACAGGCATGCTAGCCAAGGCGCAAATGTGCTGCCCATGCAAGTCCCGTGAATTTGTTGGTAGAATTGGTCCTTGAATTTAAAGAAGTTGTTTTTTAGGGCCAGTTCTGCACATTCCAGGATGAAGTTGGCAGGTTGTTCTGTAGAGGGGTCTCTGTTCCTCAAGTTTCTGCAATCACTCTTATGGTTGCTTCTTGTGGGATATTGGTATATAACGCTTCCACGTCTAATTACCAATAAGGTGATTTCTTCAGGTCCTGTGATGTTTTCAATGAGGTTGATGGTTTCCTTGGTGTCCTTGAGGTAGGAAGGCGTTGGTTGGACCAAAGGCCGTAGGAAGTGGTCACAATACTGACTCAATGGTTCTAGGATTGAATTTATCCCCGATACTATTGGTCTGCCCGGTGGTGGTATGATGTTCTTGTGGATCTTGGGCAAGACGTAAAAGTAGGAAATCGTGGGTTTTGTGTTTACAAGGTAGTCTGCCTCATTCTTTGATATCCAGCCGTTTGATAGTTCTTCGTTTACCATGATGCTGATTCGTCTGGTGATGGTGTCTGAGGGGTCTGAGTCTATCCTTTTGTAATACCTGGTGTCTGACAATTGTCGGTGACACTCGTTGTCGTAGTCTGCTGTATTGAGGACCACAATGGCTCCACCTTTGTACGCGGGTTTTATTATGATCTCCGGATCTTCATTGAGATCATTGAGAGCTTTCCTTTCTCTCGCTGGTAGATTATCAAATGTCTTCTTCGGTTGGAGTTTGTTAACATCTCGCAGAACTGCTTTCTCATAGGTCAGTATTTCGCTTTCCGTCATTGCTGTGGTGGGGGTGAATCTTGAAGGGATGCGCAGGCCTGTATCTGTGGTTTCTGTGTCCGTCCGGTGTCTTGTGTTTGAAAGTAGGATTTCAAACGTAGTTTTCTGAAGAAGGCGTGTAGTTCACCTGTAAGTCTGAATGAATCCTCCTTTGGTGTTGGGATGAAACCTAGTCCTCTCTGTAAGACAGCTTCCTCTGTTGTTGTTAGGGTCCTGTTAGACAGGTTAATCACTAGCTTCTCTTCGTCTGGCTCCTCGTCTTGCGTTAGCCCTCGTTCTCCGACCATTGTACCTGCCTTTGATCGTTTTTCTGTCTGCCTCTTCCTCTACCCCTGCTCCAAAAAGGAGGGGGTTGTTGTTGATGTTGGTAAAATGGATGAAGCAGTGGTGGTCCCTGGTACCCAGGGTACCACGGTGGGGGGTCCTGTTGGGTATCCCGGCATTGGGTAGTTGAACCCTGGTGGAGTTGGTAGTAGTCCTGGTCCACCTTGATAGTTCTTCCAACTTCCATTACTTGAGTTGCTGCTTGATCTTTTGGATCTAGTTGAGGTAGTAGAGTCATCATCAGAAGAAGTATCATTGTTGTTGCTCGCGTAGTCCTCTTTAATGTAGGGGTATATTCACTCCCTCTCAAAATTCCTGATATCTTTCTGCAATTTGGTGATTTTCTTCTGTAACAAATATTCTTTGTGATCATTCATTTCTGCGTTTATTTCCACTAAACGTGTCTTCCACGTGGAAATGCTGATAGTCGTTTTTAGGGCATTCTCAGCAACGGTGATTTTTATAATCAGTGCATCCAATAGGCGTTTCTCTGTATTTATTATAAGTACTAACCAGTCGCGTGTGCACTTCCACGCTATGTGACTCCAGTCCTTCCTGAATATTATATCTTCTAGGAAGATGCGTGGGGCTACAGTCACTATGAGACCGCTTGGTGCAATGTTTGCCCGCAAATATTCTGTCATGATTGCTCCGTGCATCGCTATTTTCACCTGTTGTTTTTTGAGGGCAGCTATGTTGTTCCAGTCGCCTTGTGGGGTACTTGTTGAGGCTGTGCCATCTGCTCCTATCAGGCTTGGTGTTCTTAGGATTTCGGACACTATGTCATCGTCAAAACTAAGACCTGTCTGTTCTGTCATGATTACTCTAAGTGAGGGTAATGTGAAGAAAAGAGAGTTACAGATAGGTCCCTCGGCTGATCCGCCGTGCTAATTAATCCTATTTACAAGAGTGGGGACACAAGGAGCCAGTTTGGAGGTCCAGTGACTTGTGCTCCCTAAGGTAAGACTAATATCATAAGGGAGTCACTGTTCCTTTTAAAGAGAGAGAGAGATAGAGGGAGAGGAGTACTTAAGTCGTGGACTATTCCCTATGTAGGGGACAATGTGTCCTCATCTTGATTTATTTATAAACATTATTAAACCTATTTATATTTATCAGTGTAACAACATTGATAAATAAAAAAAATGAGAATAAAATTAATAAATAAATCAACCCAAACAATAAATAATAACACATTTTTCAACAATCCAACACAACAAACTTAATTTTAAAAATACAAACAATACCCACAATTTCTTTTTAATGAAATACTTCTATGAAACAACCGCAGCAAATATTTTTCACCCAAAGTAAAAAATACAATCAACTTGTGGCTACGTAGCGCATGCCAATGATACTTTTCCAATCCACCAAAAATAAATCTGCAAAAATTAGGAAAAAACTAACGCCAAAAAATGCAAAACTTAAATAGTCAAAGAGTAAATCCACAGAATTATTCCAAATTCCTAGGGAACCATAAAAAAACCTCAACATTTAAAATAAAATCAACTCCTGGAAAACCTAAAAATAACAGGGAATTAAAAATGAATTATGATTAAAATATAACCAAAATAATGTTCTTTAAAAAACACATCCAAAAAGAAGGAAAGGCTCCCACCACACCAAAAAACTGTAAAAATAGAAAACCCAAACCTACCCACATGTAACATATACCCAAAAACAAACAAAACAAAACACATTTAAGAACTATAGCCGCATAACAAAAATAGATAAGTAAACTAACAACACTACAAAGATTACGCTAAGGCATACCTGACGTAACTACAAAACTGCACTACCACAACAAACCAGTACAATAGTCTACACTAACTATCCCTACCTACATCGACTCTACACTCAAAACCACAAGCAATAACTTAAATGTAGGCCTGGACGGTAAATTCCGTTCCGCTTGCAGAATTTGTGGAATTTGGGTAATTTCGCGTTCCGCGGCTTCGCGGAATTTTTTGCTTGTTCGCGCTTTCAAAATGCGTGTTCGCGAGATATTTCTCCCTGAGCAAGCAAACAGCGTTCGCGAACATGAAAAAAGCATCGCGAACGGGCGGAACAAGCAATTCCGCGTGTTCGCGGAACTTTGGCGTTCTCGCGGAGATTTTCTACCGTTTCGCAGAGCTTTGCGTAGCGCGACTACGCAAATTCCACCCACCCCTACTTAAAAGTACCCTTAACTTCTCTGTGGACCAGCAACACGGACCTGCAAATGACAGGAAATTAAATTGCCCAACAATAATGTTAATATACTAAAAAATACAGGTAGATGTAGAAAATGGCCACTAAACGTAAATAAAAAACCTGTTACACAATAAAAATAACTACAAACTTGAAAAAAGCTTATAAATATATACAATTTAGGTGTTAAGAAATTACTATAAAAATATGTAAAACTTGTAATAAATGTGTTAAAGATAATTTGTAAAATATATATCAAATAGTACTATAAAATTATTATAACAAACCTGTAGTACAAATACATATCATACAAACTATGTGTTATTACTGAAAACGTTACCTACATTCAGTAATGCCTTATCTGGAAGAGACTATCTAGCCACAGCTTCCTGAACTTAGAATTCTCACCAGGCATCAGGCGGGATCCGGAAATGTTTTGTGAGCAGTATCCAGCACGCTGGTAGGCGGCATCGTTCGACTGTGCTTGGTAGCGGTGGCGTCCGCAACGGAAGTGACGTCCACTGTGTCTATTTAGGTATCACCCCAGTGCGCTGACCTCAGTTACATTTCGTGACTCTCCACGGAGTGTGGGGCCACGAAGAACACTGACCACTGGTGTGGAAAACTAGGACCCTGAAAGGTGAAAACCCTGTCCCTTGAAATCTGTTCGCAGAGCGGGGAGGATGGATGGCTTGGTAAGGAATCTGCGGCTAGATAGAGTCTCCACCAGATAAGGTATTAATTAAGGCAAGTGACTTGTTCATCTGATAAAGACTTCTAGATCTGGATTTCTTACCTTACAAGAGATAACTAAGGAATACCTCCCCTGAGGGGGGTCTCCAAAACTGTTTCACACTAGAGAGTCATACAGGACAGAACAAGCAAACTTCCCGTCCCGAAACGTGACTTTTCAGGCAGTAATGCTTCATAAATGTATGTAGAGAAGCCCATGTTGCTGCCAGGCAGATATCCAGGACCGGAACTCCACGTACTAACGCAGTGGTTGCAGACTTAGCTCTGGTGGAATGAACATGCAAACCTTCAGAGAGTTGCGTCTTGGCCAATGCGCAGCAGATCTTAGTGCAGAGTATGATCAATTGGGAGATGGTCTGTTTCTGCAAGGTCTTTCCCTTTTTCGCTCTGACATTCTCAATAAAGAGTTGGTAGTCCACCCAGAACTCTTTTGTGCAGTCAAGGTAGAATAACAACACTCTTTTTGGGTCCAGTCGGTGAAGTCACTCCTTTTCCTTAGAGGGATGTGGCGGAACTAAAAGGTAGGCAGGGTGATGGACTGGTCTATATGAAAATCAGTGACAAATTTCGGCAGAAAGGAAGCTCTAGCATGAAGGACCAGCTTCTCTAGGTAGATGTTCAGGTAAGGAGGCTTGGATGACAGTCTGAAGCTCACTGACCCTCCGGGCAGATGTTAATGCCACAAGGAAGGCTGTCTTGATGGTAAGGAGCCTGAGAGAACAATTGTGCAATGGCTCAAAAGAAGCGCACATCAGAAAAATTAAGACCAGATTAAGGTCCCACTGAGGCATGATGAAGGGCGAAGGTGGAAACGTGTTGCAAATCTTTCAAGAACCTATTTACAACAGGGAATTAGAAGAGGGATGGTTGATCAGGCAACCGCAGAAAGGCTGAGATGGCATAAAGATAGCCCTTTAGGGTGCCCAGGACAGAGCGTGGCGTGCAAAAAAAACTATGGATTTAACCCAGATCTGTGACTGGGAGTGAATGTTTGATTGGTTCAACATTCCATCCATCATCTGCTCTTTTCACATAAAACAGAGCTCTGCTAGGCAAGAGAAAGGATAAAGAGAAGGGTTTGAGAGAGGAGAGCAGAAAGAGGTTCAACCTTTTCTCTGCACACCAATGCTACAAACCTGCCCAAACGGCAGGCTTATACAATCCTGGTGGAAGGACACCTGGCTGCCAAGATAACAATGCAGACTTCAGGCATAAGGTCGAAAGCTGTTGACTATTGTCGTTCAGTCTCCAAGTATGAAGGCAGAGCGTTGACAGATTCAGGTGGAGAACCCTCCCCTGCTGCTGGGACAGAAGATCCTCCCAAAGGGGCAGCCTGATCAGAGGGCAGATGGCCATGCCAACAGCTCGGGATACTAAACTCTCCAAGCCCAGTCCAGAGCAACAAGGATGACTTAGGCCCGATTGTTCCTGATCTTCTTGAGAACTCTGGGCAGGAGTGCTATAGGCGGAAAGGTGTCCAGGAGGCCTGAGTTTCACTCAAGATGAAAAGCGCCTCCAAGCGATAGCCACCTTGGAAATTCCAGCGTGCATTACTACTGTCAAACAGATCTAACCAATGGCTCTCCTAACTGCTAAAAGAGACGTTGCACCACCATCTGGAAAGGCCAATCATGATCCACTAGGCATTTTCGGCTGAGTTCGTCCACACTGGCGTTCAGAGAATGTGCAAGGTATTGAAGCACCAGGGATATACCCGGATGCTCGAGCCATGTCCAGCGATGCAGGGCCTCTTGACAGAGGGTCCATGACCCCACCCCGCCCTGTTTGTTGCAGAACAACATGGTGGTGATATTGCTCATTAACTCCTGCACTAGCCTTTCCTTGATGAGGGGTAGAAAGGCTTTCAATGCCACCCGTATCGCTTGGAGCTCTAGTAGGTTGATGTGGAGTCCGAATTCCACCAGAGACCAGAATCCTCGGACATCCACCTCTCCCATATGGCCGCCCCATCCCAGGAGTGATGCATCTGTCACCATTGTCCGATCTGGTTGGGGAAGGGCGCCTGCCACTGACCCAATCACAGTTCGTTAGCCACCACTGCTGATCTTTGCAGTTCCTTCCGAGATCTGGGCCATGTCGGAGAGATTCCCCTGATGCTGCGCCCACTGGAACTTCAGGTCCCATCACAGAGCCAACATATGCCAGCAGGCATGTGTCACAAGCAGGATGCAGGAGACCATAAGGCCCAACAGCTTCAAAGTCAGTCTCACTGAAATCCAGGATAGAAGCTGAAACTTCGGTATCATATCCTGAATATCTTCGACTCGCCACTCAGGAGGACAGGCCCGAAACTGCACAGTGTCCAGAACAGCTCAGATGAAAGGGAGCCTCTGAGAGGGACTCAGGTTTGACTTCGGCACGTTGATCGTGAACCTTAGCAAATGCAGGAGGTCTGCAGTAGTCTGAAGGTGGGAGACAACAGCCTCGGGCGAGCCCACCTTTAACAGCCAGTCATCGAGATAGGAAAAGACGGTCACCCCTGATCTCCGCAGATGAACTGCAACCACCACCATCACCTTGGTGAACACCCAAGGTGCGCTGGTAAGGCCAAAATAAAGCACAGCGAACTGGAAGTGCTCCTGGCCCACTGTGAACCGCAGGCTGCACCTGTGGGCAGGCAGGACGGGAATGTGGAAGTTTGCGTTCCACAAGTCTAATGCTACTATCCAGTCTACCAGGTCCAGGGCAGACAGGACTTGAGCGAGCCTGAGCACTTTGAACTTCTCCTTCTTGAGCAAGAAATTGGGATGCGCAGGTCTAGGATAGGACGAAGGCCTCCGTCCTTCTTGTGCACCAGAAAGTAGCAGGAATAGCAACCAAGACCTACTTCTGGCGCTGGCACCCTCTCTATGGCTCCCTTGGCCTGGAGAGCCATCACTTCCTGGAGGAGCAAGGAGAGATGGTCCTCTATTAGTCATAAGCGGGTGGCATGGGTGGAGGGGTGGTCACAAAGGGGAGAGAGTAGCCCCTTCAGACAATCTGAAGAACCCAGCGGTCTGATGTTATAGAACTCCAGTGGGGCAGGTGATGGCAGATCCAGCCTCTCACTGGGTGCCCATGGTGGTAAGAGGGCAAACTAAAAGGGTTTGGAGGCTCCAGCTGCCAGGAGAGTGGTGGACTGGCCCGACTGGCTGGAAAGCTTGCACTTCATGGTGGCTGGGTTGGTAATGACATGGCTGGAAGCCACTTCTGTGGCCACGAAAGAAGCAAAAGATAGACTGGGGTTGGCGAGAGTCCGCCTTGTCTCCAAAGAGAGGAGTCATTAAAAGGCATGTTCATAAGCGATGCTAAGACATCCCAGGAAAAGCCAGTTGTTCTCAACCAGGTGTGGCGCTGTAAGGCCACCGACGAAGAAACTGCTCTTCCCAGCTGGTCGGTCGTGTCCAGCCCACATTGAATCGTGAACTTCGCTGCATCTCTCCAGTCAGACATAGTTTGGGAGAGAATGGCCCAGGCTCCTCTGGAACCATGGGCAGCACCTGCGCAACCGAATCCCACAGGGCATGGGAGTAACGGCCCAAAAGGCATGCGGTGTTCACAGACCGCAGTGTCAGGCCGGTGGAAGACATTTTCTTTCCCAAGGTGTCCAGCTTCTTGCATTCCCTATGCGGTGGAGTGGTGGGGAATGCTTCACAATTTACATGGGAGGTGGAGGCTTGGCCTACCAAGCTCTCCGGGGTAGGGTGTTGCATGAGGAAGTTGGGGTTCACTGGGGAAGGTGGTGGTGGCGGGCAGTCGTACTGTTCATATGAGCCCCTGTGCAGGGTTTGAACCAAGTCCCCCGCAGGACATCCATGAGGGCTTCATTAAATGGGAGAAGTGGTTCTGATGAGGTCACTCCCGCCTAAGCACCTCCGTCAAGATGTTAGTCATGACTATCACTGAGGGTAGGCTAAGGTCCAGGACCTCGGCTGGCCTTCTCACCACTATAGCAAATGAAGACCCCTCCTCCGCAGCCATGGTAGAAGAAGAGAGCCTGCCAGTATCTGGAGAAGTGTCCAGTCGGCTGGCGTTCACCAATTTCTCACAACACTCCATGTTGGAGTCTAGGGGCTGGTATTCTTTAGGGTCCAACGATCCCTCCCAATCATCCCTGAGTCCCAGCCCATAAGAATAGGGCTCAGGCTCCTGCCTGGAAGGCATGGATCCACTCTGTCGGACAACACACCTCTGGCTCTCTGTCAGAGTTTGGCATGAGAATGGGGACAATGGCAGCGCCGGCATCAGGACCGGTGCTGGGGAAGGTTGAGGTGGTACAACCATCACCGGTCTGGATCCATCCGTAGATCCAAAGTGCCGGAATGGAGCCGAGGCAGAACTGCCAACGGTGAACCAGTGGGGGCCTCTCCTGAACATGCGGGGCCCAAGGGCATGCCAACAGGAACAGCTCACCCAAATATGAAGTGCATGTCCTCACAGAACTCACAACGTTGGGCAGGCTCCCAGTAACTCGGTGAGGCACGGAGCCAGCCCAAGCTCAACAGCAAAGCCAGGCCTCGAATGACAATGCTCCCTCGTTGGATGACAGATTGGGAGAAATCAAAGGCCTCTTTGACTTCTCACTCTTCTTGTGCTTCTGGGACTTACCCGAAGAGGACTTGAAATGCAACAAGGATCTTGGGCTCCATTACCGATCCCAGAACCTTCCTCTCGACTGGGATCGAGAATGTCACATCGTCGCACGTCAGGCGGCAAGGAGCTTGGGGTGCATGGCGTGGAAGTCAAAGTAGGCTTCGTGTTGTGGTCGTGCTTGAGGCGCCAGAGGCAAACAAGGTGCAGGTCCATCACAGACATCTGCCGGTGACAGATGCCGCAGGGTTTAATGCCGGCCTTCGTAGCTGAAATCCTGCCACACTAGGAGACAAATCTCAAAAAGACTTCGGCAAAAAGTCGAAAAAGGTTAGTCAAAAATTGACTGGGTGTAGCCCTCTCCGGATCTGTGCTTACTGGCATGGAAAGAAAAGAACTGACATCAGCGAGCTGGGGTTGTGCCTATACAGGCACCGCACATGTCACTTCCAGTGTGAACAACACCAAGCGGAGCCAAACAACGCCACATTCGATGCCCAGGAGTACTTGTCACGAAAAAGTTCTGGATCCAGTATAACGCCTGGGGATAATACTTAGATAAGGAATCTGCGACAAGAAGTCTCTATCAGATAAAAATGTTTACTTTTATTTTATTTTGATAAAAAATGTATATATAAAAAATTATGAATTGTATTAAGCTACATGTAACAATGTGAACTATATATGTATATTTAAGATTACAAATTGTATTACATTAACATAAAATACATATGGGAAATGTATTGTGCAAAGAAGTATGTGAAAGAATGTTTTTTTCCTATTGTTTAAAAATAAAGTTATACATAAAAATTAAAAACATGTATATTCACTGAAAAAACCATAGGTTTTAGGGACAGTTATAGTTAGTTGGACATTGCACTCGTACAAAACCCGTGAAATTCCCCGTTATAGTTAGTTCAGCTAACTATAACTCGCGCCTCATAATGCACTGCTGATGAC
This sequence comes from Calotriton arnoldi, assembly GCA_963921515.1. Classification (NCBI taxonomy): domain Eukaryota; kingdom Metazoa; phylum Chordata; class Amphibia; order Caudata; family Salamandridae; genus Calotriton; species Calotriton arnoldi. The sequence continues at coordinate 3,900,796 of CAWUFW010000459.1, forward strand.
GTCACATATTACATCACTCATGACATGGTCAGTGACATCACTGATGACATCACTGATGACATCTCAAATGACATCACTGATGACATCATGCAGTGACTGTGTGTTTCTGTAAAGTTTAAATATTTTTAATATATATAGGGAAAGGCGTATTGAAGAATGAGTGGGTGTATAAGTGTCTGTATGGATGATTTAGTAGGTGCGTGACTAACTCTATAAGTGAGTGATTAAACGTATCTTACTGAATGCATGGGTTAGTGACTAAACTGGGTGAATGTCTGTATCCGTCTGTCTGTTGCTGTGTAAGTGGCTGCATGGGTTTGTGAATAGCTACATGAGTGTCTATATGAGTTATTGATTGGTTGTCTGAGTATCTGTATGGGTGCCTGAGTGTTTGTGTGGGTGGGGTGTGTGCGACTCTGTGCATAGATGTGTGAGTGGGTGATTCACTGGGTGGATGGTTTCAAGAGTGCATCTGTGATAGACTGTATGGGTGGGTAAGTGTGTGTAAGAGTGTGTTAGTGAGTGAATGTATGTCCCAGTGGTACATGTGTGAGTAACTACATATGTGAAAGGCAGTATATATGTGTGTTGGAGTATATAAATAGCTATAAGCGAGAGTGTGTGATTGTGAGAGTGACTGTATGGATGAGTGTGTGCTTGTATCAGTGATTGTATAAGAGCATAAGAATGTGCTAGTATTTGTATGAGTAAGTGAGCTGGTGTGTGTATAACTGTATAGGTGAGTAAATGGAAGTGTGTTTAATTATTTGCATGACTGACTAGGTGTGTGAGTACCTCTATGGATGAGTGGCGGTGTTTGAGTGTCTATATAGGAGTATGAGTGCATATGATAGTCCTGTACTGAGTGACCGTAAGTATGAGTGACTGTACGGGTGAGTGAGTGGATGTGTGTGTAGACCTAAGAATCAGTGAGTGGGTATGTAGTTATTGGTGTTGGAGTGTCTATGGTTTTGCGAATGGCAATCTGTAATTTAGAGTGGGTGTATCAAAGGTTATATTAGGGTGTGAGGAGGTGCATCAGATTATCACATGGATGATGTCCTCAGTGATGTCATTTGAGATGTCATCAGTGATGTCATCAGTGATGTCACTGACCATGCCATGAGTGATGTAATATGTGACGTCATCAGCAGTGCATTGCGAGGCGCGAGTTATAGTTAGCTGAACTAACTATAACGGGGGAATTTCACGGGTTTTGTACGAGTGCAATGTCCAACTAACTATAACTGTCCCTAAAACCTATGGTTTTTTCAGTGAATTTGTAAGGTTTTTTAAATGCTAATTTCTAACTATAACGTGCCTGAAACCTATGGTTTTTTCAGTGAATTTCAAAGGTTTTTAAATGCTAATTCCTAACTATAACATGTCTGAAACCTATGGTTTTTTCAGTGAATTTCAAAGGTTTTGTAAATGACAATTTTTAAATGTATTAATTGTTATATTTATTTTTTTGATTCTGATTTACTACATTTTTAAAACTATTTATTTTTAGATATTTTATTTTTTAAATTACATTGTAATTACATTATACATTACATTACAAAATATACTTTCTCAGAATGAATTACTTTAGTTTAAAAACTTTGCAAATAGGCAATAGACTTTTAAGTACAGTAGTTACAGTTGTTGCAATGGGCAACACAATTTCAAACACAATGCAACATTGAGCTCAATCTGAATTTCTAGTTAAATGCAATTAGTTACTTTATGGATTACTTTTCTAACCACAGGACTGTATCCTAGATTCAGTCCTGGGACATCTCCTGTAAACAGTTGAGTAAAAGCGTTTTGGTTACAGTAGTGATTTTTAAGGACTATTATTGTATTTTAAAAGTTGACAAACTTTTTCACATAGAATCACCAATGTTATCCTATGGGAGGAAATTCACTTAGCAGGTAAGTAGTGTTATCGTAACTTTTTCTTACTCAGTGGTGGATCCTGGATCCAGCACTGGTGCATCTCCTGTAAACAGTTGAAAGAATGCGTTTAAGTCATACAGGTGATTTTTAAGGAATATTTGTAGTTTGTGAAAAACGGCACTTTGAAACTTTTCTGCTGAAAACCAGACAATGGATTCCTATGGAAGGAAATACAAGTTACTGGTAAGTACGGTTAGAATTACTTTTCAGGGTCAGTGCTGGGCTAAAAGATGCAGCACTGGGTTCTCTCCTGATAACAGGTGAGTAAATCGGAATTCGTAGTTCGGCTGATTTTAGAGGAATATTATAAAGTTCCAAAACTCCACACTTAGAAGAATTTCCAAGTGAAACCAGTCAATGTTAGCCTATGGAATGAAATTCAAGTTACTGGTAAGTACGGTTAGAATTACTTTTCAGGATCAGTACTGGGCTCAAAGATGCAGCACTGAGGTCTCTCCTGATAACAGGTGAGTAAATCGGAACTCGTAGTTCGGCTGATTTTAGAGGAATATTTGCACAATGGTGAAGGAAGGGGGTGGGGCCTGAGGTGACATGTCTGCAAACACGCCCTGTGGAGCGTTTTAAGTTGGAGAATTAATTCCTCCTCAATCCCGAGGGTCCCTAGGGGCCAACTAGCCCACCAGATACCTCCAGTATGCGCCAAAGAGCTGCGTTGCAGAGAGGTGTTCAGAGGCCAGGCCCCTTTTTACAACACTCTGCAACGCAGCTCCGTGGCGCTTACTTGAGGTACCTGGTGGGCTAGTTGGCCCCCAGGGACCCTCAGGATTGAAGGGGATTTAATTCCCCATCTTAAAACGCGCCACGGGGCCTGTTTGCACACATGTCACCTGAAGCCCCGCCCTCCCTTCACCACTGTGCAAACGCGCCCCGTGGCGCGTTTTAAGTTGGGGATTAAGTCCCTTGAATCCTGAGGGTCCCTGGGGCCAACTAGCCCACCAGGTACCTCCAGTAAGCGCCACAGAGCTGCGTTGCAGAGAGGTGTAAAAGGGGCGTGGCCTCTGTACACCTCTCTGCAACGCAGCCCTGGCGCATACTGGAGATTCCTGGTGGGCTAGTTGGCCCCCAGGACCCCAGTATTCAAGGGAATTACTTCCCTTCTTAAAATGCGCCAGGGGCGCGTTTGCAGACTGCTGCAGGCAGGGGGCGGGGCCTCCGGCACAATGCCGGTCTTTTTTTTTTTTTTTGTATGGGATGGGGGCTGCCTGGCCCCCCTTCCCTCTGCCACTTTTGGCCCCGGGGACCCCATCCCCCGGGGCATGCCCTCTTTTTTTTTTAAATTAAAATCTTTGGATGGGGGCTGCGTGGCCCCCCTCCTCAGGCCATTTAAGGCCCTGGGGACCCCATCCCCCGGGGCTGGCCTTGCCCTTTTTTTTTTTTTTTGGAGGAGGGGGGCTGCGTGGCCCCCCTTTCGGGCCACTAATGGCCCCGGGGACCCCATCCCCCGGGGCCTGGCCACTCGTTGGGGACCGTGGGGGTCCCCTGCGGTCCCGCCGGCTCCCGCGTCCTGCGGGAGCCGGCATTGCTTTCCATAAGGGGAGCTGCTGACATGCAGCTCCCTATGGAAAGCAATCTGCTTGCTTCATTGAAGCGAGAGCAGGTTTCCTGCTCTCGCTTCAATGAAGCAAAGCAAGTTTGCAATGACAGGATGGGAGCCGCGAGGCTCCGTCCTGCCATTGCAAACAGCAGTGTCCCGGGGGTAGGCACCCCGGGACACTGCAGGAGCCGGCCCTGGGGGGTGGCGGTCCCCAGGGCCACCACAGGCTCCAGGAGGGCTCCCTTCAATTGCACAGCCCCGGGGAGGTGGTGGTCCCGGGGCTTCGGGGTCCGAAACGGACCCCCAAATTTCTTTTCTAAGTGCCCGGGGAGGTGGCGGTCCCGGGCGTGTGGGGACTGGAGCCCCCACACAGGTTATTAAAATTTAAAAAGAAGCCCCGGGGGTGGCGGTCCCGGGGCTGCGGGAGGGCGGAGAGCCCTCCCGCACCATTTTTATTTAAAGCCCGGGGGTGGTGGTCCCCGGGCTTGAGGGCCTTAGAGGCCCCCATAAACTATAAACCCACCCCCGCATGCCCCCGGGACTTGGCCCACCCGGGGCATAATAGCATCGAGCGCGGGAGACCGCGCTCGATTTTTACGGCGGGATCCGCGCACCCTAAGCGCATCCCGCCGATTTTGTTTTTTTAAAAAAATGCTTTTTTCTGCCCAGGGGGTCTTTGTGGGACCCCCTGAGCAGACCTAGGGGGTCAGGGTGTTTCTACCCTGCCCCCTTTGTGCGTTTTGCGCACTTGTTTCTGTGCCTCGGTTCTACTGAGGCATAAAATGGCTGCCAACACTTCCTGATTTGGAGTGTTGACAGCCACTTGACAGCCAATTAGCACGCAGCTCGTGATCGGGAGGGTACGCGGACCCTACTCGGCCATAGATATATATGTGATTTTACTTGTGATTTTCTCAGGAACTACTGAAAGGATTTACACCATTTAAGCAAAAGGCACGAGTCTGAACCAAGGGCTACCTTTTTGCCAAATATGGTGTAATTCCTTTCAGCAGTTCGGGCTGTAGCTGCGATGAACGGTTCCTATGGAAAATTGAATGGGGAAAACACGTTTTGGGACCCCCCTTTTTTCTCGGCCCCCGCTTGATGAATCACCCCGAGACTTTCAGGATAGGAGCAGACCAGAGCGCCCCAACAAGTTGGAAAATTTCGCGAAGATTCGTCAACCGACGCCAACGTTATTTGAAATAGAATGTTGCGGATTTCCTATGGAAAATAGGTCTTAACTATAACTATCTACTGGCGACCGCCAGTAGATAATGTGTTAAGTCATTTAGAAATGTATAAATAAAAAATATAATAAACTATACAAGTTCATTAATAAAATGTCAAAACACACAACCACTACAAACCAATCAACACTACAAAACATACAACCGCTAAATAACATCTGTCTATTTATCCTATCCTTCTCTACAACACATCCATTAAGTGGCACAGTAAATATTTAAAACACAGCGCACCCAGTAAAAATAAACTCTTCTTGGGAACACATTAACATTAAATATATAATACATACTATTTCCACCTGAATGTACAGCATATTGGGGGAAATATTGACGATGGAAGGGGTCAAATATAGTATATCCACTGTAATGAAAATAAATTTGATGAAGGTGTCAGATTTACTCCATGCATTCCAATCTGAACCACTTTGAGGAAAGTGTTGGACACTAAATGGGTCCAAATTACTACTCCCTCATCAATCTAATATGTTTTGGGGAAGTGCTGGACACTGAAAGGGCAACAATTAGGAGGAGTGAGAAGTATGTGCAAGGTTTTACCCTCAACTTCCCTTTTCATATACAACAATACTTGAGGAGGGTTACCTTATTTTTTTGGATCCTATTACTATCCACAAGACAGAATGTGGCGTTGCCACTATCTCACTCAGGTGTAGGATTGTCCACCCAGGTAAATCGTTGAAAATCACTGCGCCATTATGGGATATATTTTAGGGTCCTCACCCACAGGTACCACCTATGACTTGCTTCATCATCGGACTTTCGTCCCACTCACCTAGTGTGGGGGGATGGGTTCAACATATTTGTAAGTGGAGTTCTTTGGCTATGTGGTATTAGGGATTGTGAGAAGAAATTAAAGTTGCCTGCCGGATTCTACTATTTTTGTAATGGTTGGTCCATTGGCAAGTTTAAAAACAGTATGATGGCATAGGGGAGCAGTGACCCTATACATCTGAGGTCGACATGCTGCAGCCGTTACAATCGCCTTGGTAAGTCAGTCAGCTTTCTTCGGGACCCAGAAAAAATAGGGTAATCCTCCTCAAGTATTGTTGGACACTGAAAGGTTCAGAATTACTCTTCCCACTCCAATCTAGACCACTTTGAGGAAAGTGTTGGACACTAAAGGGGTTTAAATTACTATTCACATCTCAATCTAAATAATATTAGGAAAGACATTAGAAACTTAAGGGGTCAGAATTAATATTCCCACTCCAAACTAAATCACCTTGGGGAATGTGTTTGACACTTAGGGGTACCAAACTACTTCTTCCATTCCAAAGCAAGCTATTTTGGGAATGGTATCATAAATTCAGACAAAGTAATCCCCTATAATAAACCATTCTCTAAAAATGAAACTTGCAACAATATTTACAATATCATCCCAAAAGTAATAAAATGTAATATTTAAAACACACTAAAATGTCAGATATCATTTTAAAACTAAAAATGTACACACATTTTCTGAAAATATTACACTTTACAATACACAGTTAAATTTCAATAAAATAAAAATATAAAAAAATACATAAATTAATGAAAAAAATATTAAACAATACAAAATCAATAACAATGTTTAAAATTTGAAATATAAGAATTGTTCTTGAAAATAATTAGAATATAAAATGTAATATAAACATTGTATATATATTTAGTGATATATAAAAAAAACTACATTAAATAGCCAACATTAAATTATCTCTATACATAATAAAACTAATTTAAAAATATTAATAAAAAAATAATTCCAATAAAGAAATACATATTATACAAAAAGATATATACAATGGAAAATATAGACACAAAAGTAAAAATGAAAGAATCTTGTTAAAAAACCATTTAAAATATATAAAATCTCCCCACCCTTTCCCTCTATAAACTCTACATCCGACATCCTGCTACAAAAAATTATTAAAAAATGTAACTTTCCATAAAACAATTAATATTTATTTATATTTAAAAAAATATTTTGTTTAATTAAAACTTTCCATTTAAAAAACAATACAATACAAATAAAATTAGATGAAAACAAACACAAACCTAACAAAAACATTGAAAAAAACTATTTCTTACAACGATATCTTTCAGATCTTGGGTGCTAGGGATCTACTGGAGCTGTGCTACCAGTGCTCAGGTGCGGTGGACAGCTCCAACACATCCTAGCATCAGAGGTAGGAAATCCTTCTGGTGCAAGCACCAGAGGGATTTCCATTTTGTATTTTTAGCCTTTGCAGTTGGGGGGTGGGGGGGGAGTGCTTCGCTGCTGGGGGGTTAAGTGCTTCCCCAGCAACTCAGGGTGGTCTTTTTTCTCTGAAATAACAATCGGAGGACCATGCACTCTGCCGCCATTACAGAGGAAGTGAAATGAGCCGATTAGCTCATTTACTTTCACTTAGATTGGTGCTCAGGGCATATTTGGACAGGGAAGATATCATTGGAAAGGTACCTATTCCTAGTGGATCCCTGCTTGAAGATCGCCAGAGGAGTGCGCTCTCAAAACAGGGATAAACCCACTAGACACCAGGGAAAACTTGTGAGGTGGGAGCAGCCCCCATAGCAATTGGCTTGTGCTCCCCCCTCACCCAGGCACAACAGACTTTCTGCCCAAGCCTTGACCCTCACTATGCCCTAATAGAGGGGCAATAGGCCCACTAGACCTCCGGGTATTTTTATATATATTTGAGAGGTGGAGCTATTTCACACATCAGGCCAAGCCCCACCCCCCCCCCTAAAAATACAGACAGTCTTTTTGCCCCTTGGGGTGATTCTGGGAGATTGTGCTCCCCAATCTACCTCCCGGGGGACATATAAGGAGTTGGGGTCGGCTATCTATATACCAGGCCAAGCCCCCACCCCAACAATAAAAAATACAAAACAGTCTTTCTGCCCCCTTGGGTACGAATCTGGGAGATTTTACTCACCATTGTGCCCATAAAGAGGCATTAAGCCCACTAGACTCCAGGGACTTTTTGTATGCATGTATCAGGGGGTGTGGCCGGCCAGTCCATATATCAGGCCACGCCTCCACACCCCAAAAAATATCTTAAATGGTCTTTCACCCATTGGGGAAAATCTGGGGGATTTTACTCCCCAATCTGGCAGAAAGCCCATTAGACCCCCAGGACCATATTATATCGTCAGTTGACCTAGCTCTAAGCTCCCCCTTAGAACATGAACAGACTTTCTGCCCCCATAGGGTTTATTTGGGGGGGTGCCGCCAATATTCTCCCAGAGGGCAGAAAGTCCATTAGACCCAGGGATTTATTTTGTTACTTCTAAATAAATAAAAAATAAAAAACATGGGTGGGGCAGCTTACCTAGGCACTGCGCCGTGCTCCCACCCCAGAATAAGTGCACTAGTCTTTTTACGCATGCCCAGTGGTGAATTCAGGCTGTTTATCCAAAATCTATCCCCACGGAATAGAGAGGCCACTAAATACTAGAGTAAGAACATTCCCAAAAATGAAAAAAGCGGGTGAAGGGACTTACCCAAGCATTGTGTCTTGCTCCCTCCCCAGAATAAGTGCATCACTCTTTCTGCCCCTCTGTGGGGGGTAGATTGAGAGAGTTTTCCCAAAATCTTCTGCCGAGGACAGAAAGGCCACCAGGGGAAAAATATTTCCCAAAATACAAAAATGGGCTGGCGGTGGCTATTCCAGGCATTGTGCAGTGCTCTAACCCCAGACTAGGTACATCAGTAATTCTGTCCCCATAGGGGTGGATTGGGGGAGTTTCCCGAAATCTGCTCCCGGGAAAAAGAAAGGCCACTGGATGCCAGATAATTCAACATCGCACTATAACGAATACAAGTCATGGGGGACATACTCTGGCATCAAGCCAATACTCCCAGCCCAGAATAGGCAATAAGGTCTTTCTGCCCTCTTGGGACTAAGCTTCCTCATCCCTATGCCAAGTTGGGAAATTTTGATTCTTTTTGATATTTTCTTTTACATATGGGTAGCAGAGTAGGGCTTAGTACCAATATTGTCTTACTTCTATGGTGAATAAATGCATTTTTCAGGCTCAGGTCAGCTGCCACTGGGGCAACCTACCAAACACAGGCATTTCCGAAAACTAGACATCTGGGGCAATCCAAAATGGTGTGCCTCTCATGCATCACACAAAATTGCCTTACCCACAATGCCCTGTAAATCTCAAACTTAGACTAAAATTACACATTTTTCATATACTTCTGTGACGTAAACTTACGGAAACCATACGGATCCATAAAATACCCACCACTCCCCACTTGTCCTGATAAAAACTCTACTCTACTTCTGTGGCTGGACCTAGTACTTGTGATAGAAAAGGCCCCAAAACGCAATGAGCAGATATTCGTATTAGGGGTAGCTTCGGTATTTGGGCCCGGGCTTGGTGGCCCCTCAGGGAAATCTACTAAACCCAGACATATCTGAAAAGTAGACTTCCAGGAGAGTCGAGGGTGCATTGTGTGGATTCCACAAACTTTTCTTACCTACAATGCCTTGCAAATCTCAAACTTTGAACAAAATTACCCAGTTTCCATGCAGTTCTATATCGTTAACCTCCAGAAACAACAGGAATCCACAAAAGTCCAACCACCCAGCATTTCCCCACTTGTCCCGATAAAATGCTAACCCACTTGTATGAGGGGGCCTAGTGCCCTCGACAGGCACAAATCAAACCTATGTAAACGAGTCGCTCTGCGGAACTCCCATTGACCCTTGTTTTAGGAGTGCCTGTTGTGGCCACTAGGCCAAGCCACACAGGTAGGGCAGCATTTTATCAGGACAAGTGAGAAAACGCTGGGTGGTCAGAATTTTGTGGATCCCTGCATATTCTGGAAGTTTATGTCACAGAAATGAAAGGACAATAAGCACTTTTAGGCAAAGTTTAAGGTTTTCAGGGCATTGTGGGCAGGAAACCTTTGTGGGATCCATGCACGGCACACCACTCTGGACTCCCCCGGTTGTCTAGTTGTCAGAAATGTCTGGGTTTAGTAGGTTTCCCTGGGAGGCCATCGAGCCCAGGGCCAAACACCACAGCTACACCCATTGCCAAATAATTGTATTCTTGAGACAGGAAGTTTTGAGGTCTCCACATTGTGTTTTGGGCTCTTTTCTGTCAGGGGCACTAGGCTACCCAAACAAGTGAAGTGCCATTTTTTGAGAGACTTGGAGGGATGCTAGGTGGTTTGAAATGTATGACTCCCCACAGATTCCACAACTTTCTATCACAGAAATGATTAAAATGTGTCACTTTTGAGGGGAAAAATGTGATGTGTCCATGTTACATTTTGGAGGCTTTCCAGTGGGCCTACCCACATAAGTGAGGTACCATTTGTATCGAGAGAAATGGGGGAATGCTAGGTGGTAGGACATTTGTGGCTCCTTCCAGATTCCAGAACACTCCATCACAGAAATGTGAGGAAAATTTGTTTTTTTAGTCAAAGTTTGAGGTTTACAAGCGCTTCTGGGGAGGAACCTAATAAGAGTCACAGAAGTCTACCCATCCTGGATTTCCCCAGCTGTCTATTTTAAAAAAAATGTGCAAGTTTGCTAGGTTTCCCTAGGTGCCTGCTAAGCAGGGGTCCAAAATCCACAGCTAGCCACATGGAAAAATGGTCAATTTTCAAAGGAAAAATGTGATGTGTCCATGTTGCGTTTTGGAGCCTGTCCTGTCCCGGCACTAGGCCTACCCACACAAGTGAGGTACCATTTTTATCGGGAGGCTTGAGGGAATGCTGGGTGATAGGAAATGTGTGGCTCCATGCAGATGTCAGAGGTTTTCCTCACAGAAATGTGAGGAAAATGTGTTTTTTTAAATCAAAGTTGGATGTTTGCAAAGGCTTCTGTGTAACAAAACCTGGTGAGAGCCACAGAAGTCACCCCACCCTTGATTTCCCCCGGGTGTCTACTTTTCAAAAAGGTGCAGGTTTTCTGGGATTCCCTAGGTGCCCGCTGAACTCAGGCCCAAAATCCACACTTACCCACATTGGAAAAAAAGTGTCAATTTTAAGTGGAAAAAATTTGATGTGTCCATGTTGCGTTTTGGTGCCTTTCCTGCTAGGGGCACAAGGCCTACACACACAAGAGAAGGTACCATTTTTACAGGGAGACTTGGGGGAATGGCACATGGTAGGAAATGTGTGGTTCTCCACAGACTTAAGAACTGTCCATCACAAAAATTTGTTTTTCAGCCACGGTCTGAGGTTTGCAAGGGCTTCTGGGTAAGAAAACCTGGTAAGAGCCAGGCAAGTCACCTCACCCTGGATTTTGCCTGATGTCTAGTTTAAAAAAATTTGTAGGTTTGCTATGTTTCCCTAGGTGCTGGCTCATCTACCACCCAAAATGTACAGCTACCCACGTTGCAAACAAATGCTCCCTTTTCAGTGGAAAACTTTGATAAGTTTGTGTTGTGGTTTAAGGGCGTTTCCTGGGGGCTACCAATTTTATCAGAAGACTTGGGGAAATGCTAGGTGGTAGGAAATAGTGATAGTGATAGAATTTATAGAGTGCTCAGCTACTCAAAGAGTGTCCCGGCGCTATCAAGGAGTGTTCCGGCACTATCTGTGGCTCCCTGTAGATTCCAGAACAATCCATGACAGAAGTGTGAGGAAAATATGATTTTTAGTCAAAGTGTGAGGTTTGCAAGGGCTTGCTGGAAAAAAAACTTGGTGAGAGTCACGGAAGTCAACCCATCATGAATTTGCCCAGGTGTCTACTTTAAAAAAATGTGCAGGTTTGCTAGGTTTCCCTGGGTGCCGGCTTAAGCTGGGCCCAAAATCAACAGATAGCCACATAGCAAAAACAAAAGGGTATGTTTTCAGTGGGAAAATGTTATGTGTCCATGTTGCGTTTTGGGGACTTTCCTGTCCCGGCACTAGACCTACCCACACAAGTGAGGTACCATTTGTATCTGGAGATTTGGGGGAAATGCTGGGTGATATGAAATTTGTGGCAAAATGTGTATTTTTAGTGAACATTTGTTCGCAAAGGCTTCTGGGTAGGAAAACCTGGTGAGAGCCATGCAAGTCATCCTAACCTGGATTCCTCCATGTGTCCACTTTTCAAAAAGGTGCAGGTTTAATAGGTTTCCCTAGGTGCCTGCTACGCTCAGGTCCAAAATACACAGCTACCCACATTTAAAAAAAGGGTCAGTTTTCAGTGGAAAAATGTGATGTGTCCATGTTGTGTCGGCCCTTTCCTGTTGCGGGCACTAGGCATACCCACACAAGTGAAGTATCATTTTTATTGGGCGGCATGTGGGATTACAGAACAGTAGAACATTTGTTATTACCAAATGCATTTCTCTGCCTTGGTGCCTTCCAAATGTAAGCCAGTGTGTAAGAAAGAAGATATTTTGAAAAATGACCTTTGAATCTCATGCTAGTATGGGTATACACAAATGCAGGGATATACAAATAACCACTGTTCATAAACTCTGTACCTGGTGTCCACTTTAGAAATACATAGGTTTCCTTGAAACTCAAGGTACAAGATGCAAGATTTTATTAAAGTTTTGAGCTACAAAGAGATCAACAGTAAATACTCATTTGTCACTCTTTTTATGAATTGCTCTATCAGTACACAATGAAAAACCATTGTAACGTGCTGCTCGGTTGTTGGCTGCGAGTACCTCTGTTTCTTAGAAAGCCTACAAACCACTATGTATCCCCGAAACCAGAAGGAACTCACGGACATAATGGTATAATACTTTTGTAAATCTACCATCATGACAAGAAGTTACAAATGAAAATATTGTCATAAATGGCCATTTTTTCAGACTCCTTTTTTTTTTTTATTTCAACCATTAGTTTCCTTTTTAAAAAAGTGAGGTATCTACACCAATGAACCCTTGCTGAATACAGAATTTTGTCTACCCTTTAGAAATCTATAGCTTTCTGGGATCACTCATGGGTTCCACACGAGTTCCCGCCACAAACTAGAAGTAGGTTGAAAGCACAAACATTAGGAAAAATGGGCTACCGCTTTGAAAATTTGCAACACTGTGGTAAAAAATAGTTTCTTTTTATTCATCTCTGCATGTTCATAAAAGCTGTGAAGAAGGTTGACTTTACCACAGCAAACCTTTTGTTGATTCATTTTTTGAAAAAAAAAAAAATCAGACAGACATTTTTGCAGAACACGTATTTCCTATTTTTCCCAAGCCCCCCAAATTTTGCTATATTTTGGCTATTTTCTCCAGGGAAATCCACAAACCCTGGGTACCTTTAGAATCCACAGGATATTGGAAAAAAGGTCACAAATTTGGCATGGATATTTTATGTGGAAAACATATTATGCAAGCCCAAGCGCGAACTACCCCAAATAGCCAGAAAAAGGCTTAGCATTCGAGGGGGAAAAGTCTTAGAAGTGAAAGGGTTATTTTTACAAAGATATTCAAAACTATACTAAAGAAAGATATTCTTACCCGAGATATCCTTGTCAATGATATTTTACACATCACAATATTCTTGGGACGATGTTCTGGTATCACGGTATTAAAAACGCAATATTTTGTCCAAACATTAGTTATTCATTATCAGAATGAAAGGATTATACATACATTGTTCATAATATACATACCCATAAACTAAACAAATATACACAGAAATGTATAAATGCCTCTGTGTAATTAACAGGCACTGAAATGGCAGAGCTGTTAAAAGGAGTAAGCATCGGTTGCACTGCAAATACTTTTCTCCAAATTGTATAAATCCATTAGCACATTCTGTGGCTGAGCAAAGGCTAGAGAAGCCTCCTTCACCCTCAGTCAAGATAAATACCAGGCACCTAGTGTTGAGAAACAATAATTAAAAGGCTGAAACCAACCATACTGAGGCTCTGTCAGGCACAGCAGCATGATCATCTCTTCATATTCAATAGCCACATGACAAGCCTTAGAAATCAAATCAATGATCATACTTCAAAATTCATATAAAGTGTGACATGCAATGAATATATATAAAAATAATGTCCTTTTCACTATAGTGGGGGCAGTAAAAGTCCTGCTTGGTTTAAAAATCTGAAACTGGGTTAAAAAATCTGAAATATTGTACAATTGTACTGCAATTTTGACCTACACTGCAGAAAAAATACAGTACACATGGAGTCCTCTGCATCCTCTTTTGAACAATAACCTCTACTTACTCAGCTACCCAGTGATAAAGATCAGTTAAGTAGGAAGGCCTGAAATGGATGTAAAAAATATGAATATGGTGGAGGAAGCTATAGGTAGCCTCAGATAGCAGTGTTCTCTGGGGCTAAAGATAATCCTACACAAAGCTGCAAATTGCAGACTCAAAACTTTTTAAAACATTGCTTGGTATATAAAGGGAGTAGGCGTGGTACAACACCCAATCAGAGAGACAGGGAGTGTGTCTCATTGTTTTAATAATGTGCCATTGTTTCACAAAAGGAATGTACTTAGCTCAGACCACTTTATAAATATATCTTGCTGGACACAGCCCCAAAATACTCAACTTAAGACACACTACCCAGGATATCTGTTCCAAAAATACTATTTGTCTCCAAGACCCGAGTGTTAGAGTTATTCCGTTGCTACATAAAAGACTCCCTTATTTTACTCAGCAGTCTCAAAAGTATTGGGAAATGCCGTCTTTAAAACTACTGGTATGTAACAACAATTGGTTCTGTAGGGAGCGTACTATTTCTTGTACAAGAATTATTTAATGTCCTGAATCACCAAGAATATGACAAATCAATTGTACAGGTATTCAAATATTACCTACTGAAAAACCAGGACACCAACAAGATATCAAATTAAGACAGTATATTATTCATCATATATCGTGAAAAAATGCAAATAGAACATTTCAAGGGCACACACAGGACTGCTGTATAACAAACAAGAAAAACAAATAAATACAAACTTAACAAAAGTGTATCAGGACTGTGATGCACAAAATACGAGAGATTTACAAAGATCAAAGATTAACATACAATACATATATGAATCAGTATAGAGTCCATAGAAAACATATATGTTGTGGCAGATATCCTATTTTGCTTGGATGTATAGTCTGCGCGACATAGGTAAGGAGCACCTTTAATTGTCGTCAACGTTTCGACCCAAAGAGGTTATGTGGTTGTATAAAACATCAACATGGGTCTTCTTCAGGACTTGAAATCAAAAGGAACAGCCTGTGTGTCAGAAAATAGGTGTCAGTGAAAGGAATCAATCAGTGTGTAAGATATGGAACATCCACTAACAAAAGAAGTCTCATCTGTGGATAGGGTGAGGCAGCCTCAATAGTAGGCATACTGTTCAGATATTAAATATCGGTCATAGGAGGTCCTTCATTAAAGGGAGGGTCTGTGTATTTTAGAAAGCGGAAACCATGGGTCCCTTGGGATTCTTCCTCTGTATATAATGGAGCCAACGAATAGACTCCCATGAGTATATGGCTAACTAGCCAATATCTCAGACATCCGGAACGGATTCTCTGTAGCGAAGCATAAAATAGAGTGAGGACAGGTTACAAATAGATGTTGGGCACAAAGAAGTCTCTCTGATATTCCTCTTTGGTGAAATTACTATACAAATGAACAATTTCAAAAACGGAAAATGATAAAGTGCTCAGCCTGTCCTGAAAAAATCTGTGGCGATGTACCACCAATTTTTCAAATAAACAAAGTGGATTCTGTACAGAAAACCATACAATCATCCCCAGTGGATGTGTGACACAGATAATGGAACCTCTCTGATTTATATCTCTCTGTAGAAAATTACAATACGAAAAATTTATTAAAATTGAAAAATGAGCACATTGTGTAAGCAGTTACAAGAGGTGCATAGCAAGAAAAAGATGACCTAAACGATCTGTATCTCAAAAACGAACCGCCTTGTTATCACACAGAGTGATCTGTAGACAAAATGAGACTCACCGTAATGGGCGACTGTAGCGATTCTCACCGCCAGGGGAAATAATTCAACCACCCGGAGCGGGAGAAGCGTGGTTAAAATAGAAAGGAATGAAGCGTCAACGTGCACACTTCGGAGTTTGTCATGAATGTCATCAGCGCATACACTGAGAACGCTGCAGCTGGGCACCTCTATTGCCATGGTAACCACGGAACGAGAGACGCCAAAAAATGACATGACGGGTGGTGCTTTAATTTTGTTAGTGTGCCGGTCTAGGAAGTCTAAAAATCTTTAATCAGAAATGTCAAAAGGGTGTGTGTTGAAGCCACGCGTTATGCCCGGTCTGTGTGTGTCTCGCAAATCAAGAGTAGATCAATCAATCAATCAATCACAGAATTTGTAGAGCGCACTACTTACCCGCGAGGGTCTCAAGGCGCTGGGGAGAGGGAAGGGGGGGGATGCTGCTACTGGTCGAACAGCCAGGTCTTGAGTAGCCTCCTGAAGGTCAGCAGGTCTTGGGTCTTTCGTAGGCTTAGTGGATGGGTGTTCCAGGTCTTGGCGGCGAGGTGTGAGAAGGATCTGCCGCCGGTGGTTGTTCTTCGAATGCAGGGGACGGTGGCGAGGGAGAGGTCGGCGGAGCGGAGCTGGCGGTTGGGGACGTAGAAGAAGAGTCGTCTGTTGAGGTAGGCTGGGCCAGTTTTGTGGAGTGCCTTGTGTGCGTGGGTGAGGAGTTTGAAGGTGATCCTCCTGTCAACGGGGAGCCAGTGCAGGTTCCTCAAGTGGGGGGTGATGTGGCTGTGGCGTGGTACGTCGAGGATCAGTCGTGCGGAGGCGTTTTGTATGCGTTGCAGTCGCTTGATGAGCTTGGCCGGGGCTCCCGCGTGAGGGCGTTCCCATAGTCCAGTCTGCTACTGACGAGGGCCAGGGTGACTGTTCTTCTTGTGTCTGTCGGGATCCACCTGTAGATCTTGCGAAGCATGCGGAGGGTGTTGAAGCAGGAGGAGGAGACTGCGTTGACTTGCTTGGCCATGGAGAGCGTTGAGTCGAGGATGACTCCCAGGTTGTGTGCGTGGTCGGTGGGTGTCGGGGCTGCTCCCAGCGTCGTTGGCCACCAGGAGTCGTCCCAGGCTGAGGGTTGGAGCAGAGGATGAGGACCTCCGTTTTGTCCGTGTTCAGCTTTAGTCGGCTGATCTTCATCCAATCGGCGACGGCCTTCATTCCTTCATGGAGTTTGGCTTTGGCGGCGAGGGGTCCTTGGTGAGGGAGAGGATCAGTTGAGTGTCGTCGGCGTAGGAGATAATGTTGAGGTCGTGTTGTCTGGCGATGCGTGCGAGCGGGGCCATGTAGATGTTGAACAGTGTTGGGCTGAGGGACGATCCCTGGGGTACGCCGCAGATGATCTCGGAGGCTTCGGATCGGAAAGGTGGGAGGCGGACTCTCTGGGTTCTGCCGTCGAGGAAGGAGGTGGTCCATTCCAGGGCCTTGTCTCGGATCCCTGCGTCGTGGAGGCGTGCGCGTAGAGTGCGGTGGCAGACAGTGTCGAAGGCGGCGGAGAGGTCCAGCAGGATGAGGGCTGCGGTCTCACCATTGTCCAGCAGGATCCTGATGTCGTCGGTGGCGGCGATGAGGGCAGTCTCAGTGCTGTGGTTGCTGCGGAACCCTGATTGGCATGGGTCCAGGATGCTGTTTTCTTCGAGGTATCGGGTTAGCTGTTTGTTGACGATCTTCTCGATGACCTTGGCTGGGAACGGAAGCAGAGAGATGGGCCGGAAGTTCTTGAGGTCTCTCGGGTCCGCCTTGGGTTTTTGAGTAGGGCGTTGATCTCTGCGTGTTTCCAGCTCTCTGGGAAGGTCGCGGTCTCGAAGGAGAGGTTGATGATGTTGCACAGGTGGGGTGCGATGGAGCTGCTGGCTTTGTTGAAGATGTGGTGCGGGAAAGGGTCTGACGGGGAGCCGGAGTGTATTGTGCTCATGGTCTTGATGGTGTCCTCGATGTTCACGCTGGCCCAGGCTGGCAGGGGGTCGTGGTCGATGGTGTGTGGCGGGTCTGGTGTATCGATCTTAGTTGGGGTTGTCTGGGTGTCGAAGCTGTCGTGGATGTCGGCGATCTTGCGGTGAAAGAAGGTGGCGAGGGAATCGCACAGGGGTTGCGACGGCGGGATGTCGTTGGCGTTGGAGCTGGGATTGGAGAGTTCCTTCACGATGTTGAAAAGCTCCTTGCTGTTGTTTGCGTTGTTGTCGAGGCGGTCTTTGAAGGAGATTCTCTTGGCGGACCTGATGAGGTGGTGGTGGTTACGGATGGCGTCTTTGTGGGCTGTGTGGCTGTCCGGTGTCTTATCGCTGTGCCATTTCTTCTCTAGTTTCCGGCAGGTGCGCTTGGAAGCTAGGAGTTCCGAGGTGAACCAGCTGGCTCTTTTGGTGGTGTCGCTGTAGGTGAGCTTTTTCAGCGGGGCGAGGGTGTTGGCACAGTCGTCCATCCATCGTCTGAGGTTGCAGGCAGCGTCGTTGGTGTTGGATGGGTCGGAGGGAGGGCTGAGAGCAAGGGTTGCCCTGAGTTGGTCTTCGGTGACTTTGCTCCAGCAGCGGCGTGGGATCTGTTGGGTGAGGTGGGTTTCTGGAAGGTGAAATGGATGCAGCGGTGGTCGGTCCAGAGGAGTTCCGTGGTGTGGCTGAAGGAGACGTGGGAGCTTGAGGAGAAGATGGGGTCAAGCGTGTGGCCGGCGCAGTGGGTCGGTGTTGTGACGAGCTGGCTCAGGCCGAGGTTGGCGAGGCTGTCGATCAGGGTGGTGGAGTTGCTGTCGTTGTTGTTCTCCAGGTGAAAGTTCAGGTCTCCGAGGAGGATGTAGTCGGTAGAGGTCAGGGCGTGCGTGCTGATGAAGTCGGCGATGGAGTCGCTGAACTCGGGTCGGGGCCCAGGGGGTCTGTAGACAAGGGTGCCTCTAAGGGTGGTGTTGGGGTCCGTGTGGATCTGGAAGTGCATGTGTTCGGCGGTGCTGATGGTGTTCTTGTGGACGATGGCGATTCCTCCTCCTACTGCGTTGATGCGGTCTCTGCGGGTGATCTTATAGCCGTCTGGGATGGCTATGGCGATGTCGGGGGCGGAGGAGTCGTTCATCCAGGTCTCTGTCAGGAAGGCGACGTCTGGTGATGATGTGTCGAGCAGGTCCCAGAGCTCGACGGCGTGTTTGCGTGCGGAGCGGGTGTTCAGCAGGATGCACCGGAGGTGGTTGAGGTCCTTCTTGGCGGGCACCTCGGTGGCTCTGAGGCTGGTGTAGCTGCAGTTCCGGCAGGTGAAGGGACCATGGGTGCGTTTCGGGGCGGCCTTGAAGCAGTTGTGCGTTCGTCCGGGGTTGAGAGCGTGGAGTGTGGTGGCATCGTATCGGCGTCGGTCCTCGAGGCTGGTGCGGGGGGCGCGCGGTCCAGGGGTTCTGGCGCTGGGTGCGGTCCAGTCGCGGACGGGCGCAGACGGGCTTGCCTTAGGCGCGCCTTCGGCGCGCTAGCGGGGCGCTCGCGCAGCGGCCGCCATATATGGGGAGGTGGGAGGGAGGAGCAGCTGGGAGGCGGGAGGCAGGGGCAGCGAATAGGCAGTCAGGGGGGCGGGGCCGCAGGGGACGCAGCGGCGGGAATGGAGAGAGGCAGCGGGGGCACAGAAGGAAAAACGGAGAGAAAACAAACAGAAATACGGGCACAATACAATGGGGCAGCGAGGGGCAGCGAGGGGCACAGAAGGGAAAACGGAGAGAAAACAAACAGAAATACGGGCACAGTACAATGGGGCAGCGAGGGGCACAGAAGGGAAAACGGAGAGAAAACAAACAGAAATACGGGCACAGTACAATGGGGCAGCGAGGGGCACAGAAGGGAAAACGGAGAGAAAACAAACAGAAATACGGGCACAGTACAATGGGGCAGCGAGGGGCACAGAAGGGAAAATGGAGAGAAAACAAACAGAAATACGGGCACAGTACAATGGGGCAGCGAGGGGCACAGAAGGGAAAATGGAGGGAAAACAAACAGAGAAATACGGGCAAAGTACAATGGGGCAGCGAGGGGCACAGAAGGGAAAATGGAGAGAAAACAACCAGAAATACGGGCACAGTACAATGGGGCAGCGAGGGGCACAGAAGGGAAAACGGAGAGGAAAACAAACAGAGAAATACGGGCACAGTACAATGGGGCAGCGAGGGGCACAGAAGGGAAAATGGAGAGAAAACAAACAGAAATACGGGCACAGTACAATGGGGCAGCGAGGGGCACAGAAGGGAAAATGGAGAGAAAACAAACAGAAATACTGGCACAGTACAATGGGGCAGCGAGGGGCACAGAAGGGAAAATGGAGAGAAAACAAACAGAAATACGGGCACAGTACAATGGGGCAGCGCGGGGCACAGAAGGGAAAATGGAGAGAAAACAAACAGAAATACGGGCACAGTACAATGGGGCAGCGAGGGGCACAGAAGGGAAAATGGAGAGAAAAACAAACAGAGAAATACGGGCACAGTACAATGGGGCAGCGAGGGGCACAGAAGGGAAAATGGGGAGACAAAAAGCAAAGAAATACGGGCACCGAGGCCACAAGCGGAGGGGCGAGCTTACCAGCAGCAGCAGCGGGCGGACAACACAGGCGGAGCTGTGTGGTGGGGGAGCGACCTACCTGGCAATAATAAAGGGCTAAAGTCCATGCCTGCATGGGAAAAATGGTTTAAAACAGCGTGATTTAAGGACTATATAGTGACACAGTAATACACATAATGGAGGCTCTGCCCACGGAGCATGAGCAATCATTGCATTGGCTTATAGTGAAGCCATGCTGAGATTGGCCATTTCTGCCATTGCTGGGCAGGGCTGATCACGGATCAACTATTGCTACTTACATTATGTTTTGCTCTTGTCATTCCGAAACGCATTAAAGAAATTAAACAACACAAATTTGCAATCTTATTGTCGAGCCTGGCTAAGCAACTCGCCTTCATTTGGTAGGCACCACTGACTCACAGAAAATGTGCGAATCTTTCAAAATAGCAGTCAAAGGCGAGATGGATTACAATGACATCTGTTGTGATGCATTGTGTTCATGCATTGTTTCTTTTGTGACATTTTTGTGTTTGCTTTCAGATGAGGTCGACTTAGCCTTTCATTTGTATAGTTAATAAAATGATTATCGTTCAGTTTGGCACCAATAACTGATACTGACTGCTATAAACAACTCTGTGAGGTACTCAGCATTGTTATCTCAAAGTCTGTTATGAAGTTCTGCAGTTATACTGAATAAGCAGCTACCTACGTTATCATATGAAATCTCTATTGATGTCATAACTACACTTTCACAATTGCTTTATTAACCTTCTCTCTCAAATTTCCTTGAAAATACACCATTTGCCCACTCTTTTTTCAAACTTATCTCGAGGGGAGAACACCCAAAACCCCCCTTATGCCAGTAGGGCTGCGCTCGCTCATAACTGTGCACTAACCCACTACTTTTACACCCCACCACTTTCTTATGTCACCAGCTGTCACTGGTAAGTTTACACTTTCTAGTAGGTTACTACTTTTTGGTATTCACAAATTCCAACCGTAAATTTACAACAAAACTGTAAGTTATATGTCTCCACTCTCAGAGTATAGCAATTAGCCTACTCTTGTGTAGGTGGGTGATGTCCCTCCCTAAAGCCCTCCTCGCACCTCCTTACACTTTTCCTACTCCACCACTCTCACTTACTTTACTACTAAAACATGTACTGATTTGTGCGCAGACTCCGCCATTGGGGACTGAAAACTCCACACACATAAGTATAGGCTATTGTGAAGGCATGAACTCCACACATAGTTTGTGAATACCACTTTGTAGTACGTCTTGTATTACTACAAAATGTACTACAAAGTGCAGTTTGTGAATCAGGCCCATAGTATCCATTTTTGATAAGGAAATAAGGGATAAGATCTCTCTCACAGGAGCAACAAAAAAGAAATACGTGCAACCAAAGTCAAAAAAGCTTTGTACAATTCGGTGGAAAGAGCATCCTCACCCTTTGCTACTCTCCCAATAAGAACCTTAATTAACAACTTACTTAGTAGACTGCTCGCACAACTGCTTTCCTTGCTCCTGAAAGTTAACTTTTGAAACACGCGGGATAGTCGCAAAGCAGCGCGCTAACGATCATGTCAAAGGGGACGAATAACGTGGAAGAGTACCCAACAGAAATCCTTGAATACCTTATAGCCTATGAAAAGTCAGTTGGCTCCGTTGATGCAAAGCTGAAGACTATGATTTCCGTATCCAGGAGTGAGCTACTTCAGAAGTTGGATCCACTTGATCAAGCCAAGCTGGATTTGGTGTCTTCATACTCGTTGAATTCACTGTTCTGGATATACCTGGTCACACAAGGCGTTAATCTCAAAGAACATCCAGTGAAACAGGAGATGGAGAGAATAAGAAATTGCATGAACAGAGTGAAAGAAATAACTGACAAGGAGAAGGCAGCTAAATTGGACTAAGCTGCTGCAG
Source organism: Calotriton arnoldi (assembly GCA_963921515.1). NCBI lineage: Eukaryota > Metazoa > Chordata > Amphibia > Caudata > Salamandridae > Calotriton > Calotriton arnoldi. The sequence goes on from CAWUFW010000459.1 coordinate 3,922,921, forward strand.
CAAGAATATTAAAACATGCTCTCTGGGAGCCAACCCCGGATGATAGCTCAGCACCACAAGCCAAGCGGAAGCCGAAATTTAGCTATAGCTATAGCTGTAGGGAAGATGGAGTGGGCGATTGTAAAAGACATTCACTGAAATTGTTCGATCATTGTTCACCGGTGTATGTTTACTTCGATTCGTTTGAAAAATCTAATTTTAGTTAATAAAATAAAAAGTTAAGACAACTTACTTACCTTCGGTAACGCTTTTTCTGGTGGATACAGTATCTGCCTGTGGATTCCTCACCTTCTGAATTACCCCAATGCGCAGCATTCCACAGAAACTTTTCTCCTCAGCTCTCCCACATCGACGAGGACGTCACAATGGAACGGTGCCACACGTGACTCCACGTGATGTCATCAGAGCCATAAGAAGAACTCGTCGGCGTGCTGTCAGTTCCACCCATTATTTCCGTGCCTTCGAGGCGAACGGGTGAACCGACTCATTTTTACAAGTATACACAGTATACAAACACAACCAAACCTGGAAATTCTTGATCATAGACATTTCCTAGTGCCAAGTATCACACGATTCCAACAATAAATGCCATAAAATACACATTAACTATTTTTCGGTATAAGTAGACAGGCAACGGGGAGGTGAGTGGGTCAATGAGCAATCCACAGTATTCACCAGAAAAATGTTACCGAAGGTAAGTAACATGTTCTTCTGATGGATATATCTGCCTGTGGATTCCTCACCTTTTGAATTGAATCCCCAAGCAGTCCCACTCCCCGCAGAGGGTGCCTGCCTGCACCAAAAAATCCTGCAGCACAGAATTAGCAAAATGACCGTCCCACCTCACCTCCGAATCCAAGCAAAAGTGTGGAGGGAGGCCCAAGTTGCCGCCTTGCAGATGTCCACCACAGGGACACCTCTAGCCAAAGCTGAAGAAGACGACTTAGCTCTGGTAGAAAGAGCACGAATACCTTCAGAAGGCTCCTTCTTGGCCATGGCGTAGCAGATCTTGATACACAGGATGATCCACCTGGACAGCGTTCTCTTGGGACAGCCTTGCCTTTCATCTTGCCCACATAAACAATGAAGAGTTGATTGTCCAACCTGAAGTCCTTGGTTCTGTCCAAGTAGAAGCTGACCGCCTTCTTGCGGTCTAGGCGATGAAGTCTCTCCTCCTGCCTAGAAGGGTGAGGTGGAGAGTAGAAAGTGGGTAAGGTGATGGACTGCCCCAAGTGGAAAGGAGTGACCACCTTAGGCAGGAAAGCAACTCTGGCCCTAAGAACCATCTTATTCGCATGGAATGATGTAAAAGGAGGCTTGGAACTATGAGCCTGCAATTCATTCGACCTCCTAGCGGAAGTGATTGCAACTAATAATATAGATTTAAACACTAGAAACCTTAAGGGACAACTATGTAATGGTTCAAAGGCTGAACCCATCAAGAATGTGAGAACCAAACTCAAATCTCACTGAGGCATGATAAAAAGAGTGGGCGGAAACCTATTAGTGAGACCCTTAATGAATCTCATAACTATGGGAGATTTGAACAATGATAGTTGATCTGGCATACAGAGAAAAGCCGACAAGGCAGACAAGTAGTCCTTAACAGTAGCTACTGCACAACCCTGTTGGGCTAGGGAAAGAGAGAAACTCAGAACATCAGATAAATGGGCCTGTAAAGGATCAATCAATCTCTCTCCACACCATTTAACAAACTTGGCCCACCTACCAGAACAGACAGATTTGGTGGAGTGTCTTCTGGCTGATAGAGGAGAAGGATCAATAGGACTTGTGCCCGGTCTTGGCGAATCTTCCTCAGAACTTGTGGAATCAAGGGTATGGGAGGAAATGCGTAAAGAAGCCGTGAGCCCCAATCTAACTGAAACGCGTCCTCCAACGCCATCTGTGTCGGATACTGGAGACTGCAGAATGCCGGGCAGTGTGCATTCTGGTGAGTGGCAGACCGGTCCAACTGAGGAAACCCCCACATTCTGAAAATGTGAAGGACCACCCCCTGATGAAGGTGCCACCTGTGATCGGCTGAATACTGCCGACTGAGACTGTACTCACGCACATTCAGTTCTCCGGCCAGATGATTTGCGATTACGCAAATCTGATGGTCCTGAACCCAAGACCAGAGTCGAAGAGCCTCTCTGCAGAGAAGATACAAACCTACTCCCCCCTGCTTGTTGATGTACCACATCGCGGCAGTGTTGTGTGTTAGGGCCTGAACCGACTGCCCGCAAAGGGAAGGGAGGAAGGTGTTGAGAGCAAATGTATTGTGGGCAATCCCAAAAGATTGATGTGAAACAATCTTTCCTCTGGAGACTAAAGACATTTGACCTCCAGATCCCCCAGATGGGCTCCCCACCCTAGAGTGGAGGCATCCGTTATCACTGTGGCCACCAGAGAAGGGGGTTGAAATGGCTTCCCTTGAGACAGGTTGCCCGCCACATTCCACCACCGCTGTGGTGTTTCTGGAGATTCTAACTACCTCTTCTAGATCTCCGTTGTGTTGAAACCACTGTCTGCCGAGGCAACACTGGAGGGGCCCTCATATGCCAGCGTGCATGGTTGACCAACAGTATGCAGGAAGCGAACAAACCGAGCAGGTGCAAGACCTTCATGACCGGAACAGCCGCTCCATTCTGAAACAGTGGAATCATAGCCTGGATGTCTTGAATCCTCTGTAGAGGCGGGCAGGCTTGACTTACAGTTTTTTCCAGTACTGCCCCTATGAACAGGTTGCGCTGAGAGGGCACCAAGTGAGATTTGGGTACATTTATCGAAAACTCCAACTCAAACACAGTTGTGTTGTTACTTGCAAATGATACAGCACCATCTCTGGTGACTTTGCTTTGAGCAGCCAGTCGTCCAGATAGGGGAAAACAGAAATCCACGACTTCCTGAGATGTGCTGCCACCACCGCCGTCACCTTTGAGAAGACCCGAGATTCAGAAGTAAGGCCGAACGGAAGAACAGCAAACTGATAGTGCTGAGACTCCACTGTAAAACAGAGATAATTCCGATGTGACTTCAGGATGGGAATGTGAAAATGCGCATCCTGTAAATCGATCAACACCATTCAGTCTTCCTTCTGCAGCGCAAGAAGACCCTGAGCCAGGGTCAACATTTAGAATTTCTCCTGTTTGAGGTAAAAATTCAAAACCCTGAGGTAGAGGATCGGCCTCAAGCGACCGTCCTTTTTGGAAATCAGGATTAGCATCCTTGATCCCTTTCCTGCTCCAGAACTACCTCGTTTGCACCCTTTCACAGCAATGACAGAACCTCCTGCTGGAGAAGCAGAAGATGCTGTTCTGAGCAAAAGCCCTGACGGGGAGGGAAAGAAGGGGGGAACTCCTGAAAGGATAGGGCATACCCATTCTCTATGATGTTCAACACCTAGAGATCTGTAGTAACAGACCTCCAATGTTGTAGAAAATGGGGCACCCGTCCTCCCATGGGACAAGTATGCTCTAGGATGGTGGAGCTAGAGCTGCTCCCCTGCCACACCAGCTGAACATCAAGCGAGAATCCTGAACCATGCAACCATACGTGTTATGTTATGTTATATAATTTGTAGAGCGCATGGCTGCCCCAGCAAAGGGGCGTCCCAGCGCTAATCACAGACAGCAAAAGGAAGACCAGCACAGCCAACGCCACAATCTATTAATTCGAAAACAGGTAGGTTTTTATAGCCTTACGGAAAGCTATGTGATCATGAATGCATCTAATATTCACCGGGAGGGAGTTCCAAAGTTTAGGAGCTAAAGCTCGAAACGAACGTCCTCCGGCTCTGGCTTTCTTAACCTGCGGTATAACCGCCAGGTATTGATTACAGGAGCGCAGGAGACGTGATGGTGTGTAAGGTGTAAGAAGATCCGCAAGGATTTCTGGGGATTGAGAATAGAAAATCCGGTGAGTAATACACAGAGTTTAAAAAAAAACACGCTTTTCCACAGGGAGCCAATGGAGTCTATTAATAAATTCTGAAATATGGCAGGTTCTGGGAAGCCCAAACAACAGTCGTGCCGCCGCATTCTGTATTCTCTGGAGGCGCTGTGTCTCTGCTCTATTAACTCCCAGATATAGAGCGCTAGCATATTCCAGCCTAGACAAGATGGTAGCCTGTATGATGACCTGCCGGATCTTGGGCTCAAAAAAGCCCAACAAAGGTTTCAGACCTCGGAGAAGTCCGAAGCAAACTCCGGCCACAGCCTTCGTTTGTGGCTGGAAGGAAAGGGCCGAATCGAACCATACACCCACATTTTTAACTGTTTGCTTAGGTGAGGGTGGAGAGCCGAGAGCAGAAGGCCACCATTGCTCACTCCACAAATGTGTGTTTTTCCCCACCAGCAAGATTTCTGATTTTGTGGCGTTGAGTTGAAGGCAATTTGATGTCATCCAGTTCGCGACCTCTGTTAAATCATCCCTAAACTTAGCAGCATCCAAGTCGGGGTCATTAGACAGAGCGATCACAAACTGTGTGTCATCAGCGTATGAGACAATAGTCAGGCCTCTATCTTTTGCCAATGCTGCCAAGGGCCGGATATAAATGTTGAAAAGGGTCGGACTCACCGAGCCCTGTGGCACACCCTGGCGGACACTGTGCGTCTGAGAACAGAAAGGAGGGGCGATCACTTGAAAAGACCTTTCCGAAAGGAATGAGGAAAACCACCCCAGGGCAGTGCCACTGATGCCAATGTCCTCCAGGAGCTGCAATAGGATCTGGTGAGACACAGTGTCAAATGTGGCACTGAAGTCTAATAAAATCAGAGCAGAAGTGCCTCCAGAATCCAAAGAGTGCCGCAGTGTTCCGTGACTGCCACGAGAGCTGACTCCGTACTATGACGCGGACGAAAACCATTCTGAGAAGGGTCCAGCATATTGTGGGTGTCAATGTAACTGGAGAGAATGGAATTAATATAAGCTTCGGTGATTTTGGCCATTAAAGGGAGGAGAGAAATAGGGCGGAAATTAGAGGGCTTGGAGTCGTCCAGTGTGGGTTTCTTGAGGAGAGGGAGCCCTAAAGCATGTTTCCAGGCCACGGGAACCGTGGCAGAGGTCAGGGACAGATTAACAAGGTCACAAAACACCCGCAATAGCTGTGGTAAGAAAGCCTTAATGTGTTCAAGTTTAAGAGAATCCGCAGGCGATCCCGATTTAAGTTTGTTGCAGATAGACCGCATGGCTTCCTGAGGAAGTGCCGGAAAAACAGAAAGTGATGGACCTGTAGCTACCATAGGACATGGCTGACCTATACGGGGCACTATGTGTGGGAAAGTAGTATAGATATCATCAACCTTTTTAATAAAGAAGGCGGTGAGGATCTCACATTGCTCATTGGAGGTAAGGGGGGATGACGTGGGTTGCCCAGAAGTTTTGAGATCCTTAAGAAGGGAGAATATACATTTAGTGGGATTATTGCTATTTTTAATTTCCCTGGAAAAAAAGTCCGCTCTGATCTTCAGGATGGATTTATGATATTGTTTGATGCGTGCTCGATATTGAAGTTTCAAAATGGGATCATACTGTCTTCTCCATGCCCTTTCCAGAGCTTTACACGCCCTCCTAGCTTGGGCTAGTTAGTCGTTAAACCATGGGCAGGATCGGATTCTGCGGCTGTTAGTCAACCTAGCCGGGATCAGGGTGTCTAGTGTGGACGTGAGCCAGTCTGATAGAATATTGTTTGCTCTGTCCGGGTTATTAGGGAGACTTGGCCTATACTTAAGAAAGAGATCGAGGAAGCGATCCGCGTCCAGCTTATGCCACGGACATTTTAGGATAGGTCTCTGCGAAGCTTCTAAGGGAGGACTTATACCTGGTAGCGTCAATGACACCAAATAGTGATCCATCCAGCTCATGGGAAGGGGATGGAGGGCTGTGAGAGTCTGTATATTTGAAAAAAAGGGTCTAACAGGTGGCCTGCTGTATGTGTACTATTAGGGACATATTGTCTCATTTGGAACGCAGCTAGATCCGCTAAAAAATTACTAATCTCCCCATCCTGATTGACATCCAGATGGAGATTGAGGTCCCCAACAATATTGAATTTGGCCGTCTTAGTGGCCAGCAGCCCCACTTTAGTAGACAGGGCTTCCATAAAATCTTTAGACGGCCCTCGGGGGCGATAGATCAGAAGGCCCGAAAGGGTAAAATTGGTGTTAACCCCAATTTTAAAAAGAGCATATTCGGAACCTGTAATGCTTTCTGAGGTCAAAGAACAGGTAAAAACCAGTCCTAAGAACAACCCTGATACCCCCACTCCTACCATCTCTGTTAAGAGTTCGGATGGCATATCCCGAAGGAAGTGCTAAGTTGGGCTCTGCCACAGTGTTACCAGAGAGCCATGTCTCAGTCAAGAAAAGAATGTCAGGGGCCTCATCCAGAATCAGGTCAAACACTTCAGCAGCATGCTTGACCAATGAGCGACATTTCAGGCTCAAAATTTTAATAACCGACAAGGGGGTGCGCGTGGGGCTGATAGGAACCAAAGAATTAAACCCACAGAGTTTACATACAAAAGGACCAACCAGCAAGGCGTCGAACCGGTGGGTGCAGCAGTGGAGGCCCTTCTTGATGTCCATCAAAGTACTCCGTTTATATACCCGCTGTTGGGTAGCAGGACCTGTAGCATGTCCGGCGTCTGGCGGCGTCCAGGCGCGGACGGGTGCAGACAGGCTTGCCTTAGGCGCGCCCGCTGCGCGCTCGCACTACCATGTCCTTAAGTAGGCAGGGGGTCAAAACCACTAGAGCACCAGTCCTCCCATGGGACAAGTATGCTCTAGGATGGTGGAGCTAGAGCTGCTCCCCTGCCACACCAGCTGAACATCAAGCGAGAATCCTGAACCATGCAACCGTACATGTCTCCTAGTAGCCACAGACGATCCCATCGCCCTGGCTACTGAATCGGCCATGTCCAGACCAGATTGTACCACTTGGCGTGCAGCAGCTTGGGCATCCGACAAAAGCTCTGAAAAAATGCCCTTGAACCTCCTCGGGCAACTTTGGGACAACCTCCATGGTTGAGTCCATGAGGGCATGGATATAGCGACCCAAAAGGCATCTGGCATTTGTGGACTTGAAGGCCATACTCTCCGACAAGAACACCTTCTTCGCCGATTGCTCCAAGCGTTTTGATTCCCTATCTGCAGGCGTAGATGGGAAAGAACCTGCAGTCTCGAAGAACAGGAAGCCTGGACCACCAAGCTTTCCAGCGGAGGATGGGTGGAGAGGAAAGCAGGATCCCCCGGTGCCACCTTGTACCTCCTTGCCACGGTCCTGGAAACCACTGGAGCGGAGATTTGGCTTCTGCCAGACATCAGGAATGGACTCTGTCAACACCTCATTGAAGGGAAGTAAAGGCTCTGAAATAGAGGAAGGGGAATGGAGCACCTCTGTCAGAATATTAGACTTCAACTCAGCTGTAGGAAGAGGCAACTCAAAGAGGGCTTCAGCCTTTCTTATTACCGTATGATAAGTGGTCACCTCCTGTGTCGGCAAGCCTTTTGGTGACAAAAGCTCCCACTCAGGAGAAGTGTCCAGGCCACTTGCCTCCTTCAACCCCTCAAAATCCGGGTCAGGATCTATAATCTCTCCTTCCTCAGCCCCTCTATGTTCCTCCTGGTACTCTTCTTCCTCCAATAGCCTTTGAGCCTCTCTCCTAGACCTCATCCTCGGAACTAGTGTCGGCGGCACTAGACGCGAAGCCGGTGACTTCTGTATTGGTATCGAAGGGATGTCAACAGGAACAGTTGTCGAAGCCGGTCAAGGTAGAGTCGGTACTGGTTCGGAACCAGACGGCGCCAGGGACACACCATCTAGAGGAGCGCGACCCTCCAATGAATCTCGGCGTCGGGAGAGGCCAACTCCCTGGAGCCATAGGCATAAATGGCAGGAGTAGTGCCTGGGGAAGGTGAGATGGCAAGCCTTCCAGGGAATATGCCAATGGACCCATGGGGCCAGCAGGCGCCCCAGTAGGGTTTGCCGCTCTGACAAACAAGCCACACATCGCATTTAAAAAATGCGACGGATCCGATCCCAGAGCCAGGAAAGCAGGATAGACCGGATCCGGTATCACACGCTCTGAAGCCGTTCGGGAGGCACTAAATTCGATGCCAGTTGCGGCGCCAGAGACCCCGGAGCCAGAGGTGGAGTGAATGACTTTGTCAACTGTGAAGGCGTTGCATCTGTCTGAGCCGGAGGAGTCACTGCTCCCGGAGACAGGGCCGTACTCACCCCTGGAGATGGAGTCAGAGAGATCTCATCCCTACGATGACATCTGGGATCTGGGAGTCAGGGACACCGACTTCAGAGTTGCATCCTCCAAAGAGCGACGCCGAGAACCATGGTGCCGCTGCTTCTTCATGTGTTTCTTCGAAGACCTCGAAGTGTGTGGAGTCGGCGACTTCGAGCGGGTCCTTGACCTCCTGCGACCCCTCTTCTGCTTCTTTGCCTTGGCCATGAATAGTTTGGCCTCCCTCTCCTTCAGCACTTTTGGATTCATGTGCTTGCACGAAGTGCATGTCCTGACATCGTGGTCGGACGACAGACACCACAAACAATCTTCATGTGGGTCAGTGATGGACATCTGGCCCCCACATTCCCTGCAAGGCTTGAAACCCGACTTCCTCGGAGTAGCCATCTTTGTACAGCAACAAAGTCGCAACAACAGCAACAAAGAAACTCCCAGAAATGGGGAGCCTGGGAAAAAAACATTAAGCGTTGACGGTGCGGAAAAAAAGGGAACTGACGGACACGCTGACGGTTTTCTTATGGCTCTGAAGATGTCACGCAGAGTCGAGGGCGGAGCCATTCCATTGTGACGTCCTCGTCGGCGTGGGAGAGTTGAGGAGAAAAGTTTCAGTGGAATGCTGCACATTGGGGTAATTCAAAAGGTGAGGAATCCGCAGGCAGATGTATCCATTAGAAAGCTTCAACTACTTCTTACATAGTAAAAGGGCTTCTAATTTATACCATGTAAGTGGTCAACAACCTGGATGGGTTGAATTGCCCAAATACTTCTGCACCCACCACAGATGTGGCAAATCTGTCCACTTGACAGACCTGCAACTGCGAGACAACAAAGACCGCCAAATCACAAACCCTTTTAACCTATGCTTTAGTTACTTTCTACCTTTTTCAGAGAAACCTAAACATTTTATCGTTTTATTAACACTCACAAACATCCCTTTCATCTTGAGCGACCAAAAGACCCCAATTCAATAGCACTCCCTAAATATGCACCTTTAACCAATTCAGCCGTTGAAGAATTGATGATGACCAGAGGAGCTGATAATCCATAAGAACCCAATTCAACAGTGCCCCCTAAATATGCGCACTTACTAGAATCAGAAATTATTGAGGAATTGATGATGCCCATGAGTGCAGTTCCATAACACATCTCTCCTACTTTTAAAAAGCATCTTTACTGTGACTTGATATCACAGAATTTACAGAACATCCCTGTCAATTTTCTTTTTATTCTTTCTCATGGAAGGAGAAAATAATTAAAGAGAAGTGCAGGCAATAGTCCGGTAGCACAAAGGTTGTCACATAAGCATACCTTAACCATCCTTATGCTTAATGAACATCTGATTTGAAGTATCCAAAGAGGGAATTAAACAAAAACCCTTCAGAAAAAGCTACCACTCGAAACCTGTTAATTATCAAACAATAAACGAAAGTGTGATCGTCCGTAAGGAGTCCCACCTCTTTGCCTTTTTAATCACATACCTGCTCCTGGAATTTGACGAAAATCTCAAAAGTTGCCAGTTCCCAACATGTACTGCCACCATCACAAACACACTACAAGCGAAGGTAGTTTGGATGGCATACACATCCTTGGTATACCCCTTATGCTTAAGCATCAACTGATCATTAAAAGCGACAAAAGTGTTAATAGTACACAGCAAATTCGGTTTCAGGATTAGTGACTATGCTTAAACATTCATTGACATTTAAATAGAGCCAGTAGGTCACAGAGACTCACAATTTACAGAGAAGACAGAACACTATTCCGCTAACAGGCCTTTGAGCTTTTGCCACAATTTCACTCTAGACTGGTCGCTCAATCTTGTTAATATTTACAACACTGAACTCCTTTCGCGCAAAACCACCATCACCACACAATAATACGGAATAGGTATTATATTTCTTTAATATCGTTTGTCTATAAATATTTTAATTTTTCAGTTTTTTAATATAAAATAAATGAATGCCTAGTTTATCTGTGAGTCTAGACTTACATTACCCGACTTTCGCCCAAATAGATCATAATTCATGCACAATAATAACAAATGATGAAGATTTTTCATTACTTGGCATAATGTCTTATTACTTTCCAATCTTCATCTGGACGAATTTCTAAGGCACATGAAAACATCGTCGATAGATTCCTCTAAAATGAGGCAATGTCTCTGTCCTTCAACCAGTTTACAACAGAGTTCAACAAACAACTCATGCTAGATCCCAGTTAGGGAGTGAAAACTTGCTGGGTTGCTAGTCTCAGTTTTAGTCTGAAGGAGAATGACTGAAGTAACGGAATACACTGCGCTTTATTATTTTAAATGCGTTTGTTTACAAGTTGTGTGATTTATGGAGCTGTGATTTATGTCGCGCTATTTGGCTATGCAGAGCATGGTTTCCAAGTGCAGATTTATGCAAGTACAAACACACAACAAAATAATGCTTTAAAAAGTTTTCTTACTTGCCACTCATAAGCACCTGTGACCGCCGGTTGTTCACTTGGTTATCAGTTTTATGACGAAACTGCAAATTTAAAATAAAAAACAAAACATTACTAGTTTATAATGTTAAAACATAGCGTATTTGACCCCCTTCAGTTGGGACTTGCATTGATGATTCAATGTCACTTTCAAGAGCAAGCTCAAATACAATGAAGAAATGTAATAGACTTCAATTTACAAAGGTACCAGGGGTAGTGGCATCAGGGACATCTTAAGGATTTTGGGGGCCAGGGTTCAATTGTATTTTGGGGGCCCTGTCTCGGAACAGTTTTCAATTTATAACCCAGTTTCAGCTCCTTCATGCCCTCTTTGGCCAGGTCACTGACAGTGTGTCAGGCACAGTTGTTCAAATTCTAAAGTTGTTACATCTAATATTCATGAAAAGTGGTGTGTGTTTTCAATATTGTAACACAGCAGCAGCTCACTAATATTACTACAAATATTCTCTGTGACACCCTCCCATTTTTTATATATGAGGTCCTGTTTTGATCTAAAAGAAACTTTATTTATGGTTGTGGCATGAAAAAAACACTATTTCCTTGCAGAATGTCTGTAATAGACTTTCACACATCAGTCACATCAAAAATGAATGAAAGAGAAGAACAAGTTACTTACCTTCGGTAACGCTTTTTCTGGTGGATACAATATCTGCCTGTGGATTCCTCACCTTTTGAATACCCCTTGCGCCAGCAATTCCGCGGAAAATCTTTCCCAGCTCTCCCACGACGACGAGGACGTCACAATAGCACGGCTACGCTCGCAACTCCGTAAGACGTCATCGGAGCCATAAGAAGACCTCGTCGGCGTGCTGACGTCAGTTCCACCCATTTTTTCCGTGCCACCGAGGCAAACGGGCGGACCGACACATTTTCAAATGCAAACATGGCATTCCAAGTATATACACATATATAAATTCACAATTACATAATCAATGAAGACATAGTGAAATAGCATTTCTCACTATCAAAACTTGAACATGATCATGACTTATTAAATTCAACATATTTTGGTAGAAACAGGTGGACAACGGGGAGGCGGGTGGGTCAGTGAGGAATCCACAGGCAGATATTGTATCCACCAGAAAAGCGTTACCGAAGGTAAGTAACTTGTTCTTCTGATGGATACTTCTGCCTGTGGATTCCTCACCTTTTGAATAGAATCCCCAAGCCGTACCTCTCCAGGAGGAGGGTGTCCACCTGACTAAACCAAAAATCTTGCAAAACAGAACGAGCAAAATGGCCATCCCTCCTAACCTCAGAGTCTAGGCAATAATGCTTTGCAAAGGTATGGAGGGAGGCCCAAGTTGCTGCCTTACAAATTTCATGCACTGGTACACCTCTAGCCAAAGCAGATGTAGTAGACTTTGCTCTAGTAGAATGAGCTCTGATACCTTCAGGAGCTTCCTTGTTGGCCAGGGCGTAGCAGATCTTTATGCAGAGGATAATCCATCTTGACAGAGTCCGCTTGAGCACAGCTTTACCCTTCATCCGACCAACATAACCCACGAAGAGTTGGTCATCAAGTCTCAATTCTCTGGTCCTGTCCAGATAAAAACTGACCGCTCTCTTTGGGTCCAAGCGGTGAAGTCTCTCCTCCTCCTTGGAAGGGTGAGGGGGAGGATAAAAGGCAGGAAGGGTAATGGACTGCCCCAAATGAAAAGGGGTAACCAGTTTGGGAAGGAAAGCAGCCCTGGTCCTCAGAACCAACTTATCTACATGAATGGTCAGAAAAGGAGGCTTTGAGCTAAGAGCCTGCAACTCGCTTACCCTCCTAGCCGAGGTAATGGCAATTAAGAAAACCGTTTTAAAAGTAAGAAGCCGCAAAGGGCAACTATGAAGGGGCTCAAATGGAGAACCCATAAGAAAAGTGAGTACCAGATTCAAATCCCACTGAGGCATGATGAAGGGAGTGGGAGGAAACATGTTTGTAAGTCCTTTAATAAATCTCATCACAACCGGAGATTTGAACAACGACGGCTGATCCGGCAAACAAATAAAGGCCGATAAAGCCGATAAGTAACCTTTACAGTAGCTACAGCAAAACCCTGCTGCGCTAAGGAAAGTGAAAAACTCAAAACATGAGATAAACGAGCCTTCAAAGGGTCAATAGATCTCTCTCCACACCATTTAACAAATTTAGACCAACGGGAAGAGTAAATGGACTTGGTGGAGTGTCGCCTGGACGATAAAATAACATCCACCACATCAGGTGGGAGAGAGAACGAACTCAGGTTGCCCCGTTCAATCTCCAGGCATGAAGGTGCAAGCTCTGGAGGTGGGGGTGAAGAACCTGCCCCTGCGACTGCGAGAGGAGGTCTGCCCTGAGAGGGAGACGGAGCGGAGGGTGCGAAGAGATGTGAAGAAGATCCGTGTACCACACCCTTCTCGGCCAATCCGGAGCGATCAAGATGACTTGGGCCCGGTCTTGGCAAATCTTCCTCAGAACCCGAGGAATCAAGGGTATGGGAGGAAACGCATAAAGGAGCTGAGAGCTCCAACTCAACTGAAAGGCGTCCCCCAACGCTCCCTGCAACGGAAACTGGAGACTGCAGAACAACGGGCAGTGCGCGTTCTCGTGAGTGGCAAATAGGTCCAACCGAGGAGACCCCCACATCTGGAAGACGTGATGGACCACCTCTGGATGAAGCCGCCACTCGTGATCGGCCGAGTAATGCCGACTGAGACTGTCCGCACGAACATTTAGCACTCCGGCTAGATGATTTGCAAAAACACAAATCTGCTGGCCCTGAGCCCAGGACCAGAGTCGCAGAGCCTCTCGACAGAGACGAAATGACCCTACACCTCCCTGTTTGTTGATATACCACATCGCGGTCGTGTTGTCCGTCAGGACCTGGACTGACCGACCGCGAAGGGAAGGAAGGAAAGCCTTTAGTGCCAAACGTATCGCCCGCAATTCTAGAAGGTTGATGTGAAACAACCTTTCCTCTGGAGACCAAAGACCTTCGATCTCCAGATCCCCCAGATGAGCACCCCACCCTAGAGTGGAGGCGTCCGAGATTACTGTGGCCATCGGTGGAGGAAGTTGAAAGGGCTTCCCTTGAGACAGGTTGCCCTGCACACCCCACCAAGACAGCTCCGCCGCAGCGTCTCTGGAGATTCTGACCTTCTCCCCGAGATCCCCGTTGTGCTGAAACCACTGCTTGCGGAGGCACCACTGGAGTGCCCTCATGTGCCAGCGTGCATGACTGACCAACAGTATGCAGGAAGCAAACAGACCGAGCAGGCGTAGGACCTTCAGGACCGGAACAACCGCCCCGTTGTAAAACAAAGGAATCATTTCCTGAATGTCGAGAATCCTCTGTGGAGGCGGGAATGCTCGACAAACAGTAGTGTCCAGTATTGCCCCTATGAACAGGCTGCGCTGAGAAGGCACCAGGTGAGATTTGGGCACGTTGATCAAAAAACCCAAATTGAACAACAGCCGTGTTGTCACCTGCAAGTGACGCAACACCATCTCCGGAGATTTGGCTTTCAACAACCAATCGTCCAGGTAGGGGTAGACAGGAACCCCTGATCTTCTGAGATGAGCCGCTACCACCGCCATCACCTTTGTAAAGACTCGCGGTGTGGAAGTCAGACCAAACGGCAGAACCGCAAACTGGTAATGTTGCGACCCTACCGTGAAACGCAGATACTTCCGATGCGACTTCAGGATGGGAAGATGAAAGTACGCATCCTGGAGATCGATGGACACCACCCAGTCTTCCTGTTGCAGCGCAAGAAGAACCTGAGCCAGAGTCAACATCTTGAATTTCTCCTGCCTGAGGTAAAAATTCAAAATCCTGAGGTCCAGAATCGGCCTCAAACGTCCGTCCTTTTTGGGAATCAGGAAATACCGGGAGTAGCACCCCTGACCCCTTTCCTGCTCTGGAACCACCTCTATCGCACCTTTCTGTAACAAGACAAGAACCTCCTGTTGCAAAAGCAACAAGTGGTCTTCTGAACAACTACCTTGGCGAGGAGGGTAAGGAGGTGGATACTCTAGGAAAGGAAGGGCGTACCCACTTTCCACAAGATTCAAAACCCAACGATCCGTTGTAATCAGTTTCCAATCCTGTAGAAATTGGGACACCCGACCCCCAACAGGACCAACATGCTCTAAGATGGGGGATCTAGAGCTGCTTCCCAACGGTGAGGGGAGGAGAGGAGGAGGAGGAAGAGGACTGCTGCCGTGAGGCTCCCCTGGCACGGCTTCTGTTCCTACCCCTGTAGGACTTGTATAAAGGGTTCTGCTGCTGCTGCTGCTGCTGACCCTGTTGATACTGTTGACGGCCACGAAAGGAAGAACCTCTTCCAAATCCACGAAGGCGTTTGTAACCAAAACCCCTGGGCTGTGTTTGAAGGCCCAGAGATCTAGCAGTGGCCCTACTGTCTTTAAACCGCTGTAAAGCAGAGTCAGCCTTTGATCCAAACAGTCTTGTGCCATCAAAAGGTAAGTCCAACAGAGTCGCCTGGACATCCGGGGAAAAACCAGAAGACCTCAACCAGGCCTGCCTTCTTGTTGCCACAGAAGAGCCCATCACCCGCGCAACAGAATCAGCCGTGTCCATCCCAGACTGGATCACCTGGCGAGCAGCCGCTTGCGAGTCTGAGAGCACCTCCATAAAGCTTGCCCTATCATCCTCCGGGAGCTTAGGAGCCAGCTGTTTCACCGAATCCATCAAAGCATGGACGTATCTTCCCAGAAGACACGTAGCATTAGTCGACTTCAGCGCCATGCTTGCAGACGAAAATACCTTTTTGGCTGCTTGCTCCATCTTTTTCGAGTCTCTATCACCCGGAGTAGTAGGGAAAGCACTCGAAGATTGCTTCGAACAAGAAGCCTGTACCACCAAACTCTCGGGAGTCGGATGAGAAGACAGAAAGGCAGGATCCCCAGGAGCTGGCCTATATCTCCGTGCAATTGTTCTAGAGACAGCAGGAGCGGACAAAGGCTTCTGCCACACCTCCAAAATTGGCTCAGCCAAGGCATCAATGAAGGGTAACAGTGGCTCCGAGACCACCGAAGAGGTATTGAGGACCTCAGTTAAAATGTTGGCCTTCAACTCAGATGATGGTAACTGAAGACCCAGCAAATCAGCCGCCTTCCTCACGACCACATGATAAGGCAAATTTTCTAGAGGAAGGCCAGCCTTTGGTGAAGAAAGATCATATTCTGGAGATGTATCTAACCCACTGGCCTCCTGCAGGCCCTCAAAGTCATCGAGAGAGTCCAAAATCTCTCCTTCCTCTTGCTCTTGCATATACTCCTCCTCCTCCAGCAGCCTCTGTGCATCCCTCCTGGAGCGCAGCTTTGACTTCAGTGCCGGCGTCAGTGGAGCCTGAAACGGAGTCGGCGGCGCCGTACGCGGCGCCGGTGACGATGGCAACGGAACAGAAGGCCCCTCCGGAACATCCTTCGGCGTCGCACGAATCCGAGACGACGCCGACCCCACATCCGACGGAGCTCGAGGTGCCGGAGTCGACGACCTCGGCGTCGGGAAATGCCATGCCGGAGCCGATGGCATAAAGGGTACAAAGGGTGCCTGAGCATACTGGTGTGGAACACCCAAATTGTAGGCCAAAGGACCTGACGGTACACCCAACGGGATACTGGACCTTGAAAACATCCCATACATCGCGTTCAAGAACTGCGAAGGGTCAGCGCCCGGCAAGGGAAAAGCAGGATAATGATCCATACCTTCTCGCCCGGGGACCTCCTGAGGTCGAGCTGGATCCAGCGGAGCCGGTGGAGACGGCGCCCGCTCAGGTGACCCCACAGGAATCGGAGACACCTCCTGAGGCGCCGGCGAACCTCCCGACGCCGAAGAGCCCTTCGACGCCGGCGACATCGGAGCCGGGGAATGTTCAGACTCCGCTCTCGGCGAAGGAGACGGGGAGACAAAGTCCTTCCTCCGAAGTCGCTCAGGAGGAGAAGTCGGCCTTGAAGCCCTAGACTTCAACGAATGGCGCCGGGATTTCTTCGACTTCTTATGCTTCTTAGATCTTGAAGTGTGTGACGAAGAAGACTTCCCCCGCTTACGACCTCTCTTCTCCTTCTTGGCTCTGGCCATAAAAAGTTTAGCCTCACGCTCTTTAAGGGCCTTAGGGTTCATTTTCCTGCAGGAACGACACTCTTCGACGTCATGGTCAGAAGAAAGACACCATAGACAGTCTTCATGCGGATCCGTAATCGACATATGCCCTCCGCACTCCCTGCAAGGCTTAAACCCGGACTTCCTAGAAGTAGCCATTTCCAACAATAAGATGAAACAAAGTAGTAAAATGGAGAGTCCCTGGAAAAAACCGCTACTCGTCGACGGCGCGGAAAAAAGGGAACTGACGTCAGCACGCCGACGAGGTCTTCTTATGGCTCCGATGACGTCTTACGGAGTCGCGAGCGGAGCCGTGCTATTGTGACGTCCTCGTCGTCGTGGGAGAGCTGGGAAAGATTTTCCACGGAATTGCTGGCGCAAGGGGTATTCAAAAGGTGAGGAATCCACAGGCAGAAGTATCCATCAGAAACAGTATTTAAAATAATCTGTTGAAGAATTATTCAAGGTCATCAGGGCAAGCCTCTGCAGAACAGAGCTAGCACTATCAAAGGGCCCTCTGAAAGGCTAGGACCCTGGGCCAGAGCCCACTTTGCCCATGCCTTAAAACATCTCTGAGTGGCATCATGTGCTCTTTGACCTCAATGCTATCACAGAAGTTACCCCTTTTCGGATGTTTTGCCCCCCATTAACCGCATGTTTGCGGATGAGGGCATAGAAAAAAGGATAATGAGTGAAAACAAAACAAGAAACAAGACGCTCTTAGAACCCGTATTTCTTTCTGTTTCTGTCATTGCCTTCCTAGCTCCTGAGACCAGGAATAACAAGGAAGGGTCCCAAGATAATGAAGGTAATGATACTTCTCTTGTATACAGTACTTAAACTGCTGCACACCTTAAAACAGCTTTCTCATCACATCAGGTGATAATGTTGGAGAACATCTTGACTTGAAATATCTTGTGATAGTCAATAAGGGGCAAATCCTGTAAGGAAAATATTTGCGCCTGTGCTGGAGCACAGGGGGTACACAATGCATCATGGGTACCCCCACATACTGAGGAAGTAGAATACCCTAACTATAAAGAACATCTTCAGTACCATATTATCTCAGACTACCTACTTTTTCAATTGCAACTATTACCAACTTCTGAATGTGAAGGTCTCCTCATCAAATCACTTCCGGACGTTTCTTTATATTAACAAGACAGATGCTGGTGCTACCAGCAAATAAATACCTTCCAAGGAAGGGTGATGACTATGAATGAAAGAAAGCACAAGAGTAGGTCATTTTTGCAGGGTTATTAGGCACCCAGTTTTAGCCATTTTCAGTGAGCCAGGGGTCTAGGGATGATAAGCTCATTGTGGTTCAAACAACACTTTGTGTAAATTAGTACTTTCTGCAAAACATGTGGTGTTCATAACGTCTGAAGGTTAGACGGGGTTGGCCATTACTGTAAAAACCTTTCACTTTTGATGGGTGTTTACCCAGCAGGAAACTGAGGCTTTATTTGCCACCAAGATTGTAGTTAGACATAGATCTTGAATGCCGATGATAATGGATTCAGATGGGCCATGTTAGTGTCTGGCATTGTTCTTTAAGTCTATAAAGTGAGCCAAGATCAGAGTTGTTCTGTCAGTCATTGGGCATTAATGTGTAATGCATAAATCAGGCTTGGAAAAGAGAGGGTGTTTTTTAAATATTAAGCACATGTGGCGACACCATTAGGCTGTCTAAGCTTCTTATGGCTCGATGTGAAAAGCAAGTTCAACACGAGTCCACCAATGCGAGTGAGGTCATGAAAATCAGAGAGCTGTGTTCAAGAGCGTTCAGGTGCACCCGAGCAGCTAGTCCAGAAGCGATGTTAAAGTGGGGAGTGGCAGTTGAGCAGGAAAAAGCAGTTAGAAATGAAAGAAATTGTGTGCTGCAAATCATGCTTTTAAATGATGTTGGTGTGACAGTGGAGAGGAGTGAGCTAACATGACTTATTTTTTTAGAATTACTTGTGAGCTTGAGGTATTTCCTTTAAAAATGTATTGATATAGTATCCTGGAAATACATTTGTTCATTTGCAGCAGCAAAATGCTTATGTATAAAAGTCGTGAAGGTGATTGTTGATGAAAAGGACAATGCATTCACACTATTGTATATTGTTATATTATGACTCTTTACAATCTGAAGCACCATGAGGCAAGGCTATTTTCCTAGTATCGCAGATTTGTTGATAAAGTTCCAATGCTGGCATTAAAACTCCGGCTGAACGTCAGCAATTTTGCTTCTGGTCACAGCTAATGCCAGACAAAAGATACATAATGGTTCTCAGTGGCACGGCTTACAATTTAAGTCTACCCCTCCAACGTGACAGGGAGTTTGGATTCTATTAAAGACATGGAGGCGAAATTATGGCTGATCTTTACTGGAAATCTCTCTATATATATATATTCACAGAAAAAAACAAAGGCTTGAGGGACATTATAGTTAGGAAATAGAATTTAAAAAACATAGAAATTCACTGAACAAACCAAAGAGTGATGTCACTGACCATGTCATGAGTGATGTAATATGTGAGGTCATAAGCAGTGCATTGCAGGGGCATACGTTATAGTTCAGTTCAGCTAAGTATAACGGACTAGAACGTCCCTGTAAGCTTTACTGTTTTCAGTGAATTTCTAAGGTTTTTTAATTCTATTTCGTAACTATAATGTCCCTGTAACCTTTGCTTTTTTTCAGTGAATTTCTATGGTTTTTTACATTGTAATTTTATTAGATAACATTCTTGTAACCTTAGCTTTTTGTAACTAAATTACTATAGTTTTTTAAATTATGTTTACTAAGAATAAAGCCTCTCACCTTATTTTTAAAAGTCAATTTTTACAATTTTTTAATGCTGTGGTAGATTGTTCACAAGAGGTCTGCCAGAACCACAGTCAGTGGCCAATCACCTGGATTAATATTAGTTTACACAGTATTGAAAAAAGAATCAATATGTAGATGCAAAATATGGCAAAAAGAAAGGAGAAAGTATTGCATTTTTGGAAAAATACAATACAAAGTACTGCAAATACTAAAAAAAAAGGTGAAAGCAGTGACAATGATGGAAAAGGTAGGAAACAATGCAGTACACAGAGTTGTAAAATAGATGACAAAGGAGTGACAATGACGGCAAAATATAACGATAATAAATTTGATAAAACAATTGAACACCACTAATATTTTACATATAACTATTAAAACTATTATCTCTATATCTCTCTATATATATATATATATATATATATATATATATATATATATATATATATATATATATTCTCCAAAGTACCCTCGATTCGAAAGCGCACTCCAAACTAGCTTTGTATTGGCTGTGCAGTATCTCTTCACTTAAAGTCATTTGTAGCCTTACGCGTTTCGGGGCTTCGTGTCCCTTGTTCACAGGCAGAAAAGCAATGGTGCAGTGTCATTTCATTTAATTAGGCGCACTTCTCAGCATGTGACTGAATCGTATCATTTGCGTTGCATGCTGGAATAGGAAGTCCTCGCATAATTAATCGTAAGTACTGTTCGTCATACACCTTCAAATATTATTACCTTGGTAGGTTATGTCCACTTACACACGATTTTGCAATTTGACAAGCCCTCCAGTGGGCCTTCGCCATGAGAGATAATGCCACTTCACGCCAGCTGGTTTCCCAAATGGAGACTGCCGAGCAGTTCGTGTGTCTCCCTGGCCCCCAGGCTTGAGGGTTGGTGCGCTTTCACGGCTGGACCGCCGCAATTATTATTTTCTCCAAAGCACCCTCGATTCGAAAGCGCACTCCAAACTAGCTTTGTATTGGCTGTGCAGTATCTCTTCACTTAAAGTCATTTGTAGCCTTACGCGTTTCGGGGCTTCGTGTCCCTTGTTCACAGGCAGAAAAGCAATGGTGCAGTGTCATTTCATTTAAATAGGCGCACTTCTCAGCATGTGACTGAATCGTATCATTTGCGTTGCATGCTGGAATAGGAAGTCCTCGCATAATTAATCGTAAGTACTGTTTGTCATGCACCTTCAAATATTATTACCTTGGTAGGTTATGTCCACTTACACACGATTTTGCAATTTGACAAGCCCTCCAGTGGGCCTTCACCATGAGAGATAATGCCACTTCACGCCAGCTGGTTTCCCAAATGGAGACTGCCGAGCAGTTCATGTGTCTCCCTGGCCCCCAGGCTTGAGGGGTGGTGCGCTTTCACGGCTGGACCGCCGCAATTATTATTTTCTCCAAAGCACCCTCGATTCGAAAGCGCACTCCAAACTAGCTTTGTATTGGCTTTGCAGTATCTCTTCACTTAAAGTCATTTGTAGCCTTACGCGTTTCGGGGCTTTGTGTCCCTTGTTCACAGGCAGAAAAGCAATGGTGCCGAGTCACAAGATAGCTGCCAACACTTCCTGGCAGCCAATCACTATTCAGCACGTTGGATCCTCAGAGGATCCACGAATATATATATATATACACACAAATGTACATTCCCTTTAATATCTCAAAAACTACTAAAGGCATTTACACCAAATAACAACAAGCATTTTCAATGCAATAGGTCTCGCATTTATGAGAGTTTGAGCTATAGGCATTGTAAATGACAATGCCTTTTATTTATGTGGTTTTTAAAACAAATAAAAGGCATTGTCTTTTACAATGCCAATAGCTGAAACTCTCGCAAATGCGAGACCTATTGCATTGCAAATGAGTGCTATAAAAACTAGATGCATGGATTGATTCAGACCTGGAGATGTGGATTTGGGACCAGGAAGTCCACCACACACCTCCGCTATCTCTTCGGAGATCAGTGGGCAGGCTGAGCCAAGTTATATTTTAATTTTATTCTGTTTAATGATTTGTAGTGCAGCAGTTTCCAGTAGAAAGGACACAGGACTGAAGCAGTGGAGCATCAAGACAAACCATCAGGGATTGTGTAAAAATGGACTCTGGAGACTGATTTACATTCCAGAAACTAATATGAAGAAACATGGTGTCTCATTGCTGCCTGCAAGGAAGGTCCTTCACAATCAGGTTTTAGCAAGTGTCCGAAGGTGAAATGAAAGCACACATCACACTTGTATGTTAAGAAGGGCAGATCTGCCAGTCCTGAGGCTGGGACCTGGGGCTCACCGTGCCCAGGGACCACCTTGGGACAGAAGTGCTGACCTCTGACTGGAGGATTTTCGCCCTATAAGTCTCAGAGGCTGAAAGAAGGAACAGTGCCTAGATTAGTGGGGCTTGTCACTGAAATCTCATCTCAGGGGCAGTAGACTGTTCTTTAAGACACAGGCTCACTAGGCCTCGTGTGAGCCAGAATCACCAAATTCTTAATAGAGCTTCCATTAAGCTCAGGTGCCAAAACCTGATCAGGCTCCTAACTGTGTAAGCTATACCAAAACGCGCCTACGTATCTTTATCACATACTCGAAGGTAATAGGACGTGTACATTTCTCAAAGTGACAGCATTTTAAAAGAAAGGGGAGGTAAGCTTAGTTGGTATATTTAACAGTCATTTGCAAAGCCAATAAGTCTCGCCTATGAAACCAATTTGATCTGTCAATTGTTTTAACCGTGATGTACAGCACAGTGGCTGGTGTGCAGCATGGCTAAAAGTAAAAGAAAAGAAAAAAAAGAAGAAAAAGCACTATGAAGTGGCCACTGCATCATTTTGTAGGCGCGAGGCAGCATGCATTTAGTGTCCCTTCCTTTAACAATCTGAGATAGATTGGAATATAAAAAGTAGAACCAAAAGAGCTTTTTTACCTTTTACACAAAAGAGGCGCGGGGTGCCCGCCTCCCAGGGAGCGGCCCAGGTGCAGGTAGGTAGCGGGGGCCAGCGGGCTTACTAGGGGGCTGGTCTGGCCGCTGCTGCCGCCGCTGCTGGTGCTGCTCGTTTCGTGCTTGTCGCCCCCGCTGGTGCTGCCCGCCCCGCGGCCGGCGCGACGCCGCTTTCTGGGCGCTCACTTACAGTGCCCATGTTTCCTCTTGGCGGGGGGCTTGGTCGGGCTGGCGGAGCTGGTCTTGGAGGCGCGAGTAAAATGCAATTAAATAAAAAAAGCATTCGCCGGGCGCAAAGTGAAAGACACACCGTGAGCGTGCGAGCGTGCACAGGAGCGGGGGGAGGGAGCGCGGCAGCGAGGCGAGCGCGCGCTGCTGCTCCTCCCATGGCCTATTGGTGTCTATTACGCGCACCAAGCGCGTAATAGACACCAATAGGCCATGGGCGGAGCAATGCGCCCGCCTTTGGCCAATTGCGTGCAGTCTTTTATAAAAAGACGCATGCAAAGGCCAATCGCGTAGAACAAAAGGAATCGCACACGCACGGGCGTGTGCGATTCCTAGGTCAGCTTCGATTCCCCGTTTTACCTACTAAATGTCTCGTGCTGCGCAGTGCACCGCTAGGCGCGAGACCAAAAAAGTGTTCATTCTGGACCAAGAGCTACTTTTCTGCCAAATTTGGTGTAATTCCATCCAGCGGTTCGGGCTGTAGTTGCAACTAAAATCTCTATAGGAATTTACATGGGAAAAACACTTTGTTTGACCCCCCCTTTTTCTCAGCCCCTCTGTTGACCGATCGTCCCGAAACTTGCCATGACCAACAAGAATCAGCGGCATTTTTGTGATTATTCAACCAGCACCAAAGATATAGCCAAGTCAAAAAAACGCTTTTCCTATGGACACATGGTCCTAACTATAACTAACTACTGGCGACCACCAGTAGGTATAATATATATATATGTTTTTTATTACCTACTGGTGGTCGCCAGTACGTAGTTATAGTTAAGACCATGTTTCCACTGGGAAAGCGTTTTATATATATATATATATATATATATTGATATAGATATATAGATATATATATCTATATATATATATATATATATATATATACACATATATACACATATATATCTATATATATATTATCTACTGGCGGTCGCCAGTAGATAGTTAGGACCTATTTTCCATAGGAAATCCGCAACATTCTATTTGAAATAACTCTTGCGCCGGTTGACGAATGTTCGCGAAATTTTCAAACTTTGTGGCCCGCTACGGTCCGCTCCTACCCTGAAAGTCTCGGGGTGATTCGTCAAGCGGGGGCCGAGAAACAAGGGGGGTCCCAAAAGGTGTTTTCCCCATTCATTTTTCCATAGGATCCTTTCATCGCAGCTACAGCCCGAACTGCTGAACGGAATTACACCAAATTTGGCAAAAAGGTAGCCCTTGGTTCAGAGTCGTGCCTTTTGCTTAAATGGTGTAAATCCGTTCAGTAGTTCCTGAGAAAATCAAAAGGAAAATCACATATATATCTATGGCCGTGTTGGATCCGCGCACCCTCCCGATCACGAGCTGCATGCTAATTGGCTGTCAAGTGGCTGTCAACACTCCAAATCAGGAAGTGTTGGCAGCCATTTTGTCCCTCGGTAGAACCGAGGCACAAGAAACAAGTGCGCAAAACGCACAAAGGGGGCAGGGTAGAAACACCCTGACCCCCTAGGTCTGCTCAGGGGGTCCCACAAGGACCCCCTGGGCAGAAAAAAGCATTTTTTTTTTTTTTTTTTTTTAAATCGGCGGGATGCGCTTAGGGTGCGCGGATCCCGCCGAAAAAAAAAAAAATCGAAGCGCGGTCTCCCGCGCTTCGATGCTATTTTGCCCCCGGGTGGCCCAAGTCCCGGGGGCATGCGGGGGTTAATGTAAATGTATGTGGGGGCCTCTAAGGCTCCCAAGCCCCGAGGACCGCCACCCCCGGGGCTTCTTTTTATTTTTAAAATAACCTGTGTGGGGGGCTCGAGCCCCCACACACCCCGGGACCACCACCTCCCCGGGGCACTAAATAATAAAATGTGGGGGTCCGTTTAGGACCCCGAGCCCCGGGGACCACCACCTCCCCGGGGCTGTGCACAGGATGGGAGGGGGCCGCGCGGCCCCCTCCTGGAGCCCTTGATGGCCCTGGGGACCACCACCCCCAGGGCCGGCTCCTGCAGTGTCCCGGGGTGCCTACCCCCGGGACACTGCTGTTTGCAATGGCAGGACGGGAGCCTCGCAGCTCCCGTCCTGTCATTGCAAACTTGCTTTGCTTCATTGAAGCGAGAGCAGGGAAACCTGCTCTCGCTTCAATGAAGCAAAGCAGATTGCTTTTCCATAAGGGGAGCTGCATGTCAGCAGCTCCCCTTATGGAAAAGCAATGCCGGCTCCCGCAGGACGCGGGGAGCCGGCGGGACCGTGCGGGGATTGGGGACCCCCCCACGGTCCTCAACGAGTGCCCAGGCCCCGGGGGATGGGGTCCCCGGGGCCATTAGTGGCCCGGGAGGGGGGCCACGCAGCCCCCTCCCCAAAAAAAAAAAAAAGGGCAAGGCCGGCCCCGGGGGATGGGGTCCCTGGGGCCTTAAATGGCCTGAGGGGGGGGGCCACGCAGCCCCCCTCCAAAGATTTTAATTTTTAAAAAAAAGAGGGCATGCCCCTGGGGATGGGGTCCCCGGGGCCAATAGAGGCCCAGGGAAGGGGGGCCACACGGCCCCCTTCCCGTTTTCTTTTATTTAAAAAAAAAAGAAAATCCTCAGGCCCCGGGGATGGAGTCCCCGGGGCCAAAAGTGGCCGAGGGAAGGGGGGCCACGCAGCCCCCCTCCCATACAAAAAAAAAAAAGACTGTTATTGTGCCGGAGGCCCCGCCCCCTCCCTGCAGCAGTCTGCAAACGCGCCCCCTGGCGCGTTTTAAGAAGGGGAAGTAATTCCCCTTGAATACTGGGGGTCCCTGGGGCTAACTAGCCCACCAGGAATCTCCAGTATGCGCCAGGGGCTGCGTTGCAGAGAGGTGTACAGAGGCCACGCCCCTTTACACCTCTCTGCAACGCAGCTCTGTGGCGCTTTTGGAGGTACATGGTGGGCTAGTTAGACTCCAGGGACCCTCAGGATTCAAGGGGACTTAATCCCCCAACTTAAAATGCGCCACGGGCGCGTTTGCACAGTGGTGAAGGGAGGGGGCGGGGCTTCAGGTGACATGTGTGCAAACAGGCTCGTGGCACGTTTTAAGATGGGGAATTAAATCCCCTTCAATCCTGAGGGTCTCTGAGGCCAACTAGCCCACCAGGTACCTCCAGTAAGCGCCACGGAGCTGCGTTGCAGAGTGTTGTAAAAGGGGCGTGGCCTCTGAACACCTCTCTGCAACGCAGCTCTCTGGCGCATACTGGAGGTATCTGGTGGGCTAGTTGGCCCCTAGGGACCCTCGGGATTTAGGAGGGATTAATTCTCCAACTTAAAACGCGCCACAGGGCGTGTTTGCAGACATGTCACTTCAGGCCCCACCCCCTTCCTTCACCATTGTGCAAATATTCCTCTAAAATTAGCTGAACTACGAATTCCGATTTACTCACCTGTTATCAGGAGAGACCTCAGTGCTGCATCTTTGAGCCCAGTACTGATCCTGAAAAGTAATTTTAACCGTACTTACCAGTAACTTGAATTTCCTTCCATAGGCTAACATTGACTGGTTTCACTTGGAAATTCTTCTAAGTGTGGAGTTTTGGAACTTTATAATATTCCTCTTAAATCAGCCGAACTACGAATTCCGATTTACTCACCTGTTATCATGAGAGACCTCAGTGCTGCATCTTTGAGCCCAGTACTGATCCTGAAAAGTAATTTTAACCGTACTTACCAGTAACTTGAATTTCCTTCCATAGGATATCATTGCCTGCTTTTTGCTGAAAAAGTTTCTAAGTGTCAATTTTTGAAACATACAAATATTCCTCTAAAATCAGCAGAACTACGAATTCCGATTTACTCACCTGTTATCAGGAGAGACCTCAGTGCTGCATCTTTGAGCCCAGTACAGATCCTGAAAAGTAATTCTAACCGTACTTACCAGTAACTTGTATTTCCTTCCATAGGAATCCATTGTCTGGTTTTCAGCAGAAAAGTTTCAAAGTGTCGATTTTCACAAACTACAAATATTCCTTAAAAATCGCCTGTATGACTTAAACGCATTCTTTCAACTGTTTACAGGAGATGCACCAGTGCTGGATCCAGAATCCACCACTGAGTAACAAAAAGTAACGATAACACTACTTACCTGCTAAGTGAATTTCCTCCCATAGGATAACATTGGTGATTCTATGTGAAAAAGTTTCTAAGTGTCAACTTTTAAAATACAATAATATTCCTTAAAAATCACTACTGTAACCAAAACGCTTTTACTCAACTGTTTACAGGAGATGTCCCAGGACTGAATCTAGGATCCAGTCCTGTGGTTAGAAAAGTAATCCATAAAGTAACTAATTGCATTTAACTAGAAATTCACATTGAGCTCAATGTTGCATTGTGTTTGAAATGGTGTTGCCCATTGCAACAACTGTAACTACTGTACTTAAAAGTCTATTACCTATTTGCAAAGTATTTAAACTAAAGTAATTCATTCTGAGAAAGTATATTTTGTAATGTAATGTATAATGTAATTACATTGTAATTTAAAAAATAAAATATCTAAAAATAAATAGTTTAAAAAAATGTAGTAAATCAGTATCAAAAAAATAAATATAACAATTAATACATTTAAAAATTGTCATTTACAAAACCTTTGAAATTCACTGGAAAAAACCATAGGTTTCAGGCACGTTATAGTTAGAAATTAGCATTTAAAAACCTTACAAATTCACTGAAAAAACCATAGGTTTTAGGGACAGTTATAGTTAGTTGGACATTGCACTCGTACAAAACCCGTGAAATTTCCCCGTTATAGTTAGTTCAGCTAACTATAACTCGCGCCCCGCAATGCACTGCTGATGACGTCACATATTACATCACTCATGACATGGTCAGTGACATCACTGATGACATCACTGATGACATCTCAAATGACATCACTGATGACATCACTGATGACATCATCCACGTGATAATCTGATACACCTCCTCACACCCTAATATAACCTTTGATACACCCACTCTAAATTACAGACTGCCATTCGCAAAACCATAGACACTCCAACACCAATAACTACATACCCACTCACTGATTCTTAGGTCTACACACACATCCACTCACTCACCCGTACAGTCACTCATACTTACGGTCACTCAGTACAGGACTATCACATGCACTCATACTCCTATATAGACACTCAAACACCGCCACTCATCCATAGAGGTACTCCCACACCTAGTCAGTCATGCAAATAATTAAACACACTGCCATTTACTCACCTATACAGTTATACACACACCAGCTCACTTACTCATGCAAATACTAGCACATTCTTACGCTCTTATACAATCACTGATACAAGCACACACTCATCCATACAGTCACTCTCACAATCACACACTCTCGCTTATAGCTATTTATATACTCCAACACACATATATACTGCCTTTCACATATGTAGTTACTCACACATGTACCACTGGGACATACATTCACTCACTAACACACTCTTACACACACACTTACCCACCCATACAGTCTATCACAGATGCACTCTTGAAACCATCCACCCAGTGAATCACCCACTCACACATCTATGCACAGAGTCGCACACACCCCACCCACACAAACACTCAGTCACCCATACAGATACTCAGACAACCAATAAATAACTCATATAGACACTCATGTAGCTATTCACAAACCCATGCAGCCACTTACACAGCAACAGACAGACGGATACAGACATTCACCCAGTTTAGTCACTAACCCATGCATTCAGTAAGATACGTTTAATCACTCACTTATAGAGTTAGTCACGCACCTACTAAATCATCCATACAGACACTTATACACCCACTCATTCTTCAATATGCCTTTCCCTATATATATTAAAAATATTTAAACTTTACAGAAACACACAGTCACTGGATGATGTCATCAGTGATGTCATTTGAGATGTCATCAGTGATGTCATCAGTGATGTCACTGACCATGTCATGAGTGATGTAATATGTGACGTCATCAGCAGTGCATTGCGGGGCGCGAGTTCTAGTTAGCTGAACTAACTATAACGGGGGAATTTCACGGGTTTTGTACAAGTGCAATGTCCAACTAACTATAACTGTCCCTAAAACCTATGGTTTTTTCAGTGAATATATATATACACATATACACATATACATATACACACACATACATATACACATATATACATATACACATATACATATATATATATATATTCTTAACCAATCTGCTGCTTTGAGGATGTCCTCCAGCCTTCCTGATGAAATAAAGGCTTTTGAGGCCATAGCCCCTCTTACTGAGAGGGTCCAAACACAGAAATGACTATGCCAGCTTCTGCTATAATCCATCTAATCCACCTAGGCAAGGTAGAAGGGGGCACATGGGAGTAGGGTTCCTTGAAGAATATAAGTAACTGAGATACTCCTGGGGGACGAAAAGCAGCAGTTTGGGATTTGTAGCAATGAAGACATGATACCACACAACTTTTTACAGTCGGGAAAGGAAGGATAAAATATTGAGGCCGAATTAGTCATGTAAGATGAAACGTTACTCCCTAAGGAGAGAAAGATTTATTGTCAACATCAAGTGCTTTAAAATCCAAAACTTTTCTTTAAATGATAATAAACATAGAAGCATAGTCAATTTTGCCGATAACTGTTTCAACAAAAGGAATTCATTGTGAGGCCAAGAAAGCATAAAGTCCAATACTACTTTTACGTCCCAAAGGTTTGAGTGCTTAGGTTTCAGAAGAATCTTGACTCAAATTGATTTAAGTGCTCTACACACCAGGAAATGTTCACCTACTGGTTCTCCTTTCACTAAGACATGATCCGCAGAAATAGCAGAACGTTAAGAGTTGATTGTCCTGTAGGCTTTCCCAGACATAAACATGGTAACAAGAAAAGTTGACAACCTCTACCAGAGATGCAGATATTGTATTAATCTCTTTCTCCACACAACAGCTAACCCAGGAAGCCCAGCCATATTTATAACACGAATGAGTGGAAGGTGCCCAGTAATCGTTGATAAAGGACAATATCTCTGACGAAAGGGCTGAGACATGCCAAGCTGACCTGAAATCTTTCAAATTATAAGATGATCTCTCCTGAGTATCAGGTCATGAGCTTGATTCTGAGCATTCAAAAGTAGTTGTGGAAAGGTAGGAATAAGTCTTGGGAAATCCACAGAGAGGGCCAAAAGGGAGTTATCATCACCAACGTGGCTCGGTCTCTTCTGACATGAAGAAGGGTTCAGGTGATCATCGCAAAAGGAAGAAAGACATATGTGTAGAGAAAACCCCAGTGTTGTAGGAAAGCGTTCAGAGCCTCTGCTTCTGGATCTGCTTTCCAGATGAAGAATCGAGGAAGCTTGTAGTTTAGGCAGGAGGCAAAAATATATTCGCAGAGGTTCCCACAGATGGATAATCTTGCTGAAGACATTGGGATGAAGGGATCAATCGCTGCAGTCAACGAGGAACATGGATCCCCGATCTTTAACAGAAATGGAGAGACCTGGAATATATTCTCATGTGAGGAAAATTCCTCTTTCCAGGTAATACTGCCATAAATCCTTGACGAGATCTTCCAGTCATTTGGATTTTACCCCTCCTAGTTTGTTTATCTTGAGTACTGCAGAGACATTGCCCAGCTGCAGAAGGATACAACAATTTGCTTTCGAAGGAGGAAGACTTTTTACAGTGAAGGAATTTGAAAGCAGTTTTGAACAATTTATATGATACTGAGATTCGTCCATTCGACCATTTTTTTCCTGTCACAATATTCCCGCATCTTGCTCCCCAACATGTTCTTCTGGTGTCGGATTCTAAAGAGATATCTGGGGCCTGGCCAAAAATGGACCTGCTATTCCAGGCTTCAATCTAGGAAAGCCACCACTCCAACTCCTCCTGAGCCTCAACGGAAAGAGAAACTAACACTGAGTAAGGGAGGCCTCTGCGAAAATGACAAGCCTTTAGACGTTGAAGCGCTCGATAATAAAGAGGGAAAGGAAAAATTGAGGAGGGAAGTGTCGGGCCTGCGTTCCTGGTAATGTTGACAAGTTTAGCCACGCACAGCAATGCCTATGATGCCCCTATCGAAAACAGGTGCATTTACCAATGCTTGTTTACTATGTGTCAATGATTGTTTATTCGAGTTGTGTGCTCGTTGCCAATGCTTTTTATTGCTCAATAGGGAGTGGCTCCAAGGGCGTGGTCTTGGGCTGGGAGTATTTAAGCCACTCCCATTCCAGAAAACACAGCTTGCTGTAGTCTTCCTTTTGGAAACACTTGTATGCTTGCAGCTCTCCCGATCCTGAGATTGCGGTACCTGCATCTTGCTACTGCCTTCAGGTTTCCTCAGTATAAACCGCATTTGGGGACTAAGACACAGCGGAAACAAAAACAATTGAAAGGCCGTAACATGCTGCATGCGTGCAAAGATGCATATTGCAAGTTTGCTTGGTTATGCGTACCATAAACAGTGGTGACCATTTTAGGATTAATAAACCTTTCTCTCCAGCAGTGTGAGAATTATTTAAGTGTGTGAAACCTTGATGATACATGTGAGTGCAACAGAAGGTACTCACAATCCTGTTGTTTTTCTTGAGATACTAATGTCTGTATTAACCCTATGATCAACCAATCAGTCGTCACAGTTGGACCTTACAGGCATCATATACATTCAGGAATGCACCATCCATGTTCATATAGGTAGGTGATAGATGAAGGGACGTTGAGAGACGTTACAAGGTTGATGTTCACTGTTTATTATTCTATTAACACTTGCACTTATTTGCAGAAATCCCATTACGAAATGCCCAGTTTCAGTCTAGGGAGAGAGAGAACAACCAAAACGGGAAGGGGGATTACTACAGGTATACCCAATATTTATATACGCGCTCAGTTGTCTAACGTGTTTTTTAACCCACTTAGGATAGCTGCTAGTCAGTCCTTCTTGCAGAAGGTGTCCAGTTCCGCAGAAGGTGTCCAAAAATGAGTGCCCAGGGAGCGCTGTTGGACGATCCGCATGGATCCACCATCTCTCTCATCCAATCCTCTTTCCCCTGACGCTTCCCAGTGCTCGCCATGTACACTTTGTGGATAGCGCTTTGACATTCAGGACAGTTTGGAACTAGCAACCTGAGTCGTTATTTATCTCTGTGGGACAAACAGGTTAGTTCTTGACAGAAAGACAGCTGATTTTCTAGAATCTATGATGAATACTAAAAACTGAGTTGTTTGAGAAGGGGAGATGAGAATAGATTACTTTTGACTTCTCACAAATCCAACGTTTTAGAGGAGGGAGACCGCCCAGATTGTCTGTGTTCGTACTACTTTTTTGGATTTGGCCATCAATACCATATCGTCCAAGAAGACTACAAGTCGTACCCCATGAAGTCATAACACAGCTATAACTGGTTTTAGAAGTTTGGAAAAACTATGGGGTGCTGATAAAAGGCCAAAGAGTAAAGAAAGGAACTGGAATCTTCAACTTTGCCAAATTAATTGAAAGTAATGCGAATGTGACCAGTGAATGGGAATGAAGAGATAAGCATCATTGTGGTATATCTTTATCATCCAATAGTCTTTTTGAAGGGAATCCCAGAGAAAATGAATCCCTTCCATTTTGAAATGTCTGTACACTAAAAAACTGTTCAGGGATCCGAGATTTATTACCGGACAAAAACCCTTGTCTGCTTTCTTTATCAGGAAGAGGTTGCTACAAAAACTGTGGGAATAGATTGGAATCTCCTGAATTGCCCCTTTGAATAACAAATCCTGAATCTCTTGTGAGATTAGTTCGGTTTCTAGAGCACTGAAAACTATTGGTCAAGGAGGCATCAACTGAAGGGGAGGGGAATAAAACTATCTGATATCCTTGAATTGTTAGTAAAACTCATTGGTCTGATACAATTAGTCTCCAATTGTTGAGAAAGAGAGAGAGTGAGTCTGCCATTCATCTTTCTCCAGTGCTTAATTTGTAAAATATTAAGTGCCAGGGCTCTGACCAGGAGGCCAATGCAGCTTGCACCACCCATCGCCCCCGTCATCGCTGCCAAAACAACTACTAACCATCTCTCTCGCATGTAAATGCGACAGTTGAGATTATTCCAGGTCCCCAAAGCTAAAGGAATGGCTGGGGAGGCAGGTATTAGTAATTTTTTAATGTATATTGTTTTCCTAAACAACTGTTATACTGCTCATCTTTAAATTACATGAACAGCGCCACCTTGTGGCAGACTGCCCTAAGTGTGGTGTTGACAATTAGGTGCCGGTGCCGAGCACTGGAAACCAATTAAGTGCCGGTGCTCAGCTCCGGAAAGCTCCAGGTCAAATTAAGCACTGTCTTTCTCAGGGAAAAAGATTTAAAACAATATGACCTACCTGTATTGGCATGGGATCTATCACTGCCTCATTGAAATCGACCTCTGTAGTTTTTCCCCCTCTGTGGGTAGAAAGAAGTATATCCTGCTTTGTCGTTGGATCCATGAGTATGCCCACCTATGGGTATATAAAAGGAAGGTTCATAGGAGCTCTGTTGATAATTGCTGGAAAAGCGAGCTCTTCTTCATCAGGCTTTTTGAAAAACACTGGGAACAAAAACGTTCTTAAAGTTTTGTTGAGCTTTGTTTAGTGAAGTAAAGGTTTGAATGTAGGCAGAAATTTCTTTGAAAGAATGGTCACCAGAGAGATGCCTTCGCTTTTGGTCCCAGTTATTTGTCTGCCATTTCACCCAGCTTAGGATCAATCCTCATGAAGATGTTTTTCCTCCTCTCTGATGACCGCACAGCATCAGCATTACTCAGGAGACAAATGACCCGCTGACTCCAACCTCTAAGAACTTTTAGATTAACAGGCGCTGCAGTGAGTGCTCCATCTTCCGCAATTTCTGTAATTTGTGTCAAGGAACCCAGGACATTCAAAAGTTTGTTCCGACATTGTCGAAGAGCTTCGTCATTTACTTTCTTGGGATCCTTTCCCTTTTTTGAAAGGAAAGTTACCATAGCAGGGTCTATATCCACGGTAGAGATAAGTTGCGAGGAAGAAGGGTTCTGAGACACTCCGCACTGAGATTATTACGACTTGATTTATCCATTGGTCTTCTAATCCTATGGGATTTGAAGGTGGATATGGGGGTAGAAGGGGTCCACTCCCCTGACCTGGGAAGTGATATCACATCAGGATCAACATAAGGAGATCCTACAGAGTCAAAGAGTGATTCCGAAGGATTAGAAGAGGTATTCTTTGGACCCTGAGGAACATTTGGGTCTCCAACATCGTCATCAGTATCATTTGGATTTATTGAATAAGAATTATCAGAATGTTTAAGGAAGGGCATCATCTGGAAAATAAACTTTTCTCATTTTTGAAGGGGGCAATCAGAATTGGAAAAGGAAGTAGATAGTACCTGGGAAAGAGACTCTGCAGTCGTTCTTTTCTATGAGATAACTAATTTGTGCTTAATAGAATGCGAATGGCGTCCCAAAGTAGTTTGGGGTTCAATTGTTGGATAAGGAGGTAAATACCTAATTAACTTGTTACATGAATTGACAATGGATTGACTTCACACCTCCTGCGTCGATTGCATTGACGCTGAAACAGTGGACTGGATGACGTCCAATACCATAACTAGGTCTTTACTGGCAGACTCCTGCCTAGAAGGCCTATCTTGGCCCTCCTCTTCTACTGAGGAGTTGGAGTCATAAGGCTCTGAATTAAATGAGGGCTTTCTAATGTCTAATCTTTTCAGACCACTTTTATCTGTTCCCTCCATATAACACGTAAACAGTGTGCAATCAACTGGGGAAATAAATCAATATGAATAAATAAATTTGAGGAATTAGAGAAATAAATATAAGTAAATAAATTCGAAATTTTGTTAAGAATTTTTTGTCTAATTAATGATTGAATGTAGGTCAGTTAACCTAAATTAAATGACAAAATGTAGAGGTTTGGCAAAAAGGTTTAATAAAATATGAGAAAATCCCTGTGTAAACTAAGGTTGCGGCAAAATAGAGGAAGAAACCTGCTCCAAGGGAGGCTCACTGCCAGTTTGTCTGTTCAAGGATATGTTAACATGAGCGATTGAGAGAAAGGTCAGGGCTGTCAGTGAAGATTAATTAGGGTCTGCACTGAGGTCTAGCAAGGGCCGCCGAGTGAGGAGAAGTGCACCTGGGATCTGCTGTGCCTGAGGTAAACAGCTAATTTTGACAGGTGCCTGCTGAGGGAAGAATGCAGGAGCCTGACGGTTGCACGTGTGTGAGGAGATCACACTGATTAATACCAGAGGCAATCCAACACTAACTAGGCAGATCACATTTAAATTAATCAAATTACTTAGAATTATGCATGAAAAAATCAAGAGATAAAACATATACTTATCTCTGGTAGAGCAGCAAAGAAGAGGATAGTTGCTGCTAGGCAGAAATAATTATATCAAAGACTTTACCCTGATTGATAGTCTACACATGACATCATAACCTATCTAAACTGCTAACCTTTGCAAATTATTGTATTGTATTTCTTCCATATTGTGTTATATATCTATGTTTTTCTTTGCTGCTAGAGATTTCCAGTAAAGAAGATCAGTTATAATCAAGCCTCTAGTCTTGTAATAGAATACACGTTGAACATACCTAATTATTAGACATACATGCATGGTATAAATATAGAATTTGGGAGCAAAAAGAGGATTGCTTTTGAGGGCATGCTTGAACTCTGGAATGGTGAAAGGCAATACAGATTTCAGAAGATGGGACATGCCACAGGAAGGGCCTGAACAATTGAGAAGGCCAAAACCATAATGAAGTGTAGGAAGATTTGTGTAAGGTGAGATGGCGATTGTTAATAGAACAAATTGTGATGTTTGGGATTTGATGTACAAGGAGCTGAGCAAGATACGGGGGCAATGTGCTACTTAATGTTCTGAATACTAGAGTAAGAAGGGGCTGTATGTATGTGCCATAGTTAACCTTGCATTGATGAGTTGTCAACTTAAAGGAGCTGAGTGTGGGCTGAGTTTGGATGCGGGTAGGAATGCAAGTTGTGGGGTCATACAACACTACTCTTTAATTTGGGATATTGTGATTGAGGCTGCTTATAAAAATCCATAGATAGGCAACTTACTTTAGGGTCCACGGAAGATGGGACTGGATTAAAGATAAAACAGTGTTTTATGGACTATTTGACAAGGAAGAAAATTAAAGAACATGGATTGATGTGTACTCTTTAGGATTAAGCAATGTGAAATTTATTTCAAAGTTCTGACAATTGAGCACAAACGTAAACATTTACTCTGTCCTTCCTGACATCTAAATTTATATCCTATCAACCTGTTGGAGGAAAATCTATTAATAAAGTAAGACAACACAATTTTACACAATAATATTGTTTTAATCAATCAATTGGGAAAATGAGCCAGTCTCAAACAGAGACCAAAGTCTGAAGTTCACAGTTCTAGATTACATGCAGTTGTATATATACTGAAAAAGCCACAAAAAATATGGGTTACGAATTCCTACATGACGCAAATAGCAAGCTGGGCAGATAAAATATTGCCAAAACACAAATATTTCCAAGAATTGTGTACATGTCCATGTTTAGCAGAAGCCCCCTCTTTTGGGTTTTTCTTTTAGTTCTCAGAATAAGGGTGAGGTAACACAGAAAAACATTTTTGTTTTTCTGCATAGTGAGTGATTATCTTTTGTTTGATGTGATTGGGCCCAGCCCAGCCTATCTGACTTTAACATATTCTCAACAGGCTTGCGCTAAGGCGGAATCCACCATTGTTTAGCCCCTGAACTCTCTATGACAATGCAAAAACATTGTCATCCTTTTACAACATGCTATTATTACCTGAAAAATAAGACACGTCAAGAACACTATCACAAGAAAAGGCGACAAGGCCTTAAACAACCCCAGCATCCAGGACGGCACCCATTCAAACCAGCACTCGAGCCACCTGTTAGGGGCACCCACTTTATCGACCATTTTCTTGTGTAGGTCATGCAATGTCAGATTGGCCTCAGTCAATGACCTATTATCCACATTGTTGGCCGACACATCAGTACAGCAGGCCGACCCAATCTTCTTACACACCTCTCCTTCCATTTCCGTCATTAAGTCCGATATATATCTATGCTGCATTACCATCAGTCTAAGGGCTTGGAGTTCTTCCTTGATGGTATTAAACACTACTTCAGTTGCATTGATTGTCTTCTTTAACTTCCAGCGTGTCAATTGTAGCCAGCGGGCAGTTGCTTTTGCCTGAACAAATGGTAGGATGCTTCCCAAAAAGAGCTGGGCATCATTGAATAGTTTGTATTCCTGTGGGAGTTCTTTCCAAACTGCAGTACCATAGTATTCCGCAGTTCTTTTTGTCCGGTGCTCATGGAGCAAGATCGTTGGACAGCCCATGGAATGGTCAAGTAACTGGGAGATGTTCACACCTGGTATCACCAGGGAGGGGGTGCACTAGGGCTAAGAATAGCAGTAGTAGTGCACCGAGAAGGAAAAACAAACAAAAAATAAATACACAACTTAAAAGAAGTATTGTTTATTGTTGGAATGATAGAGGGAGGTTTTACTCCAGTTGCTTCTCCCACGCAATTGGCTTGTGGCCTAAAGGGTACTTTTGGGTGAGAACAGCCGTCATCACCTGGCCCTTACAGTGGCAAAAAAGGAAAAACTCTTTATTGTAGTCTGGTGTTCCTAACACTGGTGCATTTGTTATCTCTGTTTTTAACTTGCATAATGTTTGTTCCATCTCTTTAGTTCATGTTATCCTGTCTTTCTGTGTTTTAGCCTGTTTGATTGTTGCAAGGAGTGGGGATATTAAAGCACTGTATTCAAAACCCATTGTCTGACATAATTACATAAGTCCAGGAACTTCTGCATTCCTTTCACAGTCTCAGGCTCTGTCATCTGTAGGATGACTGCTGTTCTTTTGGGCATATCTCGGCGGCCAGAGGCTGACAGCAGTTGTCCCAAGTATTGGACTTTTCCCTGACAGCAATTTGTCCCTGTCCATCTTGTATCCTCCTTTCGCAACGGTGCACAACAGGGTCTTTTCTATACTGTTCTTCTGTCGGATTACAGATCAGTAGGTCATCAACATACTGCAACGCTGTGCTATCACATTGAAAATGGGTGAGGTCATTCTTGATGGTCCTATTAAAGGCACTAGGGGACTCGCAGTACCCTTGAGGTAATCAAGAATGGAGATACTGCGAACTGCGATAGGAAAATGTGGTCAAATAGTGACTGTCTGGATGCAGGGGAATACTAAAGAATGTATTCTTTAAGTCTATGACTGAAAAGTACTTAGCATCTTGGGGTACATTGGTGATGACAAAAAGGTCGGGCATACAGGGAAATCTGGTATCACTATGTCATTAAGGGGGTGCAGGTCTTGTTGCCCTTGGCCTTCTTGATGGGGTTCATTGGAGTGCTGCAGGAGGATACACCTGGGTATATGAATCCATGCTCCACCAGTGCCTGTATAATCGATGCAATTCCCTCCTCACCTTCTTTAGATAGAGGGTATTGTCTCACTCTTGGCAGTATTGCTCCTTCCTTGAGGGTTATTCTAAATAGTACTGCTGTGTGGATGAAGCATACATCATGGGGGCCTTTTGTCCACAAATTAGAGGGTACTTGCACAAAGTCACGGTCATCGATAGGCTGGAGAAATTTCTTGGTGCCACAGGCTTGTCTCCAGTGTGGTGTGTAGGGGTATACTGTCTTAGAAAACAATCTCTGTTCTTCTGGGGTCATCAACAAACAGCTGGTCATCTTCCACATTCATGTTGGGATCATGAAACATGACATGCCCACATTGCACAGGTGTGGTCACTTGCCATCAGAGTCCTATAAGCAGGAGACACTTCCAGAGCCTCTATTTCCAGAATTACGTTTTTGTCTAATGCTTCAGAATAGGGGCCCTATCATCGAAAGAGAAAGTTCTTATGTAATTCAACTAATTTCCCTGTCAAATCTGGTGTGTCTGATAGTGTACACTGTTCTAGTGAAGGATAAAAGGTCTGTGGGGCTAACCTGGTAACAGCCTGAAAGGTGTGTGACCATAGTCATGATGTGTGTACGAGATATTCCTGGTGTTGAACATATCATAGATCCATCCTCTTCAAAGTAAATAGTCATGTTTAATTTTGACATGAGACCACGTCCTAGCAAGTTAGCTGGGGCATTTGGGAAGAATAAGAGACAGCCGTCAACATACCTCCCCCCTTATTTCCATCTCCACAGGTTTAGTGAAAGGAACCCTCATCACAATCCAGGAGGACCCCTGTGTGTCCACTGATAAATTTGACAATGGGAGCCCCTTCGTACGGATACAGGACCTAGTGGCCCCAGTGTCGATGAGAAAGGTGTGCACCTTGTCATTTATGGCTACCATCACAGTGGGTTTCTGGTCTGGACTGTGGGTCACCGATGAGACTGGACACATGAGACTACTCCGCGGGCACCTTCATTGGGCATATTCTCCCATGTAATTTTACTGGAATGGGTTCCCTCCCCTGACAATTACCCCTCCTTGTGAGTTGCGGTGCTGCAAGGTGGACTGCACGGTCTGTTGTGGCCCATACTGCATATAAGGCACGGGTTGCTGTAAGTGGAAGGGTGGTATCTGTGGTTGAGGCAGCAATTGCATTTGGGGCTGCAGGAGGTAGATCACCTGGGGACTCATGGGAGGTTGTGCCACAATACCACCAGGTGGTGCCATTTGTTGGCCATATGTCGCCCTTGTCTGGTTGTTAAGTTCATCTTCCTTTTTGAACCTACAATCTCTAATGAAATGTCCTGGCATCTTGTAATAGTGGCATGTCTGTCCACTCTGGAATGTGTTTAGTCTATTTCCCCAAAACCTTCCACGCCCTCCTCTTACATTATTACTGTTATTGCTTCTCTGGGCATACTGGTTGGGTGGTATCGGGGTGCCCAGAGAGGCCATACCCAGGGACACTGCAGCTAGCTAGGTGGTGACATTGGCAATTCCTCCCTCTGCTTTCTTGGTCAACGTCTGCTGGACCAATTTGGCTGTTGCTTTCTCTATTTTGTTGTTCTCACTTTTTTCCTTTTCCGGTCTCTTCTTACAGACATGTATTATGTGTGCCTGTATCTCTGTCCATAGTTTGCCATCTAAGGCCACTATATTATCTAGTTTGTCCTGCACTTCAGCGGATAGACTCTTTTTCACTATGTTATAAAACAGTATTGCATTCTGTCCTGTCACACCTCAATTCTCCCCTACTTCTTGTGTCCACATTTCCTTCATTCCGCGGAGGAATTGAGCTGGATCCTCATTTGGCTGCATTGTCTGTGTCATAAGAGATCCGATGTCTGGCCTGTCTGGATACATTTTTCTCAATTGTTTCCAAACAATTCCCCTTAGTCTGTTAAAGGGTGCCCCATCACCTTTCGGGTTGGTCAATGTCACATCCTTTACTCCTGCCTTTGTGAACAGTGTGACTGTGTCATCCCCTATAAGGGAACTTAGTAAGCTCCTAATGTCCCCTATTGCAAGAGTAATCCTTGTGGTATATTTTTCTAAAGCTGCTATCCACTTCCTAGCCCCTTCAGCGAGTGGTGGCAACTGGTTTTTAAGATTTTCTTTGTTCATGTGGGGCCATGGTATATACTGAGGCGCCCCAGGGCCTTTAAATATCAAGGGCAATTGTGTCAGGACTGTAGTCCTATGGCCAGTAGGGTGACGAGAGTCATACTTATGAGCACACCTCAGCCACACTCTGAGACTTTCTTGCATATAAGGATTGTCCCAGTAAGGATCCCCTATGCCCTGAGAAATTTATTTTTCTGCATTTGCCACCATATCTTGGAGTTCAAAGGAACCCTCTTGCAGCCATGGTGTCATCTGTGATTTCAATCCTTCTGTCCAACCCGCTAGGTTGTCAGTAAAAGGGACAAGATTACGGCAACTATTCTAATGTTGGGCTACAATTTCATTGGGCATCAAATCAATGCCTGGACACACAGGGAGTACATGTGCCAGATCTTTCCTCAGTGTCATCTTTCCTGCTATGCCAAACTTTCCCTTTCTCCCATATGGGCGTGCATGCGCACCATCGAATGCTAATCTGTTCAGTTCCCATTGTCCTCTTTGTAAAGCTTATCCTGCCTAATTGGTTTCTTCTCCCTCACAGGCATACTGTGACTGTTCCCAGTTACGTTCCTCAAGAACGGCCATTCTGTTTATATGTTCAGTGATGTCATCTAATACTTCCTCTGATCCCTCGTAGTATTTATCTGATCCCATATCTTCTTCTTCTAGGATGCTATGTGTAAAGACGGTGTCCTCTAGTCCTCTTTGTTCTATCATATGAAGCCCATTTGGGGCCCTCCACTATCCCAGGGGGCCTTTCCTGAGTCACTCTTGGTCAAAATGCAGGAGGATGGAGAGGTAGACCCAAGTTGCCTACATTATTCTCCTCTGGTCCTGGGTACCTGAACCTCCAGCACCCTGTGGGAGGAGGTTCTAATGTGAAAGCGACCCTTCTTGTCTCATTTTTACTGTTGGGACTTAGTTTTTTCAGAAAATCTCCCTGTTTTCTAGCACCACCCATTCTCTGTGTGTTTCTTGACCCTTCATTAAGTGCACCCCCATCCTTCCTAGTGGGGGAAATCTCATCCTCCAAATGAAGTGTAAATGTGGCGTCTATCATCCCTACATATTTAGTACTGCCACAGCCATCATCTCCGGTGGTATACTAGCCATTCTAGGACATGGAGATATATGAACATACTCTCCATGCTTAGAAGAAGATTCTGATGGTGGGCTATACTCAGGGTCTGTATATCCCACAGCAGGGGGATGCGAAGAGGTGAGTAGTGAGTGCAGTGCACCAGGTTGCACATCTTGGTAGAGAGGTGGAAGAGACTAAGGGGTGATCTGAGACTTTATCTTTGACTCTCTCATATTTATTCCACAAAAGACCTTCTATAGGTCTAGTGAGGTCTTCCTTTACTCTAGTTTATTCCCTTGAATTTGCTTTGTAGGAAGGTAGCCATATGTTCTACCGTTGTTATATCAAATGTGCCCTCTTTGGGCCAGGCATATGCAAGTTGTAATGTTGCTTTATGCCATTCTTTACAATATTTCTTCATCCTGTCCTTGTTCCTGAGAACACCTTAACCATGTGTTCTAAAGGAGACCCTATGTTGGATTGAGCGCGGTCCATTGGGGAGCCCTACCGTGAAGACTCCTTGTGCAACGTGCAAGGATTCGGCTGTGCATTGATTGGGCCGTAGCCCATTTACAAGACTGTTTTCGGCGACCCCCGTATCCCAGGAGAGGGCCCCCATAAACTGTGCCTAGTAAAGGCAATGTGTGGAGGGAGCAGAGCCCACACTGCCTCGTTGCAGTGACCTCATATGCCAGAGGGTGCCTCCGGTGGCGAAGTTGTGTACCCAACATGCGAGGTCTTGCGAACGCCTGATCGGTGACCGCATATTTCAGGAGGGGCTGCCATGGTGTGGCTGACTGCACTTGAAGAGCCTATGTTGCATTCGGAAGGTGCCATGGCAAACCTGTATGCCGAGGGAGGGGCTGCCGGGACCAAATCATTTAAGACTTTGGGTTGTCACCTGGGACTGAAGTGAAGCTGTGACTGGCGGGACTAGCTGCACCAGAGGATCTGCCCTGACTGACAACCGTGGGCCAGGACAACACAGAGCAAGACGAAGCGCCATTGTGGGACTCCAGTAAGGAGACGAAGGACTCAATTCCCCTGTCAGGGAGAACTTGACTCACCACATTGTCGTGTCGACGTGTGCAGTACAGACGACACAGACTCTGCATGAAGTAGTAGCAAGGAGCTTTATTAACCCGCTCCTTCTCCCTTCATACCCAGCATTAAACTGAAACCGGTTTTGCCCCTTCCGCCCTCCTATTTCCGCTCCTGCCTCCTTACTCTCCTTATGCTGGTCCTAGCGCCCTTTGCCTTAAGTCAGCTACATTACACACATCACTGTGAGCTGGAAGCTGCTTCGATCACTGGGGAGAGTGGCAGTGCCACTAAGGAGACTGAGCCTGCGCCTAACACTGCCGGGTGTATCGCAAGCAGCCTGACTTCTCCAAGCAAGCTTGTATTTCACAAGTGCCCATTCTGAGGGCACCTGTTGTAGTGCCAAATGCTTCTGTGATGCAGGAGCGGTTAAGACTTGAACTAGGGTCTTTGGGGTCCCTGAAGGAACTCACTGCTAAAGGTGCTGTGGCAGCATAGACACTTCTGACTGAAATCTTAAAGAGTCAAAAGGGAACTCTTCAGTATGGCCTAATAGTTTGCACAACCTGATGTGACCACCAGTGAGTGGGGATTAACCCTGGACATGTTACATGAAGGAGGGTGAGACAGGGATTTGCCTGATGACCACTAGAGCTCTGACCTCCAGGGGGATTGTGTTGTTGCATATGAATGTCGAATCTATTTGCATGTGTAGAGTTTTTCCTATAACAGCAAGTATTAGGCTGGACATTGATTTATCGTTCATACTGTTTGCATTTTGAATTACGAGTCATGTTCACTCCCCCCAAGGGAGCCTTGACTGCTCGACCACAGCTACCAATGAGAGTCAAGGGAAGAGATCAATCAATCATTCAATGGCATGTAAAGCGCGACTACTCACCCGTAAAGATTTCAAGGAGCTGGGGGGAGCTGCTGGTACATCGTCGAAGGTGCTGTGGTTCAGTCGAAGAGTCAGGTCTTGAGGTCCTTCCTGAATTGAGGCAGTGACGGTGCCTGCTCGAGGTGGAGAGAAGGGGTACTGGGCCCAGTTGAGCAGGATCCATAACAGGTCGGGCCCCAGGACATCAGGAGTGAAAGCCCTCAACAACCACGTTTGGGAGCAGTAGCCCCTGCATGCCCGGTGGCCCTCCTAAAGGGGTTCTGACAGCGTCTTTAGGAAATCAATTCAACCTGGGTTGTTTATTCAGCCATCCTTTTATTTTTTCATCATATACTTGCTATTTTTCCCATACCATAGCTAAGAAATTCTGCATTAGTGCACTCTAAAAATAACATAACATACATGCATGCACATTCTTTTGCATTTGGAAATTATTATAACCATTGCAACAGGAGTGAGTGTGAAGTGCTGCAAGGCCATTTTCTCAGAACCACAAGTTTCGTGTGAGCATTTGATATCTGAATGAGTTCTGTTATTTTGCTTACGTTATTCGCAGGGTATGCACTGACATTCACTTTCTAGAAGAAACTTAACCGTATCAAATGCAGAGTGATTCAAATGAACATCAGCACCAGTCAAGATATTCAATTTTATGTTTTCACGTTTGAAAAAAACCCAGTTATTTTGTTTCAATCTTTGACCTTGAGAATCGCATAAAAGAGGTTTTTCAAAGCATATCAAGTGTCTCACACTCAAACCTGTTAACAGGAACGTTTTGTTTCAGAACTGTACATTCTTAGCAGCTCTCTCAAGCCCCATATTTGAAAAGGTCATATTTTTATTGTCTCTTTGACCCCAGCTTTC
The DNA here is from genome assembly GCA_963921515.1 of Calotriton arnoldi. Taxonomy (NCBI): domain Eukaryota; kingdom Metazoa; phylum Chordata; class Amphibia; order Caudata; family Salamandridae; genus Calotriton; species Calotriton arnoldi. The sequence continues at coordinate 3,967,212 of CAWUFW010000459.1, forward strand.
TCAAAAGCGTCTTCCCTGCCAAATTCTAAGTTGAAAAAGCTCCATTTTCAAAAACATCTTCATAGGCTACATATTCTGGTAAAGCCAATCCATCATTTAGAGGTAACACCAGTGTTGCTGCAATATACACGTTCGAACCAATAGCAAGTTTGGCAGCCACAATATTTACGTCATGTGAAGTTACCAACACTGTTGATATTATTACTTTGGAAAGTTCCCTACAGTCAAACAGTTAGCACTTCATTATCAAATTAAACATTAGACGGTCTGTAAGCACGGTAAATAACAGCTGTCACCATTACCCAATTAAATGGCTCTCAAAACACGAACTTCCGGCAAACGCTACAAATCGTTGTCTTATTCAAGATAGAAGGGTGTGATCTTGGCATCGAGGGAACAAGTTCAAAAGTGGTCCCAAGAAATACTGCCCCCGTTTACCCTGGTTACCAAGGACGCTGTATTAAGGCACCTCCCTCATCAGAGTTGAACCTCGAACAAACAAAGCAGAGAGAATTGCAATATCACACGATGGAGATGTGGACCTTACATCATCTCTTTTCCTCTCTTTGTATTTAGCCACCTTTGTTCCATATTTATCAAAAACAAAGGAAAAGTGCTCCTCATTCTGCCAGTGCTGCAGTACTCAAAAGCGGGTAATGTCTACCTCCTGAGAGAGGAGTGCGAAATAGACAAATATTCACTTTATGTATTTTGTCAAATTAACAAGGGCTCAAAAGTGAAGAGTTTTACTGTCGCTGCTCAGACAATACGATAGAAACATCACCAGCAAAGCAATGACTCTATTCCAACACATCTACTGCTATGTTAAGCAACTCAAAGAGAAGGCTGAGGCACAAAAATACCGCACATAATACTTATAGTGTCACTCTTTATTTAGAACATTGTGGCGCTCGAGTCTCGGAGGCCAGCCATCTTAGTCTACAAAACCAGGAGAATACACCCCATCAACATTTGACAAAATTATGACTCAGCACCCACACCTCAATAAATTCATTAGTTGATGATAACCTGACTGGTAGCAACAGTAGTTTAGACAGAAAAATGCACAGACCCAGAATATTTTTCTCGATAAAACAAGTTTCTTTATTCATACATTTTTCCATTAAAACATTTCATTTTCGTCTTTGAATTTCATCTGTAGCCAAAGCGTTTTGTCCAAACTGACTTCTTCAGGACTACAAAACGCATAATACACACATATTTTAAAATTCTATACATGTAAAAGTTGTTCTATAGATACATTTGAACTATTTCAAAGAAACAAGCATGCATTTCAAATTAAGTGCTCACTGAAGCCAAATGTCTCTTCACCCTCAAGTGAAAACTATTTCAACATAACAAACAATTGTTGAAATACAGTGTATCCATTACAGCCATTCACTTGAATTCACGGTGCACCACCTATAAAATAAGTGTTGTCCTAAGGCTTTGATATATAGAGGGGAAAAAGGCCAAAAATCAAAGCTTTGTGATATAAAGCAAAAGAGGCCAGAGATCAAGAGCACAGGAGTATGAAATTTGAATGTGATGATTCCACCAGAAAAACTCCATCTAGAGCATGGTACAATGCACCATCGGTGTGAAAATATGGTAGCACCTAGGACACTTGTTTTCATAGTGTCCCAAAATCATATACGTCATTAATTGTTTGTTCTTGGGGTTTCAGTTGCAGAATCTCCACTCATGAGTCAAGAGTGCTAGATTTATACAGTTTTTCTTGCACTAATCGGTTCCTGAAGCGAAATGGTAGATGAGAAATGGAATATTTGAAATATTACACAAAAATACATGTTCAATGAGCTTAAATGTTAGGATACAAATGCAGTAATGTAGCAGCAAACCGTTCCATAAATAAAGGGAATAGGATGGCCAAAAAGTGACCAGACATCAATTTCTGAATGCTCCACTTATATTTTTGAAGGATTTAATAGTCCTTTGATGAATAAAATCTTAATGAAAACATGCACCAAGGTCCAAGGTAAGGACCTGAAATGACAAGAATAAATGTGTGAATTACCAAAACACTGTCCCTTGGAAAGAGGCGACCCAAATCTGCGTCAGAAACCAGGGATGTGAGAAAAAGTCCCAAGCTGTGAATATCTATTAAAGCGAAGGACCCTAAACCAAATGATCACAAATAAAATTTTAGTCGACAGTACCAACAGTGTCTATGTTATATGGACCAAAGACAAATTAAGCATATTATGTAATCACAGACGTACTTAAAGCGATATCTGTTCACCTCGCACGCATGAGAAAGGCACAAAAAGATTTATTTTAAAAAAGTAATAAAAAAGAAAAGAATTGTTCACAAAGAAACAAATCTAGGTTGGAGCAACACCGGAGCAGTCATGATTACATGGACTTACCCATACTCGCATCAGTAGTGCAAAAGAAAATAAGAGTGAAAACGAGATTAAAAAGCTGTGTTATTTGCAAAGTCTAATGTCTGCACCAACCATTCACAATCACCAGTGAAGAAAAATAGAAGTGCCATTGATGGACAGCACTATATCCCCTGGGAGTCAGGTAGAAAGGATGCAATTGCCGTTATGTGAAGACAAGTTCAGCAACAGAACGAAAAGTCATATTATGGTTAGACAGACTTGGGGGCATTTTCACAAGGACTTATCGCCGAGTTATCGGCACTTTAGCGCAGCAAAAGTGGCGATAGAATTACCGCCCCTTTCGCAAGCGGGTGCTACCTGCCAACATCACCACATAACTCGCGATACGGCCGACACCGTCAACTAACGCTAATGAGATGCAGAATAGGCGTGTCCGTGCAAAAACACACGAAAAGACAACACCGCGCGATTCACAACGGACAGCCAGATCTGCGATGCGAGTCAAAAACAGGCGATAAGCCGCGGTAGCAGCAGGTATTTAACACCTGCCTTCTGCTGGTGCTAAGCGGGACGACCACCTGCAGTCTGAAAGGGAGCCCAGACCAGAGCCACACCTGAAGACCAACAGACACCATGGAGCTACTTATCATGCAGCTCGGAGAACAACACCAACCGCCACCACCCCCAGGCCCGCCACCACCCCCAGGACCCCCCCACCCTCTCCCCCGGACTACCACAGAGGCAGCGCAGACAAAGACAGCGGACCTACCGTAAACGCACCAGCCTCACAGACTTAACGCCAGAGGAGGTCATTGCCCACTACAGGCTCAAAAGGACAACCATCCTCTGCATCCTGACCCTCATTGCCCACAGGCTGACGGTACCAACACAGCGGACAACCAACATCCCTCTGCAGACAAAGCTGCTGGCTGTGCTGCACCTGTTGGCCTCTGGTACCTTCCAACCAACAACTGCCAGAGTCGGAGGAGTCTCACAGCCAGCCCTATCCAAGTTCATAACACCTGTCCTGGATGCCATCATCAGCCTGGTACCCCAGCACCTCCACTTCCCCCACACTGCGCAGGAACAGCTGGAGACCAAGCAAGGCTTCTACGCCATTGCTGGATTCCCCCACGTGTTGGGGGCTATTGACTGCACACATGCCCTACTCGTGCCCCGTGCCGACACTGCACACATCTACCGCAACAGAAAGCACACGCATTCCATCAATGTGCAGGTAATAGTGGACCACCGGGGACTCTTCACCAATGTTGTGGCCAACTACCCAGGCAGGGTGCATGATTCATTCATCTTCCGACAGTCCATCATCAACCAGCGCTTCCAGGATGGCACCTATGGAAATGCATTGCTCGTTGGTAAGTACCAAATGAACACACCACACACCTCAACTCCACAGTCATGCAACTCACGATCCTGGGAATGGGCACACAGCAAAACTACATGCAACATGCCACACAACATGCCCACCGACCAGACACGACAACACGACTACATTGGGAACCTGGGCTTGCCATGTACACAACCCAGCTACGGCATGGCACCACAGCCACACAATAGCAAAATGTGTGGAGAGACTGGAAGCAGGCATGTGCGAAGGAGGCAAGTGACTAATGAATGAGAACCTACCCAATGACAAGTGTGGCGTGGATGTGCTGGACAGACTTGAGCGTGCAAACCACGGAAATGGCCATGTGGACATTGACTGCTGGTGCATGGAGTGTAGTGGCCAGTGGACGCTACCATGTCAGCCCAGGCTGTGGGGTAGAACGCGGAAGTGTCGCTCGTTACGTCCCCCCCTGTAGGCGTGGGCGGAGTGGGTTGGCCCTGCGTACGCCAGGCCTGCGGGGGTGTGAATAAAAACCCCGTCGCTCTGGGCGTGGTTCTCTTCCGGAATGGCCAACGTGTCTGCCTGGGCGGCGCCACCCAGCCTGCCACGAGGCCGACGCCGTGAGCTGCGGGGCCTGCAACCCTGTGTGCCTGCTGCACCCCAGGCCGCTGGTCCCCAGACCCGTCTTGCGCGCACCAAGGCCGCTCCGCTCACCTGCCGACACCGGCGTGTGTCAAAGAGGGCCCACCACGTTCCGGTGCAAGCTCCAATCCCCAGGCCCGCGACCTTGGCAGCCACCTCAGACCATCGCTGGCCTCCACGACGCAGGCAGCAATCCTCTCTCGTTGACATACCCCACCGGCTTACACTTCGGCCCAGTTGGTGTCACATATTGAACTGAGCCTTGAATGGCAGTGACCAAATGTCTATGGCAGCGTCCACATCACTATACTCCCTCCGATCAGTGAAGCCAAAGTCTGCATCGCAAGCACACGACACGTGTCTGTGGGCCCGTGCTGACCGCTGCCCACGGACCACACTGCGGTCCAGTAGGGCCCACATCCAGCACTCAGTTGTGATTCATGAATGGCAGAGTCCATACCAGTGAACGCACGGAGAGGAGGAAGATGCGGTTCAGTCCGGATGAAAGCCGGATCCTCGTTACGGAGGTGACCGAACACTAGCACCAACTGACCTGGTGCCACTAACCCTGTTCAATGCAAGCATGCGACACGTGGTGCCACTGACCCTGTTCAACGCAAGCCGGCGACATGTGGTGCCACTAACCCTGTTCAACGCAAGCCAGCGACACGTGGTGCCACTAACCCTATTCAACGCAAGCCTGTGACACGTGGTGCCACTGACCCTGTTCAACGCAAGCCGGCGACACGCGTTTGTGGGCCCCTGCAGACTACTGGCTCCGGCATGCACCGCAGGCCAGCCGGCCTCACACCAATCACATCAAGGCGGGACCAGCCAGAGCACGGCATTGTCGCAGGCTGCACACATGCTCAGCTCTGGTGCCTCAGCCCCCGTGAGCCACACGTCATTGCCACATGACATTCCAACGCCGTGTGTGAGTTCCAGGAGGAGCTGGCTGAACTGCGGTTGGCCCACACACACCGCTGCCACCGGCCGACACTGCGGTCAAGTAGGTCCCACATTTGTGACTGGGTCTTGAGTTCTGAATGTCTGAGTCTACAGGAATGTGCACGCCTCATCGCAGACTGCATCCCCTTGCAGGCCCGGTGCCACTGACTCCGTGCGCCATGAGTCATGGTCACTCTCTGGTTTGACTTTGGTGGCGTCTGAGTTTGTGGCATGGGGGTTGTCGTCCTCATCATCTGGCAGGTACGGACTTGGTGTTTGGCATGAGTCTGTGGCATTCATCTCCCCCATGTTACCTGTTGCTGCTTGGTTGTGCCCTCTGCATCATGCCCTGGGGGAACACCTTCCACTGTCCCACGAGACACTCAGCGACAGTCACCTTGGACATCGACGAGGACCCGCTCAGCTCTCATGGGCCTAACCCAGTGCATCGCAAGTCACCGTCCCATGGCGGTGTGCCCGTGCCGGCCGCTGTGCATCCGGGGCCACTAACTCTGTGCACCGCAAGTCATGGTCCCTTGCAGTTTGTACTTTTAACTTCTGATTGAGTGATGACTGTTGTAGTTGTTGCCAGCACCAAACACTCCCTGGGGGCTGTCTTACACTCACCCCACGAACAGCCAGCACAGGCGTCACTGGACTAGTGTGCCTGCCAACACATCATGCCGAACCACCAATTGACTCATCTCTCTCTGCACTGTCACAGGTGATCAGGGATATGCACTCTGCACTTGGATGATGACACCCCTCCGAGACCCGAACACACATGCCCAGAGGCTGTACAATGCATCCCACAAACGCACCAGGGGCATCGTGGAACGCACATTTGGCGTGTTGGAGTCACGTTTCAGGTGCCTGGACATCACAGGCGGAAGGCTCCTGTACAGGCCAGACATTGTGTGCAAGATGATCATTGCATGTTGCGTTTTGCACAACATCTGTGTACGCTCCAATGCCCCATGGATCCCAGTGCCAGATGCACCGGACAATGATGAGGACGATGGGGCAGGTGGCCCACACCCCACGGCAGCTGCAGCAGGAATAGCCCATAGGAACACCCTCATTGCCAATTTCTTCACCTGAGCACGTCACTTTGTGTCTGTCCTGTGCAATCATGGGACAGTACAAAATGTCCACTGGCACTGCATGTGTAAATAAAACTAATACAGGTTACAGGTTGTACTCGTCCATTGTCATGTCACAGGTTCCTGCGATGCCAGATGTGATTGGCCATTTTGTGCATGCATGCGGCACTAGTTGTGTCCTGTGTTCTGTTGTGGAAGTGTTGCAGTATGTACCACATTGTTGACGATGTTGGGGTGCTCAATTTCTTATGTGTGTATGCTGCACTGTGGCTGAGTCGCCCCTGCAGCTCTGAATTGGCTGCCACTCAGCCCTTTCAGGCGGTGTGCCTTTCACTTCTGTGCGTCTACAGTGCTGAGATGTTGCTGACTTGAGTGAATTGTGCCCTTCGTCGTGTTGTGACTCGTGGTCATGGTCGGTAGGCGGATGTGTAGTTGGCGTAAGGGGTTTTTTGTGCACGTGGATGTGTCCGAGTGTGATCTGCACCTTTGCGGATCTGGCCCACACTCAGCCGCATCAGTGTCGTGGCCTGCACATTGACATGGTAGTTGGACTGCAGCCATGCTACTCGTCATGTAGTGTCTCTTGCATTCTCAGTGTGGCTGACGGATACGCATCTTCGCTGGGTTTCGCACGTGTGCATGTGTTGGTTGGGTGATTGGTGATGTGTTGGGTGGGGGCCCCTTTGGGCACATGGTGGAGGTGAGACTACTCGGTGTTTGTGTGTGTGCTGCAGTGTTCCAGGGGGATCAGGGACATGATCGGGAGTCATTGTGTGTGTGCAGTGTGCTCTGCTTAATTGTGCATGTGTGGCATTGTGCCCATCTCTCCCCGTCCCCCCACTCCCTGGTAGGTACTCACCCTATTGATGTTGTGTCAGGTCATGTTGGGCGGTGTCCGGGTCCTCTGCTCCTGTCACCATCTCCAGACTGATGACTGTGGCCACCATTTTCTCCATTTCATCCTGCTCCTGGTGTTCTGCTGGCCCCCCACCTCCAATCTGCGTTGCTGCTTTAATGTTGGCAGCGAGTTCCTTCTTGGGTTTGCCCTTCGCATCATTCCAGCCCCTCTTGTCCTCTTCCATTGTCCTCCTCGGCACGGCACCGGCATACACATGGTCCGAGATGGTCTGCCATCTCAGCGTCATTTTTGCCAATGACACGTTGGAGGTGACGTACAGTTGGTGGTGGTGTTCTATCTCATCCGTGACGTGGATCCGGGTTTCCTGCAGACTGTACCCCATCTTCCTCTCCCTCTTCTCATTGCCCTTCCACGACACCTGGCTTCCTGGCTGGGCCTCCGTGGGTCTTGTGGGTTTCACGTTGTCCTCTGCACCTGGTCCGGGTGCATCCTTGGTGCTCCGCGGTTCATCTGGTTTTTGGTGTGATCTTTTTGGGTGCTTTTCTTGTGCTTTTCCCCGCATGATGCGCGTGACTTGCTGGCCTGTCGCTAGTTATCACACAGATTTTATCGCGGTTGGGCCCATCGCAACTTTTTTCGCGTTGGGTTTTGCATTTTTATCGCCGTCGCAGTAGTTGTTTCGCGGACATTCGCCGCGTTATCGTGCGGTTATCGCACGATATCGCCGTGTTGTGAATGCCACGTTAACACAGCGTTATTTTCACGCGATGGACTGCGATGTGAGAAGTTGTGGTGAGCTATTTTGGCGATGTTTATCGCACGTTCTTGTGAATATACAAGTTCCAGTTTTACCGAGCAGTAAAGAGCTAAATTAACACATAAACCAAATAAGGGTTCCCATTATGTATAGCCACATCAAGTAAGTCCGGTCATATTAATGGAAAATGTGTGCAGTAATGAAGAAGCCACTTGTAGCCCCCAAGTAAAAGATGTGAAAAAGACATGGTAAGGTCCGAAAGGGGCTCTAGTGCGGTCTTACCTGTACATCGTGGAATATGGTAGCTCTCTCAAGGATAGAGTGGCTGCAATTACCGCCAGTACAGCCGCTGCAATTTAAATAACACCCCATAATCCAGATCACATGTGTGAATGGAGGATTCTGTAAAAAGCATGCGACTGCAGTGACCATCTTAAAATATGAAAACGGTAGAATCTCAAGAAAGTGCGATGGTACATGTCGTCCAAAGAACAACGATCAAAAGGTGACCAAAATTAATAGATGGAATGAGTTTGAACCACAATGGTTTTTAATATTCATTCCTACAGGGCGAGGCTCAACTGTAACCGTCGCAGTGTGAAGCAAAAGCAGTCGTCATTTTGAAGTGACCATACGAAAGAAAGTTAAGATAGAATATATCTCTATCAGCAGAGTATGCAGTCCAATTGTGGTGATTACATCGGCTATCTTAAAATGTATAAGAGCGGTAGTATCACAAGCAAGTACAACACATACTTTTCAAAGAGCACTGGTCAAATGGTAAACAAAAATTATATAAATCTAAAGCGTCTGAACCACAGTGATGTTTTATGTTAAATTTTAATAGGCGAGACTTGAATCTCTTGGAGATTACATGGCGTGGCTCAAGCATGACAGTCGCAGCATGAAGCCACAGCAGTGGCCCTTTTGGAGTGACCTAGATGGAAAGTTAAAAAAGAAAATCTTTATCAGCAGAGTATACAGTCCTTGTAATATATTTCTTCTATGAACATGATGATAGGGAAACGGGGGCAGCCATCTTTCCAAGTATGCTCACAAATCAGAGAAATTGCAAGGTTTTTGAAAGTGTGTATTCCTCCGCAATGTACGATGTGGAAAGAGATCAAGGCTCTAAAGAGAGGAAAGAAAGAAGAAAAAGGAGAGGAAAATATCATGAAGAAACTTAAATATGTCAACCTATCCAGCAATGGTTGTTGACACAAAGGAGGTGTCAATATCCCATGCGATAATATGAACTGTCAAGCTTTGAAAAATGTAAAAACCCCAATAGTCAAGAAAACATATGTAATATGAATGATAGGAATTTCTAGCATATAATCAAATCTATAATAAGTAATGAAGCTCATTGGAAGTGTTTAGGCCCAGAGTCACGGACCTAAGGTAACATATCCATCTGGCTTCTCCCTGTGTAAGTAACAGCTCTCCATTTCCTCCCCTTTCACTTTTCAATATGTGTTCACTGCCATGGAACCATATACAGGTGTTTATGGGGTGAGCTGCATGGATGTGCATGCTACAGGATATCTTGTGTCATGATGTTTTGTGGCTCTGACGTGTTCCTGTATTCTTGTTTTCAGGCACCTAACGCTACTACCAAAATAGATCTTTCTACATGCTCATCCCACCACATAAACAACAAAGGTTGTGGGGGGCGGAGCTTGCCTGACTGCAAGATGGCCGCGTGCTTATCTCGCCTGGTCGTCCCAGCGCATAATCCTTAAAAATCCTACAGCATACAGGCTTCTACACATCATGTTTACTTGCCTGCTGTCTCCCAGTGCCCTCCCGCTGCTGTTGTTGCCGGAGAATCGGCTCTGGAGGGTCTATGGTGCTGGATGCCTGGCGGGACCTGCAGGCTGTGAACGCGACGATCCTGTGGTGCCGCGCTGGCTGCTGGAGCGGCCTCCAGATCGGGGCTGGAAAGGGTTTATAGGACGCTGCATAGAGGCTTGGGGCCGGCCATTGCCCTCCCGAGGCTCACAGAGGGACGCAGCGACAGACGACTCGTGGAGCCCGGCGGTATTGTGTGCTGTGACCGGAGCCAGGCCCAGTTTGGTGGATCCCAGCTGTGGCAACGCCTCGAACATACACTTGCCCCGCAATTGTGCCCTGCTGCAGCTCGCGGAGCGAGATAATCGCCGGGCTGACACTGCCGATCTGGTCTTGTTGGGGTGGCCGTAGTTTTCAGCGGCCTTCACCCCGGATAGTGAACTGCTGGGCTCGGTCGCGGCTGAGCTTGTTTGGGACCGGAGGCCCGCTGGGACTGCCTTGGGTCCGGACCCGTATCCTGCTTGAGCGCTCGGCAAGGGAGGCCCGGAGTTCTCCATAGTATTATCCTCTGACGGTAAAGTGCTGGGCGCTGGCATGGCTAGGCTGGCTCAGGATTGGTGCCCTGCTGGGCTTAAGACGGGGCCTGATGGGGATTGCCCAGTGGGCCCGAGGACCTTGATCTTACTGTGATTGCCTCTCCTTGGATTTGGCATCTCCTTGCTGCCCCAGGCACCTTTGGGGCCTTCTGCGCCCATCGCTGCCAACCCTGTGTGGCGGAGGAACCGGCACTACGCTCTACGCTGAAGGGGCGCATCCAGCCCCACTCTAACGCCTATTGCGCTGAGGTGGCGCGAAGGCCTTCATCAAAGCTGGTCTCTCCCCCTGCTGACCCCTGCATTTGCTTGGGGAGAGCGCCACTCACTTGTAAACTCTGGGGCTGGTAGCGTGCTTCGCACAGCATTGGGATCTATAGGACATCATCATCACGGGAAAGCCCTAAAAATCGCAATCTAGGCTGCCTTTCGAGCCTAGTAAATCAAGCAGACAGATGGAACAGGATAAAAACGCTTTCGAATCAGGGTCTGAAGTGCGTGATTCAACCTCTGACCCAGACATTAAACAAATCTTGGCAGCCATGCAGAGTAGTTTGAACAAAATATATGGGAAAATTGATTCCCTTTCCTTCCGCATGGACAGGATGAACGAGCGCCTAGATAAGCACTCTGAGCACTTAGAAATGGTCGAAAGAAGGGTCTCTGACGCCGAAGACACCTTGAACTCTGCATCGCTCTCCCACACTGCATTCGACAAGCAACTTAAGTCCCTGCTAAAGCCGAGGACTTGGAGGCCCGCTCAAGGAGGAACAATATACCTATTGTTGGAATCGCGAAGTCCACCAACATCCCCAATATGGAGCTCTTCGTGGAACAGTTGTCAACTTCTCTGCTGGTTAGATACTGTTTTTCCAGTATTTTCATTGTTGAGAGCACGCACCGCTCGCTTTCTCCCCATCCGGTGCCCGGAGCACCACCACACCCAATTATAGAAGGCTCTTGAATTACAGAGATCGCGATAGCGCGCTCCGGAGGGCCCGGGAGTTGCAGGAACTCCGCTACAAAGGCATGGCTCTCTCCATATATCCTGATTTTACCCAGCAGGTGCAGGGCGCTCGGCGGCTTTTTGCACCAGTCAAGAGAAAGCTCTGTGATCTGCAGATAGAGTACAATATGATGTATCCTGCAAAATTGAGAATACACGCTGACGGGAAGACTCATGTATTCACAGATCCTGAGCAAGTCCTGCAGTTCCTCCGTAGAGATGGTGCTAAACCAAAGAAGTGTCTCGCAGGACCACATGCTGAGCAGGGGGCGACCCTGAGACTCATGAGGACTAGTGTCTCCTCAGCGGTTCCAGGGGGGTGCCCCGGGCCAGGCTTGCTGAGAGGGATCGACTGATCTAGCTTCTATCCCCTCCCACACAGTCTGGACTATTTGGCATGGGGCTGTCACGTTAGAACTTGTACTACATTTTCAACATGATGGTAGGATTATGATCCAGCAGCCGCATCTAAAGCTCTTTATCCATTCAGCCGATCTTGCTGGATTTGACTTTGACTTGGGTTGGTGATATGTGGAGGGTGGCGATCAGTGATGGTTGGTTTTATCCCACGGGGAGGTCCATGTTGTAAGCATATGTGTATAACACAGTAGAAATGTTGTTGTTATCTTTGCCTACTAAGCCGGGATGGGGCGCGCCTTTAGTCAGGCGACATCTGCCCCGTAGTGTGTTCCACATGGGGTGTGTTAAGTTGTTGGTTGTTATTTCATTTTGAGATCACTATTTCATTTTCTTGGTAAGAGTGGGTTATGCTGGGGGGTGGGGGTCTATATCGTCTATGCACAGTTGGGGAGAGCATAGCGTGGGTGGGCGGGTGGGGTTATTTGAATTGTAAGACAGACATACATTTTGGCAGAGACCCAATGCTGATTGCTAGATTTAGGTTTATATACATGCACATCTTCCCTGTTATGGTTCAGCTGCGTTATGACAAGCCCGACTATGGGCCCTAGAGGGGACAAGAAGGTCCGATTTGTAATATGGAATGTTAGGAGGCCGAACGACCACAGAAAGATTCGAAAAGTTGTTGCATATTTGAAGAGGCATTCTGTGGATGTCGCTATGCTTCAGGAGATGCACCTACCGCTTGGCAGTGGCATGCTAGCACAAAAATACTTCCATGGTACAATTTGCGTAGCAGGGTTCACCACTCATGCTAGAGGTGTCTTAATATGGGTCAACTCCAGGTCAGGGATTACACTAAATGAGTCCGAAGCTGATTCGAATGGAAGATACATTAAAGTGAAGGCCCAGATGGAGAGTCGTATTTAAAAATTGGTCAAAGTATACGGCCCCAATTATGATGACCCGCAGTTTTACAGTGAACTGGGCTCCCAACTCCTGCAGGATCCAAACTCAACTCTGCTACTGGGGGGTGACTTCAATTGCATTTTAGATCCTGATAAAGATCGCTCTAGGGGTCCCAGGAGGCGCCCCTCAGCTGCAGCAAGTGCTATTGTCGACTTGATGGATGAGTTAAGCCTGCTACATGTGTGGCGGCAGCGCTCGCCAGATATCGGGGGATTCAACCACTACTTGGCCCCTCATGACAGGCACACCCTAATTGATTATTGGCTGATCTCTAGGAGCTTGCTCTCTGATGTCATGGACTGTACCCCACTCGTGCGCACATATTCAGACCATTCTCCAGTACAATTAGATATCATGTTACCCATTAGGCAGGCAATGGCCTTTACTTGGAGGTTTCCCCCTTATTCACTGTTGGACCCAGTGTTCGCCGCTGAAATGGTGAAATCAATAGATATCTTTTTTTAAAAGAATGTCGGGTCTGTCGAGAGTTGTGCTACAGTTTGGGAGGCCTTTAAAGTTTATATTAGAGGCATTGCTATTTCCAAATATGCGGGTGTGCTTGGTTCTCTGAGGGACAGGTTGACGAAACTGGAGTATGAACTTTCTACCCTGGGACGCTCTTTCCGAGAAACTGGGGATACACAGTTACTGGGGAGCATAAAGACTTCCCTGGAGGAGTTCCAGGAGGTCGCTGATAGCGAAGTGAAACATCTGGGCAAATATGCCACGGCTAGGCTGTATGGAGAGGGCGAATGACTTCAGGCTTCTCTGGCGACCCTACTACCCCCCAAAAGAGATGCAGATTTGATAATTGAACCAAAGGCCCAGCAAAGCATTATGGGACGAGATTCTAGAGTGCAGTGAATATTATAGTATCTAATATCAAAACATTCCTCAAGGGGCAGTGGCTCTCCCGGCTCAGCTGAGAGCTAATACTATAATATTCACTGCACTCTAGAATCTCGCCCCATAATGCTTTGCTGGGCCTTTGGTTGGCATTGTATTTTTGCCCATAACTTTGCTTGGGGTGGTCCAAGGAGGATGGGACCACCACCGAATCGTGCAGCATGATATGCTCTTTGTGTTCAAGGCATCTGCTTGGTCCTCCCCCTAGGTTGGGGGGGCCCCAAAATCATCACCTCTCTCATTGCCTGATATTTTTCAAAGCTCACTTTTGTGAATTGGTTATATGTTTTTTAGCATGTAAAGGTAAAGTTGTTTTATCAAAGGGTTGTGGGTGCAGTAGCTAACTCCGCTACGTGGCGGAGTCGGAGTTTTTGCATGAATTCCGTGTTTTCAATGTAATGAGTAGTTAGCAAATCTCTGCAACCTCCGCTAGCGGAGCGGAGTTCATTGCCCACGGTTACTTAAGATGTCCCTGCCACTTGCACTGAACCTTGCCATGTTGGAATTTAGACTATGTCATAATGTCTATATAAGTGATTAGCCTTTTGGTGTGTATTGTATTTTCTTTTTCACTTTTAAGCTTGTCCTGCCTTTCTCTTGTTTTGGGATTGTTTCTAATTTCTTTCTTATGGCAGAATGATTTCTCAATCTGAATATGATTTGTAATTCCATAAACAAAATTAAAACTTTAAAAAAAATTAAACAAAGGTTGTATTGCAGTTGATAAATGAATTAATAGTGTTTTCTTTTGTGGTGTTGTATCTAAACTTGGTGGCTCTGTTGGACCCGAATTGACAGATAGAGCAATCTCCACAAATGTAAAACCCATTTGGTTTGACTGGAATCCAGGATGGGGTACACAATTCATTGCAGTTGCTTTTTACATAACTGGAGCCAGGGCCGGACTGGGAACAGAAACCGGCCCTGGCAAACTGCTCAGCCGTCCCCCCCAGGGGTGAGGGGGAGTGCAGCCGAGCAGTTTGCGAGGGCCGGTCTCGGCCGAATTTGTTACAGGGGGCCGATATTGCCGACCCCCGGTAACAAAAACGGCCCCCAGGGGCCCAAAACCGGCCCCCACCCTAGCGGCCTATCGGGGAAACGCCCGGTGCCCGCTATGGCCAGTCCGGCCCTGACTGGAGCATAACGTTTTTCTGAGTGTGGTGCCTCTCTGAAAACCTATTCTTGGTTTTCTGGGTACGACCCATGCAGGGAGTGTTACTGAATCCAATGTGTGCACATTTTTTGTAAGCACATTAAAAATATGGTTACTGTAGGAATTGTACCGGGTGATGATGACCACCTCGTTTCATTTTGGCTCCTCTCTTCTTTGAAACTTTATTCATTCTTAGAGTTTGTTTCCTATTTAATTTCTTAGCTCTTCTTTTATCTTTCTCTAAGACCTTGGCATCATATCCCCTCTACCTGAAGTCTCGCTCAATATGGTCTACCCTCTTATTAAAAGTAGATTCCTGGCTACAATTCCGCCCAGCCCTTACCATTTCACCATAGGGCATGGGTTCAATGGTGGACTTAGGATGGAAGCTAGTGGCGTGTAACACACTATTTCAGAAATATTAAGTGAAGCGCTCAGAAATTGATGTCTGGTCACTTTTTGGCCATCCGATTCCTTTTATTTATGGATCGGTTTGCAGGTACATTGCTGCATTTGTATCCTAACATTTAACCTCATTGAACATGTATTTTTGTGTAATAGATCGATTATTCTATTTCTCAACTACCATTTCCTTTTAGGAACTGTTTAGTGCAAGGCAAACTGTATAAATCTAGCATTCCTGACTCATGAATGGAGAAACTGCAACTGAAACTCCAAGGACAAACAATGAATGTTGTATATGAGTTTGGGACACTATGAAAACAAGTGTCCTACATGCTACCATATTTTCACACCAATGGTGCATTGTACCACACTCTATATGGAGTTTTTCTGGTGGAATCCTCACATTTAAATTTCATGTGCTTTTGATCTCTGGCCTCTTTTGTTTTATATCACAAAGCATTGGTCTTTAACCTTTTTTTCTTTTATAAGCCATTGGACAATACTTATTTTATAGGTGATGCAGAGTGAATTCAAGTGAATGACTATAATGGATATACTGTATTTCAACAATTGTTTGTAAGGTTGAAATAGTTTTCACTTGAGAGTAAAGAGACAATTGGCTTTGGGGAGCACTTAATTTGAAATGAATGTATGTATTCTGTGAAACAGTTATAATGTAGCTATAAAACAATTTGTAAATGTAAAGAATTTAGGGCCATATGTATCAAAAAAAGAGTTTTGCGATTCTCAAATTGCGATTTTTAGTTAATCACAATTAGAGAATCGCAAAATGCAATGTATGTAGGATTTGCTAAAAAATTTGCGAATCCTACATATTCCTTATTTGCGAATCGCAAATTGAGATTCGCAAATAAGGAATACTCTTCCCATTCATTCCTATGGGCTAGGAGGCCCATGGGAATGAATGGGAAGACATTCTCAATTTGCGATTACCAATTAGAGAATCGCAAATTGAGAATGCAATTTCAAGGTTGCAAGGGTGCCAAAAGGACACCCTGTTGCACCCCTGAAATATGCATGTGTGCACATTTTGCGCACATACATGCCCCAAGGGCATGTATGTGCGACATATGGCACTTTTAAAAAATCAAAAAAGTGCCTTTTTTAAAGAAAATCGCAAATTACCACCAACTTGAAGTTGGTGGTAATTTGCAATTCCTTAAGGCCAAATAGCAAATTTCTGGTGCTTCCAGAATTGCATTTAAGGAAACGCAATTTGCAATTCCTTAATTACATTCGCAAAATAGAGAATCGCAAATTTTGCAATTCTCTATTTTGCGATGGCCTTTTGGGATGATACATCCCAAAAGGCTTTTTCCAATTCGCAAACGGGCCGATTCTGAGAATCTGCCCGTTTGCAAACGGGAAAAAGGCTTGATACATATGGCCCTTAAACATTTGCGTGCATTATGTGTTTTGTAGCCCTTAAGAAGTCAGTTTGGACGAAACGCATTGGCTACAGCAAAATTTCAAAGAAGAAAATGAAATGTTTTAATGAAAAATTATTGAATAAAGCATCTTGTTTTATTAAGAAAAATATTCTGGGAGTCTGTGCATTTTGCTGTCTAAACTACTGTTGCTACCAGTCAGGTTATCATCAATTAATGAATTTATTGAGGTATGCTTAACGAGTCATAATTTTGTCATCTACTTCAAAGTTGCAGCATATAATCATACCGCTTGTGACTGTTAAAGAGATGATTTGAGCATAATTTAGCTATTAATATACAGTAAAAAAAAGCCTCCTTCTTAGGTTTTTTCTTCACCCGACTTAACTTTATATATTTTAATTGACCTTTTGAAATTTTATTGTTTTAATTATTTATCTTGATACTACTATCAATACCGCATGATTTTTAGCTAGGCTGTCCTGTTTTAGGATTAAACCTATAATTACTGATAAAACCCAGCTGACGGGAAATAACCCTCATCAGTGTAAACATATAAACAGTGCAACGCCTGCACAACCACAAACTAAAATACCATTCAAAGAAAGGAAAGGGAGAAAGAATGAGTCATTTGTATTTATTTCTGAAGTGAACAACACAGTGTAACTTTGTTATACAAAGTAGCAGCAAGAAAGACTGGTCTAAGTTTATTCTGCTTGAGTTTTGTTGTTTAGAGCTATCACTGAAATATTATTTCATCTTCCTTTTGTTTCCTCCAGGTTTGCATGCTTGGGTTAAAGGTACAGTGTTTAAAAACACTTTTTAGTTCTGATCTAATTATTTTACACACTTTAGAGAATCTGAGAATATCAAAAACAAATGTAATCTTTTGCAGTGTTTAATTATTTCACTGATTGCGGAAATGGCTGGATCATAAGAATCTTAGCCAATATGTAGTATCAGATTTACCCAGGGACACAGAATAGGGAAAACATTTGATACAGCAGCCCCCTTTTCTAACAAGTCAGTATTGATAGCAGATCACATGCAAAACACCCCAGGCATTACACATTTAATGCCGGGGGTAGTTACAGGTTCCTTTGAAAAGAGTGTTGTCACCATGCATATGGGATAATGATGCAAACTTCCTCGTGCAAAACAATAATAACTGAAACATGTCCCATAGTTATGTGTGATAGCTTCAGCTAATAACTTTACTATTGGGCCATAGTTACAATATTAAGAGCATATATCATGTTCCCGAATATCATGTGATGTTGGTTAAAAGGCCAGTACTGCCCTAAAGTGAGACATTTGCCTTTGGAACACCTGGCAGCTATGAATGTCCATATAACAGCAGTACCACCTTAATGCAGGCAGTTAAAGAGTGCAAAATAGCAGTGGTGAGCATACTTAAAGCGTCAAGTGTCAGACAATTTAGAGTGCAGTGCTACAAATTGATCTGGTGTAATTCAAAATGTTAAAGGTTTCATACAGTACTATTCTGTTGATGTGGTTTACCACCCCTATAATGTCATACTATTCAATAAGGTGAATGACCCCCAACTGTGTCCTGTAATGTATTTATAAAAAGAATTGGATATAGTACTCTTAATTTTTTGATCCATTAATAGTCTGGTAAACCAGACAGAGAGTGAGTATGAGAGGTACTGAGATGTGAGCGAGGGTAATGATAGGTGAGTGAGAGTGCTATACACAGACTCTATGCTTAAACAGTCTAACATAAGCCCATTGTACACACTAGGAATGGGAAGACACTGCATACCCTACATGACTTCTGCTTGTAATCTAAATGTACTTTACAGCAACCACTGCCGAAAAAAGCAGCATGTTTTGTAAACACTTAAAAACACAGTTGTTGCCTATTTTGGGGATTATGCAGCTGAATAAACACGAATAGGCACTGATTTAAAAAGGTTTGGAAAACACTGAGAACATACCACTGAAATCTACAAAAAAAAGTAAATAAACTAAACCTTTAACCCTTTGAGCCTAGCAATCTGCAATTAATTAAGCGAGTAGTGAGTGGACTCAGAGGCACCTCTCAGACCTCTAATATAAGCCAAAAGCACAAAACAAGTGATCCACATGGGGAAGAGAAGGCTGAGGGAGAAGACAAAAAGACATTTGCAAATAGAAGGTCTTGAGAGTTAGAGGTCTCAGAGGGGATGTCTCAACTGAACATGGAAGGGCTCGCAACTAGGAAATCAAGGTAAGCGTAGCACCTAGGAAAGGCAATGACTGTGTTAGAACAGATATAGGGCCAGATGTACGACCAACAATTTTGCGACTCGCAAATTGCGTCACAATAGCGACTCGCAATTTGTGAGTCGCAAAATGGGATGTTCAACAGTGTCAGAGACACTGTTTGCGATTCCAATGGGGTCGCAAATTGTGAGGCTCATGAATATTAATGAGCCTCTGTCAATATGTGAGCCCATTGGGAATGACAGGCCCTCCCAGGGATGGTGGCCTGCTGGGCTCAGCAGACCACCATGTCCAAGACTGCTTTTAAATAAAGCAGCTTTTTTTTTTTTTTTTTAAATGCAGCCCGTTTTCCTTAAAGGAAAACGGGATGCATTTTTTTTTTTTTTTAATGAAACGTTTTCGTTTCATTTTTTAAGGGCAGGTAGTGGTCCCTGGGACCACTGCCTGCCCTTAAAAAATATGTTCAGAGCATGTCACAAAGGGGAAGGGGTCCGTTGGGGACCCCTTCCCATTTGCGACTCCATTACCACCCTCTTGAAGAGGGTGGTAATTTGCAGGTGTTTTGCGACCGCTATTGCGGTCGCAAAACATTGGTACATGAGCTATTGCGGTCGCTATTAGGAAGGGAATGCCCTTCCTAATAGCGAGTCATAAAGTCCTATTTAGCGAGTTGCAAATAATTTGCGACTCGCTAAATAGGCTTTGTACATGGCCCATGAGGTTTTTGCATGCGCAAACGGGTCGCAAACCCGTTTGCGCATGCAAAAATGGGTTGTACATCTGGCCCATAGACTTAAAGGGCCAGATGTACAAAGGATTTTAGCATTCACAAACCCTCTTATTGGGTAAATTAGAGGTTCACAAATGCTAAAACCCTTTTTCAAACGTACTAAGCCCATTTAGTGATTTGGAAAAGCTTTTCTGAATCATTAAATGGATTTTGCTAACCATACCGAATTGGTATTTGGATGGGGAGTTTTGAGGGGATCCCTTTCAAATACTGATCCCTTATGGTGTGCATTAACGTTTCAGGCCAAAATCGGCGGAAAAGCATTGATAGTTTACCACTTGCAAACAGGAAGGGTTCACTATTGTACCCTTACCCTTTGTGAATGTTCAAAAATGCATTTTTAGGAGGAGGCAGTGGTGTATGAGACCACTGCATACTCCAAAATAACATTTGTGGAAGTATTCTTTTTTTTTTTTTTTAACATCATGTTTTCCTTTAAGGACAACAAGCTGCATTTTAAAAAACATTAAATGCTTTGATGGCAACAAATCGTAGTGGGTCACAATTAGCGACCTACCTCAGTAACAGTAATGAGGTAGATTGACTCCACTGACGACATACTAGAATTGGTTTTTTTGTGAACCGACATAATAGTAGATAGATTACTATGCAAACTACCAATGCAGTGTGTAAAAGTAAGCGCGCAAATTGCGGCCACTTTTACAGAATGCATTGTACGTGCATTTGGCCCATAGTATATGAACCACTAATAGTAAGATACTTATACTGAAAGAGTTCAAGTGGGTTACTGTATTTCTTCAGTAAATTAGCAATGAAGAACACAACTAGCAGGAAATATCTCAACACAAAGTTAAATCAAATCCCCAGACTGGAGTAACATTGTTTTTTGTTTGCCATCTCACATTTTTTTAAAGTTACAATTTGATAAGGGGTTTCAACCACAAATCATACTATAGCTGTTTAAATATATTCTCAACTAAACCATGAGTAGAACACCTTAGTACAAAGCTCAAATTCCAGAAACGAAACATCATTCGCTCAATGTCAGTCAACATTATTCTCTTCGGTATTACCAAATCTGAAAGGGTGACTAAAGAAATACTTACAAAATCATCGGAGGCATCTTTGCCAGCAGTGATGGTTAATACTAGCACTAAAGGCACAATGGTCGTAAACCAGGACAAGGAAGCAATTTCCGGGATCAGCTGCAAGAATAATTAACACTTTAGAAAAAGAAAAAATGACCAACATTCTGTCGAAAAATAATAAATATTATGATATAGTCAACATTATTTTAAATATTTCTATTACATCACTTCAGCTTCCAGTTTTGCATAATTAACAGATAATGGGACCTCTCATCTCACTGCATATTTTGTACAAATGTCAGGTCAGATATCTGTAAGAAAAAACAAACCTGGAGAATAATTATGCCAGGCATTGTTCTAATGCAAAATTATGCTTTCTTGAACACACAGTGCTTCTCTTCAAAGAGGAGCACTCTGAAACCAAAAGGTAAGTCACTGTAATGTGGAGGGATCATCAGATTGTGAGTTCACTGATGACTAATTCCTAAGAAAAACCTAAAGGAACTAATGTTAGTGTGCAGGGGTGGCACTTATAAATGGCTATACGCCATCATTTTCTGGGTGGTGTGAGTCACTATGGAGTCATATGGAGCCACATACTGGGTTGCGGTAAGCATTTTTTAAAACGTCTCCAGATCCAGTCTAGTGCATGGGAATATTCTAAGGGTGAAGAATCTGCAGTAGAAGTAGCCATCAGAAATAAAAGTTTAAGCACAAATTGAATTATTATCCAACTATGATTTATACAAGAGTTCTCCAACGTTGGTACTGGAGAGCCGGATCCATGCCAGATTTTCAAGAAAACTACATTTATGGGAATATGTTAAAAATCTGGCATGCATTCGGCCCTCCAGGATCGACTTTGGAGAACCCAAATGTAGACACCATGAGATTGACATGATTTTTAACATGCCATCAGTCAGCAGGCAGTAAATTTGATCAGGGTGAGACTCGCCATAAAGGAATCGGGCATTCCTCTGGGGAGAAAATTGACTGCATGTTGCAGTCTCCTTTCAGGGGTGATTGGGTAATTCATTGAGGCCGGAAAGCAGCCTAAAACAGTGGAGGATAAACGTACAACGAAAGTATCTGGCTGGATGAACTCTTGACAGATTGCCATCTTTATAAGCTCTTTCATAAAACAGGCAATCAATGACAGCTGTTGATAGAACGCGTGGAGATGGGAATGATATCCATTTCTCACTCTTATTGAGCATCATAGCACCGTACTACTAGCTCCTGAAAAAACATTGTGCTTACTCTATGAAAACAGCACTCCTTCAACGTACTTTCCAATAATCCATCATATGTTTTAAAATGCTGGCACAGAGTCATTTTTAAGCTTAATTATCCTTTATCTGTGAAAGTGCAGTGATTTCCAATAGGTAAACTTGACTTCTAAATGCTTTCTTTACATTTCCATGTGTGAGAACATGTATTTTAATCCTTCATCACTTGCACAGTCACAAAGCTGTCTAGGAGCCTACCATAATAGAAGACAAACAAATAATGAGGACTAATCTGGATGGAAATATTTGCTCGTCCCATGTCACCATACCACAAATCATACAAGCGTCAATTGGTAAAAGTCAGCTCGTTTATTGACTAAGCAAAGGACAGATGGTCGAGAGAGAGTTAATGGCATAAGAACAACGTGGTCTGCTACCTAGGAATATTGCTCCCGGATGCTATATTGTTTTGTCCAATATTTGGCAAAATATTTCTTAGGGGAGAACCCCTCCATTCCTTCCTGAAAAGGTTGAGATATGCTTGTTCAATCAGTGGAATGAGGTACTGATGTACAATATCTTGATAGGGCTGTTTGTAGTATCCAGATTGGCACTAAAACCAATTAATTTGTTCAGCAACCTGAACACAAAATTCCTGTTATTTATATCCTGCCTAATATTCGAAAATATTGGCTACCCTCCCTCTCCAACCCACAAGGTCAGTTATTCAGCTTGCTGGTCACTGAAACAAACATTGGACCAATTTCACAACTTTTTCCATTGTCTTGTGACACAGCAGGTGCATTTCAACTTGAAAGATGCAACCAAATTTCAAGATAAGTTATGTTATGTTATATGTTATGTTATGTTATACGGTATTTGTTGAGCGCGCGGCTACTCCAAGGAGTGTCCCGGCAAGTTAGCAAATATACAGGTTGCTTTGGATGCCTTCTTGGTGAGTCTAGATATAAACAATCTAAACAATCAAATAATAAACACTGTAAGAAAGTGGGTTATTAGTTGAGAGAGGTGCAAGCCCCTACTTAAATACTAAGCACAAGCCTTGTCAGGGTGGACCAAAGAAAATCGCTAACTTAACTTGTGCTTAGCCCTCTGGTAGTTTGGGTAAAAACAAGTCAGGCTGAACTGTGAGGCAATGTGTAAATTGTTTATGTAGCAGACAAACAGTAACAAAGTGAAAACACAACACAAGAAAAATCCAAAACCAATTTAGAAGAACAGAGTAAAACAAAAATGACATCAAAACAAACATAATTCAATTGGTAGAGGTGGAGTTATGACTTTTTGAAAGTTTAAAGTGAAATCTAGCACCAAAAATTAACAAAGTGGCAACCGCAAGTATCAGGTTGCCTGAGACAGGGTCAAAGTCAAAGGTGAAGGCCGACAGCGATGGACTGCGGGTCGGATATCAGGGGTGGATTAGGCCTGGTCTCAGCTTACCTTCGGACTTAAAAGAAATTTCATAAAAGTTCTTGATAAGGTAGACTCTCAGCATTGCATGGTACCAGGCAGTATCCAAGGATGTGTCGGCGACAACGGGGAGCCACTGGTTGAAATCTTGGTGAAGCTGTAGACGAAGGCGGGAAACGTTCAGAGTGGGAGAACTCTGGAATCCACGTCGAGGAGGACGTCGTCATCAATGGGGTGCTGCTCATCTTTTAGATAAGTGAAGATTTTTACCTTCAGACTTAGCAGTTTTTCTTGAGCTCAGATTCCTCCAGTTGCCGAAGAGGTCTCCAAGAGGCCGGATACTGTCATTGAAAGGCCCTGTTGAAGAGGATTTGTAGCTGCGGCCCCAACCATGCTGGCAGGATGGCCAATCCTTTTCACACCTAGTCCCCTTTGTCTCACTGTCTGGCAGCAATACAAAACCCACAACAGCAGAGTCAAGTGACCCAGGATACTGGCAGAAAGGCATAGTGGGTTTGGGCACAAAAATGCCAACTTTCTTAAAGTGGAGGTTTTACAATTGTAACTTAAAATCCAACTTTACCATTGAAGAGGATTTTAAATTACAATTTAGAAAAGAGCCCAAGAAGTATCTATCTACCTGCTCCCAATTCAAAGTTAGTACTTATTAAATGTAATAGGGCAAAGCACTTTAAGTCTATGGGAGAGGTAGGCCTTGCAATAGTGAAAAACAACTTTAGGAGTAATGTAAAACTTAACCCCACGTCCTACTTTTTAAATGCCATGCACACTGCCCTAGAAGTTTTTAGGGCCTACCTTGGGGGTGACATATAGGTATTGAAAAGGAAGGTTTAGGACTGGTAAAGGATTTCTTTTGCTAGTTCAAAATGGCAGTTTACAACTGCAAGACTGCATTACAGGCTCCAGTGGTAGGCCTGGGGCCTATTGTAAAGGACTACTTTAGTGGGTGGGACAATGAGTGCAGCAGATCCACTAGTAGCATTTAGTTTACAGGCACTGAGCACATATAGTACCATATACTAGGGGCTTATAAGTAAATTAAATGTGGCAATTAGGTGTAGGACAATTTTACCATGTTTTAGGGAGAGAGACTAAACACTTTAGCACTGGTTAACAGTGATATTATGCACAAAGTGGTATTGTGCACTTAGGCCAACAACAACAAATTCTGCAAAACAAGAGGGGTGAAGCCAAAAAGTCTGGCAGACTACCAGTAAAGTGTGTCAGGTCTAAAATACACTAACCTGGTTTGTCAGCAACTGTAAATATATTTCAGAGAGTATGAGGAGAAACATATTTGTGAAATTACCAATATAATCAGTGCATTTGATAATGGTATATGTACACTGATTCAGTTGTTGTAACGTGTAGTGTATCTGGGTCTAATCACAAAGGAAAATTTGGTTATAAACCTAAGTTTATAACCAAATGTACCTTTACCGCCTGCCATAAGTCCAGAGAGAGATTCCTGATCAGCGTAAATCCATTCACTATTGTGAATTTCTCTGCCACAAGTGTGGGCAAATCTGCAGCAGTAAATCCCACACAGGAAGTTGGAAGTGAGATTTCCAAGGTTCGGTTTACCTTACAAATTTAGCAACACCCAAGGTGTAGGAAAGTAGGATCTACTTCTATGGTTACCCCCACTTTTTGCCTGGTGCTAAGCTGTATTTTGACTAGTCTGACTGGGATCCTGCTAATCAGTACCCCAGTCTATATGCTTTCTCCCTAAATTGTTGTGTTGAGTACTTAGGTGCACTCCATGTTGGATACTGGGGTACCCTTATCAGTCCCTAGTATATGGTACTAAGGTACCCAGGGCATAGGTACCCCAGAGGTCTCCCATGGGCTGAAGCATGCATTGTGCCACCCATGGGAGACCATGCAAAATGGATCTACAGGCCTGCCATTGCAGCCTGTGTAAGTTGGTGCTGGCACCACTTACCTAAGATATAGGTTTACTCTATCTAAGGGTCACTGCACTTAAAACCTATAAGTCACCCCATTAGCAGGCCTTTGCAATCCTGAAGGCAGGGTGCTTGGTTGTAAGTGAGAGGGTGACCCTGCATGAGCAGGATACCCCTGCAGCCTACTTAGTCCATTCTCCCGGGTTGTCAGTGAAGCAGCCATATACTATAATTACGCGATGATCATCTCGAAAACGGCTGCAACGAATCCTATCATGTTTGATATCAAACATGTTGGAATCATACCTCCACACCGTAAACGGTGTGTGGGTATGATTCCAAGCACTGGAAGAGCCTCTGTTAGGCTCTCTTTGTTCCCGGTACCAGTCTTCTAGACCCGGACAGCACAAAATAGTTGCTGCCGACCAGAGACACATTTCTGCCCTCCTGCTGCTGAGCCAAGCTCGAGCAGAGGAAGGTGGAACAATAGGCATCCTGTCACAGGCAGGATTTAGTGTATTGGGACCGGGTGGGTGCGCTTGCCAGCGCCTGAAATTCTGCATGAGGTGCACACTTGGTATCCCTGTGCATAGTCCAGTTCAAACCAGTTCTGGGAGCTGTTGGCTCCCGCTCTGGCGCAAAACTGGACAAAGGACATGAGAGTAACCTGCTCCCTGTCCAAACCCTCCCCTGGGAGGGTCCCCTGAATCTTCCCAACCTTACCCTTTCCCTAGGGTACTTAAGGGCTTACCTGGGTGTAGGTCCCTAGATTCGTCGTGGGATATGATTCAGTTCAGACCCCACTGCACTTCTAACCTCTGGGCACTCTGGACTTCGCTGGACTTAGTTTGGGCCTGACTTTGTCTCCCTTCCAGTCTGCTGCATTGTCTGTGCTGGTGCATCATACAGGAACCTTCTAAGGCCTGTGAAGCATCAAAGACACCTGAAGTAATCTCCCTTGGAGTGAAGGAGTCACTCCCCTGCATTTGCAGGTACCGCAACTAAGTCGACCGGGTTGCAGATCCTGAGCTCCTCCGGACTCTGTGGGCTCTGCAATACAGGTGGCGGTTTTCCACAGCTCCCGAGGCCTGACCTGCCCTCTCACCAAGTTTGAGGCCAGTATCCCTCCTGGGGGTTGCAATAACTAAACCCCTGTGCACCGTGTCCAACTTGCAGTTGCAAAGGCTTGTTGACTTCTTTGCAAGAAGATGTTTGGGTTCCAAGTAGCTCCAACCTCGAGCACCTCCAGTGACCAGAATCTTCAGCCACACCACATCGTGTGCATCGTGGCCTGCATCTTTTGATGAGCTGCTTGAGGTCCTCTCGCAACTCCAGTGCCTCTGGCCTGTGGGTCAACTTGAGGGTTACACTTGTAACTTTTGGGCTCCCCTGACTGCTCGGGGCCTGCCCTGACTCCCCTGCCTTTGGTGAGTCCCCTGGACCTTGCTGGTCCCGACGTTGCTCCTTCTTTGATTACTGCGTGGCTTGCCTTCGCCAAGGCTTGTTGGTGCTCCCGCCAGACACCAACCCCTCAGTACTCGACATCCTTTGTGGGACAGCTCGTACCCGGGTCCTGGTCTTCCTCAGTGTCGCCTGGTCCTCACAGCTGTAGAGTCAAGGTCATCGTCATCTTTCCTGAAGCACCCAACATCGGAGGGCATTCGTCTTCCAAGTCTCCTTGTCACTTCTGAGTGGCATAGACTCTGTCCCCTCTGCTTTCAGGTACTTCGCTTCAAGAATCCACGTTTGGATTCCCACGGACAATTTCTCCTCTTCCAGCAGCTGCACTTTCCTGAAGTCCTCCATTGGGTTCGACACCACTTCACACGTATGCACCCGGCTTCCCTGGTGTAGGTAACGTGGGTACTAGAGTATCCACGGGTGGGGTGGCTCTTCAACCTTCTGTCTTCCACGGGGTTTCTTCAGGGTCCACTGGGAAGGGTCCTTAATCTTTAAAAATCCAACCGCGACTTGCACATAGAGTTGTACGAAGAACGCAGTCGTGTTTCCACACTGTACACGCTCTCCGTGGGGTCCCTATCTACTCACCTTGGGTGGTTCCTTGGGGTCTCAGCACTTCTACGTCCTCTCGACACTGTCTTGAGTCGTGGTTCTTATACCACTTTCTTAGTATATGGTTTGGTCCCCCCCTGGGGCCACTGTGTATTTCGTGCTATTTACTGTGTTTCTTTGCTAAAGTATTGTGTGCATTGTGTTTATCTCAGTGTAGGAGATATTGGAACGTACTAGAGAGTATTATATAATAAATACATATTTTTATAAATACTCGGTGTGGTTCTTTTTCACTTAATCTATACTATAAGATTGCATTCTGGTAAAACAAGCAGCTTTACACTCCTTCTGGACTAAGCCTGAAGGTTGTTCTCCATAGCTACCACTAAGAGAGCTTTCTAAAGTTGTCTAAGACCTCTTAAATCACCATAAATGTTGTCTGGACTGGTGCAAGGTGCCCACTTACATTAGTGGACATCATATACCAGGCCAGCTTTTCACACAAGGCATACCTAACTAATCTCCGAATCCTCTTCACTTTAGAAATGATTGGAGAATCACTCCAGCTAAGGACTGAAGTTACATATTTTTGCGGATAGATAGCGGAACTGATTACCCCCATACTAGCAGGAGATTTAAGGGGAGAAAAAAGTGCATTGTGCAATAGATGTAAATGGGAGTAACAGCTCTAAAATGCTGTACCGTACACAGGTAGACACAGATAACTTCATCCTGAACAAACTGCCACCAAGTACCACTGGGAAGGACCACAAAGCTGCCCACGACAATGAAAGGCTGACTCAAGTTGGTGGAAGCCCCCGTTGTTGAACTACATCAAGCCCATGACAAGGCAGAGAAACAGAGCCAGTTCTGAGATATGCAGAAAGGCAGAAAACAATATGGATGACAAATGGGCTCCAGACAGGTGAAGCATGAGGAGCCGGAGAGGACAACCACAAAGTTAATTGGGGGGGGGGAAATGGGGACAGCTGGTACACCCAGCACAGGCAAATACGACAGGTACAGTTGAACAAGTGTGGTGCTCCACACTGCCCCCGAACCCTGTCATGAAGGCTTAAAGGACAGACTGAGTGCCGACAGAGGAAATGGCAGCAGAGGTCCACATACATATACAGACATGACACAACTAGGCACCACAACACTCCAGAAAGGTGCTAATATTGTAATGAGAACTTAAATGAAAATCCACCCGTTTCCTACCCCTAAAATACCTCCACCCTTCCCGGAAAAATAAAGCACGTAAACAAAACAGTCTACCTGGAAATAGTGAGGTAGTCTCGAAGAGCAGTGAAAAAGATTGTGTACTATTGGTGAAGAAATTAAATAAGCTGAACTATAACACAGACAGTACCAGTAATGCCCATGCAAACCAATCATAAGACCTCAGGCTACATGAGATAAATGAGATAAAAGGAAATACCAACTGAAATACAACACTCACTAAAGATTGTCTCTTTTGAGACACAGTGCTAAGGAGGAAAGGGAGAGTCAAACTCAATTGCTAGAGGTACCACCATGAGAAACTGTCTCTATGAGACACCCTCAGTCTGGGAGATATAAGGCAAAATGGAAAGGGTTATATGAAGCATGCAGAACCTAAGGAAAAGATTCCACAGATCAAGTTCATGTAGAGCACTTCATAGGGCACAACCCGTAGACCACAAGAAATTTTGGAGTGGGTTTACCTATATCTTGACCAAGAGGAAAACTCCTAGACTAAGTAAGATATACTCTTTTGTAACCCAGACAAGTCCTACAGACAACATGGAAAGCAGACAAAGCTATGGAAACCTCTGCGAAAATGGCATTGAGAAGTGCAGCTTACCCTCCATAGAGAACCTGCAGACCTGCTTGGAAGACCTCAAGAGAGCCTGTGACAAAGCTCTATCATAAGGACTTAAACAACAATCAGGATTAGGATCAGATATCTCTGAGACAAATAATATGCACAGTCTGGGATCAAGGGTTGATTTTATGGAACAACCCTTACAATCCATGTCTGAGCACGCAAACTAACAGTAAACTGTGACAACATGGAAGACGGGTCTCAAAAAGATAACAAAAGAACCAGAAACCTAAAGGAGGGAGAATAGGGATACAAACTAGAAGCATACATATGCAACATATTCAGGAAGATCCTCCAGAAGGAAGAAGACTTTCCTATAGGTAGATAGAAAGGACTCCTAGGAACACTGACACGAATGATACACAGAGACGTTATTCCAGGTCCCAGGATGCTTGTTTCTGGTCCAGGGAGAACCTGACCTGGCAGTTCGGGCTGGACTGTTCCCACGAGGAGAAAGGGTCAAGACTGATTTGCATATGGCTGGGTCCAAACTGGGGTGGCGTGGTGCGCAAAAAAATGATGGATTAAGCCCAGATCTGTGACGGGGGGGGGGTGAATGTTTGCATTGTTCAGCATTCTGTCCATCATCTGTTCTTTTTGCTTTTTTCCACAGAGACGTTGTGGCAAAAATCTCATCCTTCCAAGTAACAGAACAGATTATAAAGGCTGGGAGATCTCAGAAACGCATACTATGCAGAGAAAACAAAGTGATCATTTTCTAAAAAGCACAATGTTTAAATAAAAGAATGTATGACATTACAATGCAAACATTTACAAGGCATGTTTTTACAACGTGGTTTTTACATCGCAGCATCCATTACAACGCATGATTTTACAACGCATGCCATCACAACGCATTTTTAGAAACTACACTTACAACGCATTCCATTACAACGCATTCCATTACAACGCATAGCATTACAACGCATAATACTTTTAGGGCAACAGTAGGGTAAGTGTTGGATAGTGTAGGGGTAAAAATTACTATTCCCACTCCAGTGAGTGCAACAGTAGGGTAAGTGTTGGATAGTGTAGGGGTAAAAATTACTATTCCCATGTACCCTCAAACCCCAAAACCCATACCCACCATAAAACTGACAAAATCCCCATTACTTACCTTATAATGCGTTGTAATGGCATGCGTTGTAGTGGCATGCGTTGTAGTGGCATGCGTTGTAGTGACATGCGTTGTAGTGACATGCATTGTAGTGACATGCGTTGTAGTGACATGCGTTGTAGTGACATGCGTTGTAGTGACATGCATTGTAGTGACATGCGTTGTAGTGACATGCGTTGTAGTGACATGCGTTGTAGTGACATGCGTTGTAGTGACATGCGATGTAAAGGCTGTTGCGTTGTAACAGCCGCATTCTAACGGTAGTGCGTTGTAATGGCTGCGTTGTAATGGATGTTTCCCAAATAAAAAGATATGGAAATAGTGACAATCTCAGTGCAAGGAGCTAAAGAAAATTCTAAGCATTCAAGAAAAAGACAACAACAAGCAAGAACAGTAATACTAAAAACAACTTGGAGACCATAGAAAGGTAGTCAACTACCATAAAAAACATAGGAAAATGTGAGGAAGACTGACATCACAGAAGTGACAAGACACCGAAGGTCTATATCCCTCTGGAAGAAACTTAGCAGGGTTGCCAAATGGAAGAGCTCTTGCAGTGTGGGGCTCTCATATGTCCTAAACTTGAAAGAAATGTAAGAATAACATAATGAGAACTGGAGGCAAAATGTGGCTATAAAAGCAGACAACTGCAGCGAAACGGATAAAAGAATGAAGCCGAGAAATGGGTAGGACAGATCCACTCACTGCTTTTGTTCACAGTGTACCTAGGCCTGGATTGTGGTCTACAAGGGGGTTCAGAACAACTCTTATTATGCCTTATGCAGACCTGATGAGAGTAAGAGACATATTTTGGAGTTTTTTATGTTTTCAAGTTACGGTTTAGGTGTACAAAGAAGCAGAGGGGAGGAGAAGGAAAACACACACACAATATGACAAATAAAATGAAAGATTCTACATAGAGGTGACACAAAAGCAGGAATAGGATGCTAGTCTTCTATCAATGAACCCGAGGGGCCTGAACTCCTAAAAGAAGAGGCAAGGTTGTGGAATCGCTGCAAAGATACAAAACCTGATTTTACAGTATTTTTTTTTAATTAACTTTATTTTACCGTTTAAACAACACGTGCAACGGGTGTACAACCATTCTCAGCATTCGTTAAGAGCATAATCATTTACACTTCAGGCATAGAACATAGCCCGACAGTTCGCATGGTATGGGCAACCTTGTGAGAATCCAGATTGGCATGCATGACATCTAGTCAGTATCTCCCTCTGAGCCCGTGAGACTTTTCATCCCCATTTGACTCTGTGTGCTTGTTTGGGACCCCTCATCCAAAAAATCGTGACAAGGTTCCCTCCATGACCTTAAATCCTCATCTAACTTATCATCTTTACAGCCGCTTTCATATGAACCTCCTCAGCTAGCGTCCATTCACACGCGTCTTTCAGCCATGCAGCGATCTCGGAGGCCCGCACCCCCATCCACACAATTGCTATTCTTTGCCGCGCTAGCACTATTAACAAATGTAGGAGCTTGTATGCTATCTTGCTTTGTCTTTTAGGTTTCCGTATCAGTCCCAACAAGCAGTGGGATGGCGTCAGTTTCACCCACAATCCAATACTTCTCCTTAGATTAGATTAGATTAGAATACTTGTAGAGCACATGGCTGCCTCGGCAGTGAGGCGTCCCAGCGCTGAGCAAGACAGAGAGAGGCGGAGGAGAGATTAGGATTGAGGGAAAAGCCATGTCTTCACATGCCGTCTGAAGGTCTGATGGTCAGAGATGTTATGAATGTAGAGGGGAAGGGAGTTCCAGAGGGCAGGGGCCAGTCGCCTGAAAGAGCGACCGCCAGATCTGGTCCTTCGAACGCGGGGAATGCATGCGAGGGCAAGGTTAGCCGATCGCAGCGCTCGAGGTGGATGATAGAGGGTGCACAGGTCGCTCAGAATGTCCGGACCGATGCCGGTCAAAATCTCGTGCACGGTGCAGAGCGCCTTGAAATGCACACGATGTGCAAAGGGCAGCCAATGCAGGCGGAGAAGGAGGTTGGAGACATGACTGTGCTTAGGAAGAGCGAAGATGGCGCGTGATGCAGCGTTCTGAACCCGCTGCAGTCGAGTCAGCACCGACTTATTGGAGCCAAGGAGAAGCACATTGAAGTAGTCCAAACGGGCCAATATAGAGGCTTGGATGATTAGCTGCCGCGTTTGGGTTTCTCCTTACCCTCTCTACCACCTCCATCCAAAAGAGCCTGACCCCCGGGCACTCCCAGGCCAGGTGCAGGAAACCGGCCCCATCTCTGTGGCACCAAGGGCAGGAGTCGGGCGGTGTAACTTCTCTGGGGTCATGTAGGTGCGGTGCATATAGTTATAGTGGACAAGTCTAAAGCGGGCATTGCATGAAACTGTATGTGTGAGCACGCCCACTGTCCTCCATTCCCTATCCTCAAGGGGCTCCTCCAAGTCTGCGTTCCATGCTGAAAACACCCTTGGAGGGGGACCATCTGTGTCAGCCCTCATGGCATTATACAACAGGGAAATAAGACGTCTCCCAGCTCCATATGTAAGCAACACATCTAACATCTGGGAAGGCTCCAGGATAGAAGGCTATGTGGGCCATAGTTCCTTGAATAAGTCGGACAAGCCGGCTTATTGCAGATATTGTCCCCTCCCCAACCCAAAGTCCCCCCACGCCTGTTCATAAGTGATGAAGCTCTCGCCCAGGTATAAGCCTGCCAGTACGCCGCACCCCCTCCTGCCAAGCCCGGTAGGACATATTGGACATCATTTTCCGAACCAGCGAGAGAGCGCACACCAACAATTCCCGGTGGAACAAGGCGTGCCTGAAGATCCATTCCACAAAGCTCTGCCAGGTGCGCACAGTCTGCCCCACCACATACGGTACTTCGTCCGAGACTTTGGCCCCCTCCATCAGCAACGACGGCAACCTAACTGATGGGACCCTATCGCGGAGCAGCCGCTTTCCCCAATTGTCCCTTTCATCAAGCCACCGAGAGGCATGCTGTAACTGTGCTGCATAATAATAGAGATCCAGCTGTCATGCCTCCAACCCGCCATCCTCGTATAGGCGGATCAGAGTAGCAAGTGCCACCCTGCTACTGCGACCAGTCCAGTAAAGATCGATTAATATAGAGTCCAGTAACCGGAATATTCATCTAGGTATGGGACATAACGCGTTTTGCAACATGTATAGGTAGTGGGGCAGTACCACCATTTTGGCCACTGCCAGTCTACCCATTAAGGACAGCGGGAGGGTATTCCAGAAGCCCACCGAACGCCTTAGAGCGTCGATCATTGTGTAGACGTTATGATGCAGTATCTGTGCATCTTCTGTTGCCACCTTTCAGGTACCTGAAATACTCTGTCTCCCATCGTAGTCCCAGCCGTGGAAGCTGCTCCGGGGGAGGCCGGCTAACCGGGCCAGAGGGAAGATCAGTGATTTATGCTTATTGAGCCACAAACCCCGAGTAGGCGCTGAACTCCTCCAATACTTGAAGGAGCTCAGGGATGGCCTCACGGGGCAAGGAGACATAAAACAGAGCATCATCGGCATATAATGATATAATATGTGGGAATCCACCCGTACTAATGCCCCATCGCCCCCGGTCTCTGCATGTCCAAATTAACAGAGGCTCGATTGCCAGAGCTGGGGACCAAAGTCGGCAACCCTCAGTACCTTCAGCACATATCCCCAATCAACCGAGTTGAATGCCTTCTCTAGATCTATGGAGACCAGGGCTAGCTCCTCATCTCTATATCGCACTTCATGCATAATACGCGCCAGTCTTCTGATGTTCATACCCGTGCTGTGGGATGGTATGAACCCGCACTGGTCTTCATTGACCAGGTGAGTCATATGTGCGGCCAGTCTGGCTGCCAAGATCTTACACAGAATTTTAATGTCCGAGTTGATCATTGTGAGGGGTCGATACGTCGCAGGGTCCCAGTTGTTCCCCCATAACAATCTCCCTTTCCTGCATGGTCTGGGGCAGTAGTCCCCGTTCAAACGCCTCCTCATACACCTGCAACAGTGGCTGCGCCAGCTGGCCCGAGTACGCCTGCAGGAATGCCAATGGGAAACCATCGGCCCCGGAGCCTTAGTCCCCGGCATGGCCCACAATGCCTCTTGGATCTCTTCCACTGTTATTTTGGCATCCAGTTCCTCTACTTCCGTGGGCGACAATTGCGTTAAGGTCAACTCTCTAAGGAAGGGGGTATAGCGGTCTGCGTGTAATGCTGGGTCTGCTGTGTAGACTAGCTGCAGGTGTCGCTGGAATACCTCTAGTATTCCCGCTCTGTTTTGTACTAGGTTTCCTCCCTTGGCCGTCAAGCTGGTCATCAGTTGAGCTGTCTGCTCCCTTCGTAGGATCCAAGCCAGTAATCGCCCTGATTTGTCGCCGCTGCCGATATCGTGTCAATGTATACTTGTCTAGTCTATCCCAGATATCTACAATTCACATGCGCAGCCTCCTTTCTTGGTCTCCCGTGTGCGGGTCAGTCGGGTCCCCTGCCTGGGCCTCTGCTAGGGCATTTTCTTTCCTGTCGATCTCCACTTGCAACTGTCGTCGCACCCCGCATACCAATCCTATGCTAGCTCCCCGCGCCACTGCTTTGAGAGCTTCCCATTCAGTAGTCCTACCCTCCCCCCCCCCCAAGTTCACAGCCAGGTAATCAGTTACCACCCTCGATAGGGCAGTTCTCCCCACCTGGTCCTCAAGCAGATCCGGGGGAAACCTCAATCTCCTTGGTCCCAAGTATGGGGTATCCCCACTTCACTAAGCAACGCACCGGGGAATGATCCGACAAGAACGAGCCAAGTGTGTTACCTCTGCTTCTGGGAAGGCCGGAGTGCCCGAAACCAGCACTCTGTCCAGTCTACTATGAGCGCCGTGAGGGAGGAGCATGTATATAATTACAGTGGGGGGTGACCCTCTCTAGACATCCTGAACGCCTAGTTCACTCACGACCTCCCGGAGCTTTTGCATCATCTTGGGTTTAGTTCCGGGCTTGGGGGGTGGTGTCTATCTAAGTTTGGGTCCAGTACACAATTAAGGTCCCCCAGCCATATGAATGGGACGTCAAGTTCATTAGCTATTAAGTCCTGGATGACTTGGAAAAACATGGGGTCGTCAGTGTTTGGGGCATAAGTGTTCAAGATGGTGATCTCTCTACCATCCAGCATACCCCAGAGAAGGACAAAGTGGCCATTTATGTCTGACTCACTTTACGTGGGGGAGAATGGTATACCTGGGGCTTCCCATATCATCGTGCCCCTAGCATAAGTGGAGAAGGAGGAGTGATGCATTTGGCCCTGCCACTTTTGGCGACCTTGGCTGCACTGGCTTCATCTAGGTGTGTTTCTTGGAGACACGCTATGGATACATGATGGTGTTTAATGAAGGTCCACACCCTATGCCGCTTAGTGCAAGTACCTAAACCCCGAACATTCCAGGTCAGGAATCTAAACTCGGTCCCCATAGCAGAATGGCCTCGTACTAGCATCTAATGCTAACCCTTGTCCGCCCGTTGCCGACATACCATGGTGCAAACCTTTGTAACAGGCTTTTACAAGACAACTCCCAGGAACAAGACCCCAACCCCCTCCCACAGACACTGTATGAGCAACTGTGCTTCTGTTAATGCCTGCCCCTAGATCGAGCCAGGACATACACATTTGCCTAAGTTGCCCAACTGGGGGCGTAACTCTCTTCCAACACAGGGTGGATTGTCCGGACCCGCCTATCGCAAAAAGCGGTAACGGCCCAAGTTGTAAAGGGGCTCCCTGATGCCGAAGACCCACCACCACAGGGGTGAAACCGCTATGAGACAGCAACGTGGCCCCCAGCTCCAGAGGCCTCGCCTCTTGCGCTTCTGGGACTTCTTTTTGGCGGCTTGCATACAAACTATGCCTGACATCTCCGCCCCATCCACGCTGTGCAGGCACACATTTTACTCCGCATGTTATGTCCTACTGGTGCTCTGAAGCCGGCCTTATGGGCCTTAGTCCTTGTCCACTTCAGCCTCCGCTTCCTGCAGTGTCTCTGGTACTATATCAACTGTCGGGCTCAGCAGCTGCGACTGTTCCTCCGCGCTCGGGGTTAGGCACTCCCCCTCAGTACCTGAGGCCCCTGGTACAACTGATCCCAATAAGATAGTGCCGTCGCTCCCAACTGTCACTCTTTGTTCCAGATCTGGCTCTGAGTTTGGGGTCATCATATATTTGCGGGTTGCACTCCACAATGAACAGAGCATCAAAACAAGAACATTTGGAAATCATGTTGCGACTCTCATGCAAGGCGGAACATCTTTGTTCACGAAGCACGTTTTTTATAGGTGTCAGACGAACACTGAAATATTAGTAAGAAATATCGGACAGACCATATATCTGCAAAGTTGTTAATGAGTTTTAAATATTAAAAGTTGCAATGACACTTTTTCTGTACAATAGATTAAAAATACGGTTTTGTTACGCAAAGTACACGTGTGCATTATGGAAGGTGTAGTGTCCCAGGCAGGCTCGGGAGACTAAGAGTGGTTTAGGTGGAAATCACGTGGCTAATGTGGGAGGTTACCGGAAATGAGGGTTGATCGTAGAGTTTAAATTTGGGTGGTGAACTAGGGAAGGAAACACCTTTGGTGATGAAGAGAGGAGGACGGTTGTTAGTAAGCAGGTATGTCAGGGGGAGTGATAAGAAAGCAGGATGGGGAGAGAGGGGGGATTATGGGTGTGTAGAGGGGTGATAAGGACTCAAGACGAAAGGGAATGGTAGAATTGTGTTGAAGGCGGGGATAGAAGGGTGGTAAATTAAGGTTTGTGGGAAGATGAAGGACAGTTGAGCAGAGAGTAAGATTGATGTTGGTGCAGGAAAAGGCAGCGAGGCACAAGAACGAAGGGTGTTAGATGGGGGAGGTATGGTAATGGGGAGTAGAAAGGGAAGGGTGTGATGGAAGTGTTAAGTATTTAGGAGGGGGAAGTAAGAGGCCAGGGTGGGGTGTTGAAGTTAAAGTGGTTACCGCATGAGACATCGCTCGAGTTAAATCGAGTCACACATAAATTTAAAAAGACCGAGTGTTGCCAGAGGTATTCGAGGGTTTTTTATTGGAACATTACATATAATATCCTTGAATTTTATGAGTGTCAATTACGGAGAAGTGAAGAGCAACTTATATGATAAGTATATTTGAATGATAATTTGCATATATATTGGTGGACGGATTATGATGTTCATTTTATTGTTATTTTCAGTTGCCCCTGACGAAGGGCCACAAAGGCCCGAAATGCATTGGGTTTTAATAAACTGCTTCTGATGAATCCAGCGCTTGTACGTGTTCTTAATAAGAGGTTCGGGTGGCCCATTTTGAACATGAGAAACCCGGAAAATTGCTTTCCTTGCATGCAGATTTGAACAGTTTCAAGAGTGAGAGAGAGGATAATTTATGGAGTAAACAGGAGTAAAATGGAAAATAAGGAAAAAGTTAAATTGCAAAGGCAACATTGGCAGTGCCATTGGATTTGGGGTGTAAAGTCGCCCCAATAAGATGTGGTCTGAGTTTGGGGTCCCCACACTGCTCCCCTTGCACTGTGCTCCTTTACCTGGGCGGGTGCCCCACTGCCGTCTCCGATCCTGTTGCTCCCACGGGGGAAGCGTGTCTCCACGGACCTCCAGCCATTCCCACGCCTCCTCTGGAGATTCAAAGAAGTGGGCCTTCACAGCACCTTCCGCTTTGCAGGGTATAACAACATGTATTGGAGGTGCATGCCCCGTAACTTCTGCTTGACCCCAAGGAACGTCTTTCTCCGTTCCTGCACTTGTTTCGTGTAGTCCAGGTATATTGTTATTTTGTTATTCTCCTAACTGACATGGCGCTGTTCTCTGGCGGCCCGCAGGATACAGTCCCTGTCCCTGTAGTTCAGCACTTTTGCTATAAATGCGCATGGGCTAACACGGGGGGTGGAGGGACCAAGGCCCTGTGCGCTCTTTCTATGACAAAAAGATCAGAGAGGCCCTGGGGGCTCAGCTGTGTTTTGATCCAATGCTCTAGGAACTGTTCCACCGACCCCTCCTCCGATTTTCCGGGAAAGCCCAGTATCCGAATGTTGCTGCGCGGGCTCGACCTTCTGCCCGATCGAGCCTCCAGTCTCTCTCTCTGCCCCGAGTGCCCAGCAGTCGAGGTGAGTTGCTCTGCTTAAGGTCTTATGCTTTTTGGGCTGGTTTGCGGATCTGAACAACAGGATTGTGCAGGATTACTAGGCGGGCCGGCCAGGAGCTGCAAAGCACACGTCCTGTCAGCCATGTTGCTTGGCTACGCCCCTGATTTTACAGTATTCTTAGAGGAAACCCACCATATAGGAAAAGATATAAACAGACTGAAGCACAGGTACTCCCAGATTCAAGCTCATTTGTCAGCAACTACTACAGGGATTGCAGTCTTGATTAGATGTGTCACAGCAGTACAAATCATACTCACAAAGAAAGATAAGTCAGAGAGATACATACAGTCACATAGAATACAAAGGAATTACTATAACACAACTTAACATGTATATCCTAAATATGGATCATGATCTTGTTGGCAGGATGTAGGATAGATCTTGAAAGGAGTTCTGGATCAGAGATATAGATAAACAATTGAGGAATTAGGCGTGGTAGACTCTTGGCAATATAAATACAAAGCTTAGAAGCAATATTAATTCTCCTTGACCACACACAGACCTTACACAAGGATTGTTTACATTAATGTGGATACAAATATGCAAGGTAGTTTGGATAAAGGTGAAATTGGAGCTATTGTCCTTGAAGAACACTTGCATGTAGTGCTAGAGTGGAATGCAGGAAAGAAAGGAGGGCATCAAAGTAAATTGAGACTTAAATGTGATTTACTTAGAGATCCTTTCAATCTGCAAGAATTTTGTATCCAAATACAGGAATTCTTTCTAATACACACACAGGATAGTACTCCAATGCATATACAATGAGGCACACTGAAAGCCTCTACCAGAGGAACACCAATTACGTGAGATATTTGCAATAATGGAGAGCGAAGGCTCCAAACAGAAAAAGAAATGCGGGAAAACAGAGAAGACAGGAACGACTTAACAAAACCCCAACAATGGCAGGGAGACGGTGGAAAATTAACAGTCTCAAAGGACATTTAACTGTCATAGATACCAATAAAGCAGAAAACATGCTTTTAGGAACACAACAATTTTATGCTAAAAACAAGACAGACAGACTGCTAACTTTACAATTGATGGCCAAAGCTAATGAACCATACATGTAAGAAAGTCTGGACCACCAAGGAAAGTCCCTGATGAATGAAAATGAAAAGACAGGCTGGGGCGTGGCCAGCAACATGGCCGCGGAGCTGCGTCAATCGGCAGCTCCGACAGGCCTGAAGTGATTCCTGTAGTAAATCCTGACCTTTTAATGCATTCCAATACTTGCAGGGGACGCCCTATCCTCCTGGACTCACCACCGCTGCGATAGAAATGCAGAGAGTCGATTCTGGGCAAGATAAAGCCCCCAAAGAATAGAGGGAAGATTCCAGGACTTGTTGGCCCAAAAATGGCGACGGTCTGGGTGGGAGTTGAACTATCACACGATGAAAACAAGGCAGCAGTGAACAAAGGTGAACAGTGTGGACCGGATTCCCCCCCCCTTTTCCCGTCCCTGGAGTCGTCATCACAGAGGACGCAAACGGGCGGACGCCAGGAGTCCGGCAGAGAGAGAGGGTCAGTAAAGGCGGACTAAAGAGGAGCATCGGCGGCAATAAAGTGATGCGGCAGGGCCTTGGGGGACCACTGCCTGCGGTGAGGGGTCCTGGGTGGAACGACTTCCGCCGACGCCGTGAAAAAGAATGGAGATCGGCCAGGGGGGCCTGACTCCCCACCCTGAGGTCTACGCCCACGAAGAATGCAAAGCGGACTAGACTGATCTGCCCACCTCCGAAGTGCCTGCACCAGAGACCGCAAAACTCACAGATCCCCGAGGGGCCTACATACAGCAAGTACTGACGAGTACCGGTGTGGGTGACATCTGGACGACCGTTGATGGAGGGGATCTCCGGCGGCGGCAGGGGGTTCCCCCGGGGGGTGTTAACAGGGCTCGAGGCTGCAGACCCCTGCCTGAGAGGGAGAGGACATCTGATTACGGCGGCGAAGAAGGTAGTGCCCTGTGGGTGTATGCCAGAGAGGGGACAGCGTGTGAAGACACTCTTCCCTGGCGTGGACGGCTTGACTTTGCCTGACACCGCAAGGGAGAGCTGCGACTCAGCGGAGGGGCTGGACTCTACCCCAGGAGGCCTGCACCCGTAAAGAAAGTGAAGCGGCGGACGGAGGCCCCGACCATAGAGGCCTAGATGGCCGTGTCCAGCTCCTGGGAGCCCGAACCGGAGACCCCGGACTGTCGTGTAGTTCCTATATTACCTATACTGGATCTGTGCGTTTTGGAGAACATAAACTGTGGGATTGGTGGCGGACGGATTCCGAGCACCCCCACCGGATACATTAGCCTGTCTGTATTAGCTAGCTCACAGTGCCACTATAATCTCCTCTTATCATGGAGAGAATAGATTCTGGCAACCTCAGAACATGACAACCATGATCCCTCAGAATCGTGGAAACATTATACTACCTTTCGCTCAGTCACTCGTGCTCACTTAGTTTGTCTCAGAGATTTACACAGAATTAACAGGCTGGGCGTTTCAATAAGTATGTATTGAACAGTTGTTATTCTAGCGTAGAATAGATGAGCTGCAACAACCGTTAGACAGTAGCAGAGATATATGATTAGCAATACTACGAAAGTAAAGGGATGGTATAGTTCTACCATCTTGCAGAAATCATGAATATATACAAGTACATAAAACACATGATAAAAAGTGCGTACTCCTACGATGCCTCCCTAACTAGATGTACCTAAATGTACCTAGCATCTGTGTAGGTGTTATGCCAAGAATCCGTCTAGGATCTAGTCCACCCCATTACCTGAGAGTTTAGAGAATATGGAACCCCGTCCTGGTCTCGAGTTGGACACCCCGCGAGGGATGTTAGACCACTGCGAGCTGGAGCGTCTGCATGCAGGAACCTCAGCGTCTCTGGTCAGTGTGTCAGCCGGGAAGTCACGGTCTCCTCTATCTTCCTAAGCAAGATTTGCTGTAATATACCCATAGGTCTCCCCAGGGGTCCTACCTTGCTGTGTTACTGTGTCGGCCTAAAGGATGGCGTTGGCCCTGAACTTTATACAGAGATATTATACAGGAGATGGTAATCCTACTGTTAGTCCTGCTGTGCTTCCAAGAAGCCTCATGCATAATGTATGAGAATCAAACCAGGGAAAAACCCGCGTTCTGAATGCAGTGTCATATCTAGGTAAAAGGTCAGTGCCTAAGAACCGTTATGTATGTAATGTAGGGACGGATGTAGGTGAAAGGTTGCGATGTTACCTGTGCCTATATAGGGTACCTATATGGAATATAACACCCACTCCTCTTCCGAATGGAAGACATATGTAACCTATTACTATACTACTAACATTACTAGATAGTGGTACGCACAAAGTTTATAAAAACATCTTTTGAACTAAAATGTTTACAAACTTCTAAAAAATTTCTAAAAAACTTTAAAAAGTTTAAAAAAACGTTTGCAAGCCCTAGCTCTAAAATGTCCGTTGATATAGTCTGGATCACTATAAGCATTATAAAGCCATGAATGCCCAAAAAATGAAAGGAATGTCAATTTTGTTCCATTGTTCCAAATTTGAGCTTGTTTAAAAAAGGGCGAATTTTTCCCAGCACACGACGAGCCAAAATGAGTTCAAATGTTTATGTGTCCTAGCTAGTAGACGCAACATTTTCGTTGCTTCCTTCCGCAGTAGACGTCCCCTGTAGCACCTCGCAGAGCACATCAATTGAGCACAGACGTTCCACGCTGTCCGCTGCCGGTGCTCGTGGCAGCCTGTGTGCCGTCCAAAGCCTGGGTAACAGAGGGGGAGCTGGTGTTCATACCATCAGGTGCTGTTACTACCCATGGGGGCTCAAGGAATGCCGCCATCAACATTGGAATACGCTGAGGACACTGCAGAACATGGGCCGTTATCGGGTCCAGTAACGCATTCAAGTCCGGTTGCGCACATGATGGTAGTGTCAAACAAAGGTCTAACACGCATTCTTCTCCGCAAAACAGGCATCGGAGGACAGGTAAGATGCAGTCTATCCAGACTGGTCGAAATGACAAGAACCAAGATTCACTTAGTTCTCTTAGGTGAGGCGTGCCTAGAAGTTGTACCATGCGGTCACGCTATTTACGCTCCAGGAGTGTTCTATCCATCGCCTTGGTGACTGGGACGTCCATTGCGTAACAGATAGAAAACAATCAGGATACCTGCTATTAGAAACAGGATCAGTGGAAGTCCTCCAAAGATGCTTCCGAATACGGAATGTATGAAGTTTGGTATAACTCCAAGTACCATCTGAAAGGTGCTCAGAAGTCCAGAACCTATGGTCTTAAATAGGTG
The DNA here is from genome assembly GCA_963921515.1 of Calotriton arnoldi. Lineage (NCBI taxonomy): Eukaryota > Metazoa > Chordata > Amphibia > Caudata > Salamandridae > Calotriton > Calotriton arnoldi. The sequence goes on from CAWUFW010000459.1 coordinate 4,009,980, forward strand.
GACAATGCCTGTTGTATCAGACGTTAAAGATACGATTCACCATTTCTGCGAAATGGAAAGGGCAGTTAGTATGAATGAGCGCCTGTATCTCCGCTGAAGACCATGCGATCTGGAGATCAAAAGTTTCTCGAGCGGAGGTTAAGGGCACAGACTTCTGTAGAAGCATGGCTTTCATTCTGCTTAGAGTATCAAACCGTATTAAGGAAACATTCAGTGAAGGCCATAACGGCGCCTCCCTTACTGTATGTGTCGGTGGAAACAATACTTGCATACAACAAGTAACCCTGGAGCTCACGGTTACCAGATATGCGATGCCCGGGAGCATGCCACAGCAGCCTTGACTGTTCAGCATCAAGTAACTCCCATTTGAAAGTAGCCTGAATGCTGGAGTAATCACTGCTGCTGGGGCACCCTTCAAATGACAGGACTGCTACAGAATCATTACAAGCTCCGTGCAACATTATATCCTGGCATATGAGTGATCCACTTAAAGCATTCTTGTAGTTTGTACCACTTAGAAACACTTCTTGATCCCCACTCCGGCATCGGAATTTTCCCCTAGATATTGTCTTGCTTCAGTTACTTGCTTCAGCGCTGGGATGCCTTCGGGTAGCCATGCGCTATAGAAGTGCTGTTTCATTCATTTAATTCATTATGGTAATTCCCAAGATTCCTTAATGTATTCCTTACCCATTTCTTCATATATCTGCCTGCCTGCTTTTGTTCAAGGCAATATTGAAACTGAAAAGTCGTGACCGGTAGAGTTATATGGCCATGCATTAGCGATTCTGCCACTGTAAATGGTAATCTATCCAGTTTTTCGATACGCAGCATTGTATATTTTGCTCCCCTTTGTGCCATTTCTATCTGTTTATCTGTTAGATTGTATTCAGAAAACAGAGACGTGCTGTTGATAAAACGCCAAGGCACATAGCCTGCACGCAAAGATTGCAGCGTCCAGCTTAACAACATAATAGAACGTAACTGTGATTTACCGTGTTGTAATATGGCCAAATCTTGTTCTAGTATGTGTATTGCAGAAGATACAATGTTGCCTAAGGAATATATCCTGGAGGTCAATGTAGTTAACCCATTGTCTACCACTGCTAGAGATTTTTCTAGATTTATCTGGTCTATTTCCCGTAGTCTCTCTGCGGCCTCTTGTTGGGATATTTTCCAAATTTCATTGTAGACAGCATAATAGAAACGTTTCTGACGTGGCTTCCTGGGACCCATTAGAAAATCTCTAAGATCCACATCCTGTGACAGTAAGGATAAGTGTTGTTTCACCTGTGTGAGTGTTGAGGTTTTTAACCAATCGAGGAACAACTTCCCAACACTGTAGGATGTCACTACCCCTGGATGTTGTCTTTGCACATAACGTGGATCTGGCCTATGGATACTAAACCCTTCAGTTCTACCCATGAATCTTGCTTGACAACTATTAGTGTCTGTGGGCCAAATCAACCATTTTTTTCCAATCGGGGTCTGATCTGTTGTATTGTATAATGTCATCTACTGTAATGTCTTCCTGTGATGTTTTGTTGCCCTTGGTGTGTGATGGAGTCGGCAAGCGAGGTGTGTTCAAGTCCTTGCTCTTAGGTAGTCCAAGGCAAGACGTCTGTTGCACTGTCTCGTTCAAAAACATGATTTGTTGAGGGATGAGGGATGCTCTAAACAAAGCTTCTGTCCCCTGTACCTGCCATTCCCTGGTACCCCAGACTGATTTTAGGTCTATGGTGTCTTTCCACAAGTCGTAACCTTGTTCGGACAACTGGACAATAAAGGAAGCAGAGTAAATCTGTTTGGTGTTTGTCAACATATTTTTCTGTGCTGATGTTGGTGCAACCTTATAATAGTATGAGGCTGGGTCAGATATATTGAGCCCTGAAAAATATGGAAATTTCTGAACTACCTTTCGGTGGTGTTGGACAATGTTCCCACTGGTGGTATGTGAACACATTTCTAGGATTTGCAGATTTATGCAGAAAATGATGACCATAATGTTTATAACAATACATAGCCTCAAAATCTGACGTGTCTTCCAATGTTTCACTATTAGAAAATGCAGCAGATTTTTCCAAATCAGATAACATGTTATTAACAGTTTCAAAATCCCAATCATCGGAAAATGTACTTGATGTAATGATATCACTCAATGATATTTTAAATAAATGAGGAATTCTTAAAATTTCAGTCGGACCAAATATATCGAAATCAACCTTGTCCCACAGTATACCATCAGGTATAGGAACTGCTGTAATGTTCACTGATGACAAGTCTCTTTGTTCTCGATGAGATGATTGGTGTGGTTTTAAAAGTAAGTTCACCTTTTGGGCTGCAGAGCTTTGTCGAATGTATTTCCCATTAATAAGCATACTAAAAACTATTACCAAGCCGACCCAGAAAAGAAAGAAAAGTATCCCGGTCATTATCCATAGTTCTACCCAGGGTGACACCAGGTAAGTCTTTTTAAGAAAGTTCAGAAAGTCCAGAAAGTCTTTCTGTGCGTGATTTTTTGGCTGGCGTTGTTTCTGGTTCGCTTGGATCCAAAGAAAACATATCAAAGTTTATGAAGTAGCCAGAAGCCGTTCGATCAATTGTTGGTATTGCATCAGGATTTGTAGAAATCGTGGTTTGCTCTTGTCGAGGCATGTTGACGTAGACATCTGTATTTAGTCGAATAGCAATTTGATTTTGAGTTTGAATTTGAATTTCAGGTTCAAGAGGAACGAGTTCCATAGCATTGTTGCTTAGTCCTTCATTCCGTGTTGGAGGCTCTTCGAACGTGATGAGTCTTTTCGTTTGAACTTCTTGGATTGTAGCAAGAGGAGGGCGTCTGCTACTTTGGAGTCCACGTGGCCTACTGCTTAGTATCGGCCACATAGTGTGGTTTGATTAGGTCAATTGAGACAAATCTTTTCTCCTTTTTTCCGGCAAGAGGCGGCAGAAGTACAGTTCTTGTTCCTTCAATTGCTAGGACTGGTACAGGCTTTCTGTATGATGGCCCATATTCTTTCTTGTCCGCTATTTTCTCTCTGACCAGATCCCCGACTTTTGGGATCCAGACAGGTCTTGCCGTAACTGATTTGACTTCCCCAGCGGCGGTCTGCTTCAGGTGGACATTACTTTGTTGTGTCCTGGATTCATTTAGATCCTGTAAAACAGCCAAACGATCATGGATGTCAAAAGGCTTTTCATCCGCCACTGTGCCTTCACAATCAAGATCAGGTACCCACATTTTTGTCTCAAATAGGACCTCATATGGAGTGACCCCGCCTAGAGAACTTCTTAGAATGTTAAGTGCACGCTGAACCTCCATACAGATGTTTTACCCAACTTTCACCCGTGCCTAATACTCTAGCTGTTAAAGATTGCTTTAAGTCTCGGTTTTTTCTCTCCACTACCGAATTTCCCTCTGGATGGTACGGAGAGGAGTACCGCAATGCAACATCCAATCCTTGCATGGCCTCCTTGTAAGCCCTAGAGCTAAACGCAGGGCCCTGGTCAGAATGTAATGTGCCAATTGCGTATGTCCCTATAAAGACTCGCAAATCTTTTATAACAGATCGAGCGTCAGCGGAGCGCTGGGGCCACACCTGTAGGAATCTCGAGCAGGAATCCACTGCAACCATGATATACTTGTAAGCCCCATCTCTTTGTAAGGGGCCGCAATGGTCCAAATAAACACACGCTAGTGGTTTGTCAGATATTAACAGCGGTGTCTGCACTGGACGTGTTACGGTGGAACCTTTCATCTGCTGACAGATGTCGCATTTCAAGACCTAGTCTTTAGTCTGCTTTGTTAATCCAGGACACCAATAGCGTTGTTTCAACAATCAAACAGTAGCCGTAACTCCTGCATGTGCAGAACCTATCCCTTCGTGTTCTGCTAGAATTAAACCTAACCTACGATCCATGTTTGGAATTACTCTATACCCCACTCCAGGAATCTGAGCAAATGGAATGTTATTGGCATCTAACTTGTAGGAGTACTTGAGTGGAAACCTTTTTGGTACTGCTCCGCTGTTTTTGCGGGTTGCATTAATAGCTACCATAATCTCACCGTCTATTCTCGTTTTAGAACGAGTGATTGCAGCTACGGAAGCCGTGCGTACAGCCCCCTTTGCGGCTTCATCAGCCAATGAATTCCCTTCAACGTGAACGCCATCACGCTGATGAGTTCGGTTTTCAACTCCACTACCTGTTTCCATATCATTTTATGCTTAATTGTGCCACCTTTTGCATCTTTTAACCCATTTTGAACCCAGATCTGTAAATATTCATTGTAAGACTGCACACAGTAAAAGGAATCTCACACAATTAGTGTGGGGAATTCCCGATCCATATTTACCAGTGCCAGTATCAGCGCTTTTAATTCTGCCAGCTGTGCCGTGCAGTCTCCCAGGGACTGCGTCTTTGTGCAACTCGGGTGGAACTTTCCATCCCGCATGCGACCTTTAACGATTGCACATGCTGCGCTATATTGTTGCTTACTCCCTATGGCCGGTTGAGCAGATCAGTCAGTGTAAATCTGATTTGTATGCAATTGGTACTGCCTCACCTTCATTATATGTTAGATAGGTGTACCCAGATTGACCCACAACTATACGGATCACCAGGTTGGGTACATTTACGGGTGTCTGTAAGTGTTTGGAAGCTATCATGTCAGCTTGCAAGGAACGAAGTGTATCTGTATTTTCCTGTGTCCATAGTTTTACTGAAAAATCAGGTTTTATTAAATCGTAGAAATGTTTTCCTCTTTCTGTGTAATCCAAAATGTAAGTTCTACCAAAATTTAGGAATCCCAGAATTGACTGTAATTTTTTTAAGGATTTTGGAGGTTGGAGCAGCGCGCATTTTTCTAAAAAATTGGCTGCCAGGCTTTTACCTTCACTTGAAAGCTCATATCCTAAAAACAAGACACTGAGGTGGGCAATTTTTGATTTTTTAAAGTTTAATTTGTAGCCCTCAGATGCAAATCCCAAAATTATGGTATTCACTCTGTTCAAGTGTTCCTCTTGGTCATCGTCCGTTAGATAAATATCATCCACATAGGACAATGCCTCTTCATCCAAATTTTGAAGTAACTCAGTTACTCTGGCCGAAAACAACCCCGGGCTGTTCTTATACCCTTGGGGGAGTTGACAAAATTGCCGCTGGGTCCCTAGCGCTGAGAAGGCGGTTAGATGCCTGCTTTCAGGTGCTATATTTTGGCAGAAAAATCCATTTGAGATATCAAGTGTTTTATATTTTTTACGCACAATGTTATTCATTAATGCGGCACTGTGTGCATTTTGGAATGCAAATGTCTTAGTGCAAGTGTTTAAATGTCTGTAATCTAAAACTAGATGATATGAATTGTCAGGTTTCATGACAGGAAACAAAGGATTGTTCATTGGTAAGGTGCAATTTTCGATCACCACTTGGTACTCAAGTTGATCTAAGATCTCCCTGACCTGTTTTTTAGCTTTTTGCTTTATTGGATACTGCCTCTGTGCAGTTGGAGTATTTTTTATAGGAATTATGTGGTGGGTTGAATCCTCATCCCATCCAACATGGTTTTTATATAGTGCCGGAACCTGGGCTACCGCCCACTCCTGCGCATATGTGTGTTGCAAGTGCCTGGGAATATGATCTGAGAAGGCCGGCAGAATTACCGTTTCTCCTTTAGGGCAATCCATGACGAATGCTGGCGGCCAATCTTGTTCAGCTAATAAAATATCATAGCCAAACGTCAGGTTCTCCCAAAAGAGACCTCTCACTGTTCTACATATGTGCCCCTCCATTTGGAGCGTTATTTCATATACTTTATGTGGGACGCTTACCCTAGTATCAGGTGTTTCCACCGTGATATAATCATTCAAGTCCGCTGTCACCAGAAATTCCTTCAGGTTCTGGCGAGCTATTGTTACTTCTTCCGCACTGTCTAGCATCGTCAGAGCCCATTCCCCGTTCAGTAGTCGAGTCCTCAGAATTCTGGACATGTCTGATCTTTAGACCTGCAACTTTCTTCTTTTTGAACTGTGGCTTTTGCTTGGGTTTTTCTTCTTTTTTAGAAGTGTACTCTTGAGCGTGCTGCTGGTCTCTGGACTTTGTACGCTCTTCTTGTCTTTCTGACCGTCCTTCCCTCTCTGAGTTTTTTGATGAACCCTGAAAGGAACAAGAGGAACGTGTATAAGTATCCTGATACCCGTCAGGTTTCCTAATATTATCCCTATTCCTAAGGTTGTACCTCTTTTCGGAGGGCTCCTGTGGAGGAGATCTACCTCGGGATTGAGATCTATTTTCTTTAAAGTTTTGTTTTTTATTGTCCCACTTCTTCTTAGTGGAAGCAGGTGTCTGCTTGGAAGTGTCCTTTTCAGGACTGCCCATTAGTTGTGGTTTTAATGCTTTCCCACCCAAACTGTCTCTGCCTAATTCTGCATATGCAGTTTCAATTATTTTGGGTAGTTCGTGTTCCTGTTCTAAAGGATCGAACTCCCTCAGGCGTTGGCGGATGGCCACTGAAGCTGCTTCCCCCTTAATGTTAGCTATTATTATGGCTGATACCTGGGCATAGTTACCTAGTAACTTCATCCCTAAGTTTAGGGCAGGTTCTGCTCCGTTCTCATTTTGTATCTGTCTTAATACAACAGGTACTACTGCTAATGACGGGATACCATGAGTCCTGGTATAAATGGCAGCAAAGACTGTATCCCAAGTGGTACAATCCTCTAATTGTGGTGTTATCCCCATGGGCAAGCAGATTGTTAGCATTCTGTGTTTTTCATACGGGGTAGTATTCGGGAATACTGCCTCTAGCTGCGTTATTTTCTGAGCTACCCAGAATGGTATTTGTTCACATTTTGTGGGCATTTTACCCATCACTGCGTGTAATGTTTGTGGTGTAATTTTAGTTGCTGTACCCTGAATCGGAGTTCCATTTGTTGCAACTATTGCTGGTTGGACTGGGAGTGTCCTCATGACGAATCGCTTCAAGTTTCTGTATATTTTGATTAACTCTTTATGTTGTATGAGTAAGTCTCCTGGTGGCATTGTGTCAATGTCAGGATGTGGCGTGTAGGCCGCTAATATTGGCCATGTTGCCCCTTCTTTTCCGAGTGGGCCGAGTCTTACTCTTCTTCTTATGTGGGGTAGGGCACCTTTAAACCAGTATAAATGTTCCTGGTACGTGAGCGGAACCTCTATATCCTTGAACAGATAATATTCCGCTGGTGCATCTCCTTCCGTGTAGGAGTGAAATGTTTTTGTTCTTGCATTTGCTGCTGGGAATGTAACTAACCCTGGGCGGTGAACTCCGCTCGCGGAGTTTTCCGCACTCCGCGTTACGCGGAGATCCCGGAGTTCCGAAAAACTCTACCCCGCGGAGCGGAGTTTTTTGTCTCGCTTGCGTTCGTCAATGTCAAATTGGCAACCGCGAGCGAAGAAAATCAACCTCAAGGCGAGATTTCTCAAAGCAGGGGGGTCAGGTTTCTCATTGCGAGTGGTCGCGTATGCTCGTGACCGCTGCCTTTGAGAAACAGCCCATTCGTGTTGAGAAAGCTGCCGCACGAGTAAAAATCTACTCGAGCGGCAGAAAAGGAAAGCAGGGACCGCTTGTGCTGTGCATGGTGCCGTTCGCGATGATTGCACAGTGCGGACAAGCATCTGGCACTGTGCAATCACCGCGAACCACATTTTTCTATCATACTCCGCCGCTTGCAGAACTCCGCGTAGTGCGGCAGAGTTTTTTTTGCACTTCGCGGTGTTCCGCGTAGTGCAGCTCCGCGAACTCCGCCCAGGGTTAAATGTAACCCACGAATAAAATACCTCTGTTTTGTTTGATTCGTGTGCCTCAATCACGCAAACTACTATGCCACCCCTAGCTGATAAACCATGTGCAAGAAGTTTCAGGGTGACTGTATTTCTAAAGTTTGGTGCAATTTGTATTGCGTCTGCATCGTCCTCGTCTGTGAGGGGCAAATTTTGTTGCATTGGGTCTAATTCTCCGTTATTTCTGTCTTCAGTCATTTTGTAAAGAAGAAGTTTTTCAAGGGAACTACGATAAGGTGTTTTGCACAATTTAGGAACAATGTGTCCTTCAAGCTTGATTAAACAACAGCCAATAAATAGGATATTTTACCCTACTCAGCTGTGGCGGAGTTTGTGCCCACCCACTCCAGACGTCTCTGGTGTTTTGTGAGTATGGGTCTCTGAGAATACTGAACTACTCAGATTCTACTGTTAAATAAGTACCCAACCAATGTTGGCGGTGCCATGTCGTGTAGTTCCTATATTACCTATACAGGATCTGCGCGTTTTGGATAACAAACTGTGGGATTGGTGGCGGACGGATTCCGAGCACCCCCACCAGATACGTTAGCCTGTCTGTATTAGCTAGCTCACTGTGCCACTATAATCCCCTCTTGGAGAGAATAGATTCTGACAACCTCAGAACATGACAACCCTGATCCCTCAGAATCGTGGAAACAATATACTACCTTTCGCTCAGTCACTCGTGCTCACTTAGTTTGTCTCAGAGAGTTACACAGAATAAACAGGCTGGGCGTTTCAATAACTATTTATTGAACAGTAGTTATTCTAGTGTAGAATAGATGAGCTGCAACAACCGTTAGACAGTAGCAGAGAGATATGATTAGCAATACTACGAAAGTAAAGGGATGGTATAGTTCTACCATCTTGCAGAAATCATGAATATATACAAGTACATAAAACACACAATAAAAAGTGCGTACTCCTACAATGCCTCCCTAACTAGATGTACCTAAATGTACCTAGCATCTGTATAGGCGTTATGTCAAGAATCCCACTAGGACTAGTCCACCCCATTACCTGAGAGTTTAGAGAATATGGGACCCCGTCCTGGTCTCGAGTTGGACACCCCGCGAGGGATGTTAGACCACTGCGAGCTGGAGCGTCTGCATGCAGGAACCTCAGCGTCCCTGGTCAGAGTGTCAGCCGGGAAGTCACGGTCTCCTCTATCTTCCTAAGCAAGATGTGCTGTATATATACCCATAGGTCTCCCCAAGGGCCCTACCTTGCTGTGTTACTGTGTCGGCTTAAAGGATGACGTTGGCCCTGAACTTTATACAGCGATATTATACAGGAGATGGTAATCCTACTGTTAGTCCTGCTGTGCTTCCAAGAAGCCTCATGCATAATGTATGAGAATCGAACCAAGGAAAAACCAGCGTTCTGAATGCAGTGTCATATCTAGGTAAAAGGTCAGTGCCTAAGAACCGTTATGTATGTAATGTAGGGACGGATGTAGGTGAAAGGTTGCGATGTTACCTGCGCCTATATAGGGTACCTATATGGAATATAACAAGACCTGTAGACACAGAGGGGCCCAGCCACAGGAAAACTGCGGTGAGTGATGACGAGGGAGGGATGCCCGGGCGATCACAGAAGGAGACGAGAGGGTGCTGCGAGACCCCGGAAGCGGTGGGGATATCCCCATGTTGGTACCCCTCGGGAGGAGCGAGGCTGCAGACCCCTGCCTGGGAGGAAGGGACACCTTGCACCGGCGGCAGAAACCATAGCACAGGCCCTGCTAGCACGCATGAGAGAGAGGGGCTGCGCGGAAAGGAGCACCTACCTGGTGAGGGGGGAGTGCTGGTGACCGATAAAGGAGGCAGTGGATGGCATGGGATCCTCCGTGTTGCTGCCCCTATGAAGACCTGCAGCCGCAGGCCCCTATCCTGAGAGGGGGGGGGTCACCTGGTGACTGCCTTGGACAACAACATAGCGCAGGCCCCGGAAATTATGCACCAGAGAGGGGGCCCGTGTGAGAAGAGGCACCTACCTGAAGAGGACAGCGTGCTGGTGACAGGCAGGAGCGGCAGTGAGACACCGCAGAGGGCGCGCCCCCTCACAGGCTGAGAAGACAAGTGCCGGCTACCCCAAAGACACAGGAGAAATGTTTGGACCTGTGGTTGGGGCCCTCAGATGGGAGCCCCGAGGTGGGGCCCCATCGTGGCGAGCCTCTAGGCCCCCAGCCAACCAGTAACACAGCACAATTAAGAGAAGGGAACCCCTACTCAGTGAAAAAGACCCAATACATGGGAGAGCCAGTGGATGCGGAATTGGACCCGCATTGGTGGCAGGCAGACAAGATAGTGGGGTGCGACGTAATCCAGGATCACGCAGAGGAGATCTGTTACCACGGAGGTACAGGCAGGCTCGAGCTGCAGCTACCTGCCTGGAGTCAGCGGTCGCAAGGTAGGGGCCGCAAGGGAAAAGACGTAGACCAAGTAAGGCCCCATGAAGAAAAGGGACTGAATGACTCAGTTGCCGGGAGTACTGGAGAGAGGGCCAACGGGAAGCCCAACATAGTCACCACTCGAGAGCCGCCTAGAAGAGGTCCCTTGATAAGAGGTGGAAACACAGACCCTGCCTGCATGCTTCGAGAGAGGCTCTGGAGGGGAAGGTGGCAGAGGTGCGTACGGAGGTGATCCTATTGCGCCAGGACCTGCGTAAAGTCTCAGAAAGAGAGACCCAAGCCAAAACCGGCATGTACGAAGTGGAAGATATATCACAAAACATGCGGAAAGAGGTCACGGGACTGCCCACCTCACTGAAGGAGGTAGCTTGGAAGGTGGACGATGCGGAAAACAGAGCCCGCAGGAATAACCTAAACTTCATTGGTTTGCCAGAGGGAGCAGAAGGAAAGGACCCTGGACACTTCCTGATGACATGGCTCAGAGACTCCCTCCCAAACACACAGTTTTCAACTTGCTATATAATTGAAAGAGCCCATAGGATGCCAGGCTTCCAGCTGCCTCCAGGTGCCCCCCCAAGACCCTTCATTGCACGCTTCCTTAACTTCCAGGACTGCGACCTCATACTCCGGGAAATAAGACAAAAGGGTGAAATCAAACACGCCAATACCAGCATAATGGTGTTTCCGGACTATTCCCATGAAGTACAAAGACAAAGGTGGACCTTTGACTCAGTCAAAGATAAACTAAGAGCTCTTAGGATTCAATGCATGCTGTTATTCCCGGCAAAACTCAAAGTCATATTCCAGGGCACATCACATTTTTTCAAAATGCCAGAAGAGGAGTGGGCCTGGCTTGAGGAGCAAAAGACACACAATTGATGGACGGAATGCAGAACAAATCAAAACATTCACCCCCAGTCAAGAGATCTGGGTTAAATCCATCATTCTTTTGCTCACCATGCCACCCCAGTTTAGACCTGGCCATATGCAAATCAGCCTTGACCCTGTGCCTCATGGGAACAGTCCAGCCCGAACTGCCAAGCCAGGTCCTCCCTGGACCGGAAACAAGCATCCTAGGACCGGTTTCAGGGTTTCACCCCTCTTCAGCCAGGATAGCTTGAATACAGTGGCACAGTGAGCCTGGGACCCACGTCTGGCCATACCCGGCGCACTTAGGGCGAGAAAGCAAAAGACACACAATTGATGGACGGAATGCAGAACAAATCAAAACATTCACCCCCAGTCAAGAGATCTGGGTTAAATCCATCATTCTTTTGCTCACCTTGCCGCCCCAGTTTAGACCTGGCCATATGCATTATGCCCAGATCTTTGTACTGGGGTGAATGTATGACATTGTTCTGCATTCTGTCCATCAATTGTTGTTTTTGCATTTGTCACCCCGAGTGGGACGGGTATGCCCAGACGTGGGTCCCGTGCTCTCCATGCCACTGGAGTCAAGCTATCCTGGCTGATGCGGGCTGAAAGCCCGAAACCGGTCCTAGGTTGCTTGTTTCCAGTCCAGGGAGGACCTGGCCTGGCAGTTCGGGCTGGACTGTTCCCATTGGGCGCAGGGTCAAGACTGATTTGCATATGGCTGGGTCCAAACTGGAATGGCATGGTGAGCAAAAAAACGATGGATTTATGCCCAGATCTTTGTACTGGGGTGAATGTATGACATTGTTCTGCATTCTGTCCATCAATTGTTGTTTTTGGCTTGAGGAGCAGCCTCCCATAAGACGCCGACTGGAAACGCCGGAAACCTCACGCGTGGGCCTGCCAGGTAGCTCAGGCTCTGGAAAACAGAAAGGGAAAATACTGCGCAGATCGACTGAGTCGCGCAGGGTATACACTGGAACACCATTCTGTGCCAAACGACTCACACACAAGAAGACACAGATATCGGACTCAGACAAAGAAACTGCACGGGGCATAGATAGCCGGCAACACAACAAGTACCAAGATCACACCACCTCCGATCCATCCGACAAAGAATGCTCGACAGACGCAGATAGCAATCACCCAATCCTACAAAATATCCATCAGCTGGAAGATTCAGGTCCGGAATCTGCTACCATTGAGATCCAGCAGCAGCAGTTATCCAAAAGTGGTGAAGAAGGTTGAGATGTTGGGGCTGGGCAGCCACCGAAAGACAGTAAGACACTTGTTCAGTGTCAATAAACACTGCACTTTAAGCCCATGGGCGACAGGATTTAGAGTTAACCTATAATAACTAGTTACTGAACGGGGGTTGTGGGGGGGCATGACAGACCTCTCAAGCTTCACCTGTGCCTCAGTTGTTATGTTGACTAGTTGGGGAGTGGCGTGGGTAGAGGAAGAGTGTGGGGAGGGGGGGTTACACTGAGAGTGCAGAGATGGCAAGAATTAAGTTTGGGGTTTGTTCTATTGTGTTTTAGAAATATCCACAGAAATACCAAGATCAGGGACATGGATGGAAGTGACCAGAGTCGAGGCAAGACACATCAAAACATTTGTGAAAAACGTAAACGCATGCAATGGGCAAGGGAAACTACTCAGTGTTGACATGGAATGTCAAAGGATTAGGCAACAAAATTAAAAGGGGACTGGTTACCAAATATATTAAAAGGCTTAAACTTAAACCGGACATCGTTCTTCTACAAGAGACTCATTTAATGGGCTCACACGGCTCCTTCCTGGGGAGGGGTACATATACTGCACTTGCAAATGCGGGATTTTCCTCAGGGTCTAGGGGAGTCACCATACTGATTAGGAAAGCACCACCCTTTCAGACCTCCAGAACATGGGCGTAGCCAAACGGCATGTTTGTAGCAGTGAAGGGGACATGGGGCCGTAGAACACTCACATTGATCAGTAGTTATGCTCCCCCAAGACTCCAACAGCAGACACCAGATAATATAGCAGGGATACAAATAGATTCGGTTCCCTCCAAGCATATTATAGGTGGCGACTTCAATGACGTCACAAATCCACACTAGGACCCAACACACGTAGGTCCTGGAAAACATTCTCCCACCCCCCTAGAACAATTCCAAAACACACTTGGTCTGACTGATCTCTGGCATCGACACCATCCAGTAGACCGCACATACTCAAACTTCTCAGGAGCTCATAAGGTCTTCTCTAGGTTAGACTACTTCTTTGCCCCGGCGGGAGAAGTGGAGACAGTAGAAAGGGTTGAATATCTGGCAAGGGGCATATCTGATCACTCACCTCTCTGGTTAACAGTGGGTGGGAGAGCAAAAGGAAGCAGACGGGAGTGGAGGCTGCAGGCTTAGGCTCTACAGGACAAGGAGATTACCAATGAGATCCGAATTGATACTGAGCTCTACTTTCAAGAAAATGAGGGCTCAGTGCCCTCCGCAGTAACTTTATGGGAGGCGTACAAAACAGTTCTATGAGACAGGGCCCAAAATAGAATAGCTCACTAGAAAAGGGAAGAGAATCGAGAAATTGAGAACCTGGAACGTAGGCTGTTAGAGCTAGAAGAACAAATGGACTCTAATGTTACCCAACACACATTATGTCAGATGGAGATAACACGGGGGGAATATAGAACACTAGTAATCAAGAAGTGAAATCCCAACTTCTAGCCACACAACACCGTCTATATGAGGCAGGAGACAGAGCAGGAAAACTACTCGCCTAGATGAGCAGGAAGGAAAGGGAGACGAGATGGGTAGCCTCCATACACGAACAAGACGAGACACACATTACATCCCCAAGCATAGCGAGCGCCTTTGCGCACTACTACACAGATTTATAGAGGGCCAGGCCACTGGCGGATAGCGCCCACATTGACTCCTACCTACATACCATAGAGGTCCCCACCCTTTCTCCAGAGGATAGAGAAGGAATTGACCGTGGACGAAGTGATGGACTCAATTGGCAGGCAGAAGTCAGGGAAGGCTCCGGGCCCGAACGGTCTTCCTGTAGAATTTTTTTAACGTAACGCCAGCCTGCTGGCTCCACACCTTCTGAATATGTTTCGGGCCTCCCAAGAAGAGAGGACACTCTCACCTGATCTTCGGAATGCCACAGTAGTCATACGTAAACCAGGATATCCCCCAACAAAATGCAGGTCCTATCAACCCATATCATTGCTTAAAATGGAAGCGAAGATCTTGGCCACAATCCTAGTGACACGCCTTCTGTCGGTGAGAACATCCCTCATACACTGGGACCAGTCCGGCTTTATGCCACAGCGAGCCACAAGACTTAATCTCTACCAACTAGCCAACTGGCTGGACTCGGTGAAGAATAGATCCACAGCACACGTGTTCCGAGAAGGACTTCGATACAGTCCATTGGCCATTCCTGCGACTAACCTTGTCGAGGTTTGGATTCGGCCCAGTCTTTAAAGCTTCGGTTGAACTGTTATACACCGATCCAGTAGCCAGGGTCCAAGTCAATGGGGCAACCTCTGAGACCTTCCCGGTCCAGAGGAATACTAGACAGGGCTGCCCATTGTCCCCTCTGTTGTTTGCGCTAGTGTTGGAACCACTGGCCTGTGTAATTAGAACACACCCAGGAATAAGCGGCTTTATAATAGTGGGGAGGCCCTTAAAGATGAGCGCATATCGCTCTATGCCGACGACATCCTATTATACGTCACAAACACCGACAGGACACTCCTGACTGTTTTACACATCTTTGAAGAATATGGCCGACATGCAGAATAAAGTATCAACTGGGATAAATCAAATCTTTATTCGGTAGGGGGGCCCATATACACACGAAAGCTCCTGGAGTGCTTCCAGGTGGCTCAGGAGGGGTTCCGCTATTTAGCCCTGTATATTACCACCAATGACATAGCAAACCTCAATCAAAATATTTGACGGGTGCTCATAGAATTCCATGGGGACCTTGAGAGATGGAGAAGGCTTCTACTAATGATAATGGGCAGAGCAGCCCTATACAAAATGATCACACTCCCGAAATTAATATACATGCTACAAAATACATATTGCAGAATACCCGAGGCTATATTTACAACGATAAACACTGAACTACGCACACTCCTGTGGGACGGGGCGCACCCGAGAGTAGCATTACAGACACTCCAGCAAAACCAATACAATGGGGCCTCGCACTACCAGACATAAGATCCTATTATAGGGCGGCCCACCTCGTCGTGATTAACGAATGGGGACACGCAGTGGGGGACCACCCCACATACGCTCTAGAAAGACTTCAGTTTCCACGCCATACATATCTTCATTACCTGTACAAGGACAAGGGAACCTACCAACTGCTGCCGGCCACCCAGAGGACGATAGAGGCTTGGAGAGGGGCGGAAAGGCAAATGAAGAGGGAAAGATGACTCACAAGGGAGACCCCTCTCTGGGAGGGTTCAAGACTGCCAGAAATTGGTAAGCTCCAGGGGCTTAAACACTGGGATTTAAATCGGGATCTCTAAATTAGGTGATATCTTGGAAGGAGGCAACCTGGCCCCTTTCGACACGCTAAAAAACACATACCAACTATGTGACACCCAAAGATATTTATATCTTAGGCTGCAAAATGCATGGAGGGCAGAGAGGGTATATGCTGCAGACATCCCAGAATTTGCACCCCTCGAAGGCAGGTAACTGCAGGAAGAACTCTCCAACAAGGCCATTTCATGGACGTACAAAACGCTAATGAATAATATCCCTGATAAATTGGGACCCATCAGGTCCAAGTGGGAAATCACCACAGTCCGCTGAAGGACACTGACTGGGAGGTGGCCCTAATGGACCAGAGCGAAGTGGCCATTAAACAACGGCTACGCCTCATACAATTTAAGATTCTCCACAGAGTGTATTTTAACAGAGCGCGCCTTCATACCATGGGCAGGGCAGAGACACCTTACTGCTTACGATGTTTAACAGTGCAGGGTACATACATACATATGTTTTGGGACTGTAGCCATATCAAAACATACTGAATCAGGTACTGGGAGAACTGAACACAGTGCTGGGAGCACAACTCAATCTGGAGCCCAAATATGTGCTGCTGGGCATTCCCTCTGAGATAGACCTACCACATAAACTCATACTATGTAACCTAGGGCTAATAGTGGCCAAAAGAAACATAGCCCTCTACTGGGGACTCCCGGATCAGCCCACACTTACCGAATGGAAAGGCCCATATGGATCTCTACATGGTGGCAGAAAAGGTGACATACCAGGCGAGAGGATGCCCCCAAACATTCCGTAAAATCTAGACCCCATGGTTAAAACATTTTGGGCTAGAGGTGGGGGAGGACGAAGAAGTGCCCAACTCAACAAGACGAGACCCGGCGTATGAGAGAAATTAGAGGACCGCCCCCTACCCCCTTGTTCATTTCTTACTCTTATTCTCTATCATCCGTCCTTGCCCCAGATTGTCATTGTGATCAACACTGAATGGGGCCCTGAGAAGACCAAATTGGTTTTAACCCTACTTGTGTCATTGCCGTTCCATTTCACTGTATCTGCACTATCTCAATGTCATGCAATTGCCCATGCATCTCTGATTTTCGACTTTCAATGTACTTGTTATGCTTGTGTTAATAAAAACAGTTTAAAAAAAAAGAAAATGTAAAGATGGAGACTTACAGCTACTTTTCTCAAATCTGAAAATCAAGGGGAGGAATCATTAAAAAACTGTTGCTTACAATTAACATCTCAACAGAAAGAATATTTAGATAGAGCCACAGAAGAAACAGAGATAAGGGAAGCCATAAAAACTCTTAAATGAGGCAATCACCTGATGTAAACCACTGGAGGGAACATTGGCACCACAGTGACTCTACTATTCAACTAATTTGGGGCAGACTCGGGAACAACCCGCTTCCTTGAGAAAAGGGGAAATTATCCTACTCCCCAAACTAAACCTGGATGTAAAATTAATTTACCAAAGAGCTTGCAAAAAGGTTGGATAAATACATGTCAGTTCTCATAGAAGAGGACCAATCAGGGTTTAAAAGGTGAGTGACTCACCTAACAGGGAAACTAAGTAGAAAGAAGAGTCTGGCTGCTGTAGTAACACTTTATGCCGAAAACGTGTGTGATCGTGTTAGTTGGTGCTTTTTGGAGAAAATATTGTGCAAGCTAGGCTTTAATGACAGACTTTGTAGCTGGATAATGTAATGCAATGTAAACAGAACTGGAGTCCTGGTGTTGAGGTAGAGAGATAGCACAACTAGGAGAATTAATGTGTGACTTGCCATATTTTCAAAGCTTTACAAAATGGTAGTAGCTGTTGCAACATTCAAAGGGAGGGAGATAGACTATTCGACAGCTCTACCTCTTTGACCCGCCCATTCTGGAGTGACAGAATTCGGTAACTCTAACCACATTAGCACAGTGATGACCTCAGTTTTTGGATCACAAGACAACACTAACACTTTCTCTGAAGATAAAGAGGACCCCACACAAATTAGGCTTAATGTACCATTCAAAGTCAGTTAAAAATCACCTGTTTGGAAATGAATAGTCAGTGAAGAGTGTTTAATGCCATCAGTGCTGAAGTGAGGTGAGGGCATTGTAAGCCAAGTCTTGCAGCAGCATTCTAAAATTATTGGCGGCAGTTAATGCCAGAGAAGATGCAAGAAATAAAGAGTGGCAGAAGTCTAAGCGACTTAAGATTGGCATCTTCACCACCAATGGAAGAGCTTAAGCAGGGAGAAAAGAAATAACTTTCTGTAACAGTCGCATGAAAGAAAAACAAAAAGCAAAAAGGAGGCTAACTTGACCTTACAGTGACAGATTAGCATCCAAATAGAACCCTAGGTTCTTGACTGCTGCCACTGCAAGTGGAGCTGCTCTCAGGGATTCCGGCTAGAATCCAAGAAGAGGAGCAAGGAGAACTCATCACCTGGTAAAAAAACATCCTCAGTCTTGTTAAAGTTACATTATAATGAACTGTACACCAGTCAAGTAGCAACTGCCAGCATACAATCTTGGAACGTTGACAGAGGGTCAGAGATGAACAAGTTACCCACCTTCACTAATGACTTATCTGGTAGAGACTATCTAGCTGCATATTCCTTACCTTAGAATAGTTCCTAGGCATCAGACTGGATCCAGACATTTTCAAGCAGTACCCCTGCACTCCAGTAGGTGGTGTCCTTCGGTTCCGCGTTAGCACCAGAAGTGCCTTTCCTCACCAAAAGCGCAGAGCCACGAAGAATGCAGACACACTGGTGTGTATTGCTAAGGCCCTTAGAAAGGTGACCCCATGAAATCAGTTTGCAGAGCAGGGAGGGTTTTTAAGGAATCTGTGGCTAGATAGAGGCTCTACCAGATAAGGCGTTACCAAAGGTAAGTAACTTGTTTATCTGTTAGAGACATTTAGCCACAGATTCCTTACCTTCAAATAGATTCCCAACAAATACCTTCCTGTAGGTGGGTCTGCGACACAGATTCAATCAAACGGTCCTGCAGGACCGAACAAGCGAAGTGCCTATCATGACAGCCCTAACCATCCAGTCAGTAGTGTTTGGTGAACATGTGCAGGGATGACCACATTGCTGCCTGACAGATGTCCAAGACAGAAATTCCATGAGCTAACTCAGTGGTCGCAGCCTTGTTTCTAGTAGAATGAGCATGCAAGTCCTCAGGGGGTTGGTTTTTGGCCAATGTGTAGCAGATCTTTATGTAGAGTACTATCCATCGTAAGATGGTCCTCTTCTGCAAAGCATTACCTTTCTTAGCACCAACAAACCACATGAAGAGTTGATGTTCTTTTTGGGTCCTTTAGAAAGGTGAGGTGGAACAAAGAAGGTAGGAAAGGTGATGGTTTTACCTACATGAAAAGGTGTTACAATGTTTAGGAGAGTGCACAGAGAGTGCCCACAATTCTCTGACTGTCCTGGTCAATGTTATGGCCACCAGAAAAGCCATATCTTGATGGGAAGCAGGTGAAGTAGACAGTTGTAAAGCGGCTCGAATGGTATGCACATGAGACAAAGTGAGGACCAAATAATATTCCATTGGGGCATTATGAAGGGCCTTGGAGGAAACGTGTTGAAAGCCTTTAAGGAATCTACTCACAACAGGTGATTCGAAAAAGGAAGGTTGGTCCGGCAACTGCAAGAATGCCGAAACGGCAGGTAAGTAACCTTTAACAGTGCCCAGAGCAAAGCCCTGCTGGGCCAAAGAAAGAACAAACAAAAGAACTTGGGACAAGGTTGCAGAAAGAGGAGTGATATCCTTGGATACACACCATGCCATGAACTTGTCCCAACGTTAGGTGTATATCATCTTGGTGCATCTGGCTGCCAAGATAACATCACAGACTTAGTGAGGAGAGTCGAAAGTTGTCAACTGTTGCTGCTAAATCTCTAAGCATGAAGGTGGAGCATGCGCAAGTTTGGGGGCAGAACCTTGCCCTGCTGTTGCGACAGAAGATCCTCCCAAAGGGCAGCCTGAACAGAGGACTGATGGTCATTCTCAGAAGTTCAGGATTATAGACTCTCTGTGCCAAAACCAGAGCCACAAGAATGGTTTGGGCCTGGTCATTCCTGATCTTCTTGAGAACTCTGGGCAGGAGTGGTACCAGCGGAAATGTGTAATGGAGGTCTGAGTTCCACTCAAGCCGAAAAGCATCTCTAAGCGAGAACTGCCTTGAAAACTACAGTGCGCAAAACTGCTGACATTGCACATTCTTGGCATTGGTGAACAGATCTAACCAAAGCTCTCCCTACTCTAAAATAGACCTTGAACCACCATATGATGGAGATGCTATTCATGATCTGCCAGGCATTGAAGGCGGAGTTTGCCCTGGCGTTCAGAAAGCACTACAGGTGTTAAACCAAGGGAAATGCCCTAAGGTTCAGCCATGTACCGAGGTGCAGGGCCTCTTGACAAATGGTCCATGATCCCACCCCCACCCTGTTTTTTCAGTAACACATGGCGGTAGTTTTATCCATTAACACCTGCTCTAGCCCTTCTTTGATCGATGGAAGAAAGGCTTACAATGCCAATCAAATCGTCCGGAGATCCAGCAGGTTGATGTGAAGCTCGGAATCCTCTGATCTCCACCTCTCCCAGATGGCATCAGTCACTACAGTCAGCTTATGTTCGAGAAGGGAGAGGGGTCTGTGCTGACCCAATCAAGGTTTGTAAGCCACCACTGCAGCTCTTTTGCAGTTGCCTCCGAATTCTGGACCAGGTTGGAGCGATTTCCCTGATGTTGTGCCCACTGGAACTTCATGTCCCACTGCAGAGCCCTTATATGCCAAGGGGCATGTGTCACAAGAAGGATGCAGAAAGTCATGAGGCCCAACAGCCTCAGAGTCAGTCTCATGAAATCCAGGATAGAGGCTGAAACATCAGTGGTATGGCCTGAATATCCTGGACTTGCCTTTCGGGAGGATAGGGCCACAATTGTACTGTGTCCAGAACGGCTCCGATGAAAGGAAACGTCTGAAAGGGTGTCAGGTGTGACTTTGGCAGTTTGATAGTGAACCCCAAGCAAATGCAGGAGGTTCATCATATTCTAGTGGTGGAGAGAGAGACCTCCATAGATGTGCTGCAACCATGCCATCACTTTCGTAAACACCTCAGGGGTGCTGGTGATGCCAAAGGGGAGTACAACACACTGAAAGTGCTCCCTTGGTAGTGCCGGTGGGCAGGCAGCATGGGGATGTGGAAATATGTATCCAGCAAGTCCAACGCTACCATCCAGTCTCCAGGGTATAAGGAAAACAGGACCTTAGCTAGGGATGAGCAATTGCACTTCTCCTTTTTCAGGAAGAGGTTGAGATGGCGCAAGTCTAGGGAAGGACAAAAGAATTTCTCCTTTTTGGGCACCAGATAATAGCAGGAATAGCAACCACAGCCTATTTCTGATACCGGCACTCTCTTGATGGCTCTGTTGACCAAAAGAGCCAACACTTCCTGACTGGGCAAGGAAAGAAGGTCCTTCGTCAGCCAGTCTTAAGTAGTTGGCATAGGTGGAGGGGTTTCCAGAAAGGAGATGGAGGGGCCCCTCTGGACGATCTGCAAAACCCACTTCCAGTGAGGCAGGTGGTCGTGTATCCTGCCCCCCAATGGGTGCCCGTGTTGCTATAAAGGCAAACTAAAGGAGTTTGGAGGCTGCAGCTGTTGGGGTGGGTGGGGGGGGCAGGTGTACTGAGCTGACCTCTAACTGGTGGTCCCATGTTATCTGTGGTCTGTGGGAACTGCATCCATGGGCAGGAAAAGGCTGGGAAATCTGTTGGCCTTATTGGTTGAGTGAGAAAAGACTCTACCATTGCTACCCAATGGGAGAAAGGAACACTGGGTCTGGCGTAGGGTCATGGATAGGCCTAAAGACCTGGTCATAGCTCTGCTATCCTTAAAGTGTTCCAGCGCCGAGTCCACCTTCTCAACAAAGAGACAGAAACCATCAAAGGGTAAGTCTTTGAGCGAAGTCTGGACATCTCCAGAGAAGCTTGTGATTCTCAGCCAGGCACAGCGTCTCAGTGCCACGGATGATTAAATCAGTCTGCCAAGCACAATCGGTCTTGTAAAGCCCAGTTCTGATGGTGAACTTTGCTGCATCTCGCTAGTTGCCAATAGCTTGAAAGTATGGCTCGGGCCTTCTCCGAGACCATAGGCAGCACTTGTGCAACCGAATCTCACTCAGTGTGTTGGTATCAGCCCAAAAGGCATGCTGTGTTCACTGACTGCGGGGCTAAGCTGGCAGAAGAGAAAATCCTCTTGCCAAAGGTATCCAGCCTTTTTGGATTCCTTATGCAGTGGAGAGGTAGGGAACATGCTGGGATTGATCCTGGAAGCGTAGGCTTCCACCACCAAGCTCTCCAAGGTAGGGTGCTGTGTGAGGAAACTGGGGTCCCCAGAAGCAGGGCAATGGCAGGGGGCAATTATCCTGTGCACAGGAGCTACTGCGCAGGGCTTGGACCAGGCCCAAAGAAGCCATCTTTAAGGGTTTCACTGAATTGTAGTAAGGTTTCTGAAGGGGCAGCTCCCGGCTGAAGCACCTCAGTCAAGACATCTGCCATTGTGAGCAACCAATGGTCCAAGACCTCAGTTGCGATCCGCAGCACCATTGTGAATGAGGCTCCCTCCTCCGTAGCCACGGTAGGAGGAGAGACCAGGCCAGTGTCTAGTGAGGTGTCCAAATCACTGTCATCCACCAGTTCCTCATACCAGTTGTCCTCTGTATCATTAAGGGGATGATGGTAAACATAACAGACGTCTGACTCATTCCAATCTTTACCTTCTCCAGCCTGT
Organism: Calotriton arnoldi; assembly: GCA_963921515.1. Classification (NCBI taxonomy): domain Eukaryota; kingdom Metazoa; phylum Chordata; class Amphibia; order Caudata; family Salamandridae; genus Calotriton; species Calotriton arnoldi. Next base: position 4,032,408 of record CAWUFW010000459.1, read on the forward strand.
CAAAGGAAAAAGGCACTGGCTCGGGCGGCATGGCACCAGAGTCGGGCAACGCCAACCCGGCTAAGCATCGGGTATGGGTATGGGCATGGGTAGAACGATGGGGCCCGCGCCACCTCGGGGCATCGGCAGGGCTAAGAGCGACGGCATTGGAGTGGGCCGAGGAAGGTCAAGGCCTTGCAGGTAGCAGATGTCTAAGGGATACTGTATTGTATGCTGCAGATAAATATAACTAGGGCACCTTGCAAACAGTAGAAGATGATGGACGGAGCACTGAAACTATTCAGACTCTCACCCCCAGTCACAGATATGGGTTGAATCCATCATCATTCTTTAGCTCTCTTCACCACCCCAGTTCAGACCCAGCTATATGCAAATCAGTCTTGACCCTGTAACTCATGGGAACAGTCCAGCCCGAACTGCCAAGCCAGGCCTTCCCTGTTCTGGAAACAAGCATCCTGGGACCGGTTTCAGGGTTACACCCCTAATCAGCCAGGCTAGCTTGAATCCAGTAGCTAAGTGAGCGAGGGACCCATGTCTGGGCATACCCTGCCAACTTAGGACGAACAAAGCAAACACAAGGAGATGATGGACAGAGCACTGAAACTTTTCAGACACTCACCCCCAGTCACTGTTCTGGGCTGAATCCATCATCATTCTTTAGCTCACCTCGCTACCTCAGTTCAGACCCAGCTATATGCAAATCAGTCTTGACCCTGTGCCTCATGGGAACAGTCCAGCCCGAACTGCCAAGCCAGGCCTTCCCTGAACCAGAAACAAGCATCCTGGGACCGGTTTCGGGGCAACACCCCTCATCAGCCAGGCTAGTTTGAATCCAGTGGCAAAGTGAGCAAGGGACCCAGGTCTGAGCATACCCTGCCAACTTAGGGCGAACAAAGCAAACACAAGGAGATGATGGACAGAGCACTGAAACTTTTCAGACACTCACCCCAGTCACAGATCTGTCCATCATCTCCTTGTGTTTGCTTTGTTTGCCCTAAGTTGGCAGGGTATGCCCAGACATATATGCAGCACTGAGGTTTATTTGTGCTTCCTTTCATGATTGTGGGCATATTGCAGACAAAGTTGACAGATTACACATCTGTTAATATTGGCGCAAGGACACCGACCACCAGGTGAAAACAGGAAGCTGGACAAAGGTCCAACAGTGACCCGGCTCTAATTGATGACATCAAGGCTTCAACTAAGTCAATTTGCAATGGTTAAAAATCAGATAGCAAAGAGACAAGACTAAATTGACGACCGTGAACCCCAGTTTCATCCGTTGCAGTCAAATTAAAATGTTGATTACTTTCGTTTATTTTTTCATTGAATAAGGTCGAGAAGGATTCACACAATTTATTTGAACCAAAAAAGTTCTGTTGGTGTAAAGGAAGGAGAGCACATACTTTTCAGTATTTAACAAAATTTCCTAGTCAGAGTATTCCGCAGCTCAAATTTTCTCTGCGAAGTAACTTTTGTAGCTGATTTCCATTCGTTTTTATAAACATTTAGCTCTTGTTTATACTTTTATCTTCATCTGAATATGTCTATCTCCATTTTCTTTTGGTGGGTGATCAGCCATGGCTGTTGTCTTTAATGTAAAATGGGAATGGGTCAGACCATACCACTTGATTGGTTCTGCAACAAAAGTTTCACATTGATTTTAAGAATGAGATACAATATACGGCCTTTCACATGAGAAAGCACTTCTTTTCCAGGTTTAAAATAGACCAGTGTGACAAGTCTGTGGACTCACAATTATTTTTAATGTTCCACTATATATTGAAATTCCCCATAATACAAAAATGGATAGAAATAGATATACCTGTAGGTAGAGGTTAGACTAATAGTTATAGGTAGTAGGGAAGTGTGATATAAGATGCTTGGGTTTTTCGAATATTCATTTTGTTTTTTAGTATGGCTGCTGAGATTACAATAATCATTTCCTTTTACCGATACACAAGATTTGTGAGTGATTATGCATAATAAATGACAGATCATTATAAATACCAAGTATGGAGTGTGTCTACTGCTTTCAGGAATTAGAGTAAGGGCCTATGCTTTTACAAATAACCCATGCAGATGAGAGTTTGTCTGAAGGAGCACCCTGACTCATATCACTGTAAATCTAAATGAGCCTAACTTACCATAGGGAAGAGTGAGAGACACCTTTATTTAGCTCTTTCCTCGGTAGAGGATGTAATAAGCAATTTCCTCTTGGGGGCTAAGAAAATCTTTCTGGGTGTCCCCTCGATTTGAAAGGGTTCAAGACAATAGCTCATTTACAATTTACAGGCAGGTGACCACTCAAAAACCTATGTTTAGCAACATGCGCGATTTTCATAAAAATTACACATTTTTCACTTGGCAAAAATCTATTTTGTGCATATCTACTATGCCTTGGTGTTTTTTCTGGAAGTGCCAAAATGTAATTTTTGTGGTTATAACCATTTTTAAATAAATGTAGCAAAGCCAAGGATAACATAAAAAATAAGGTCTCAACTGCCTAGTTTTTAATTAATGAATGTGTGCAACAATATTTCCTATGTGGAAAAAAAGCTACATAAAAATATTTTTTCTTTAAAAAAATAACATCTGATAAATGTTATTGATACATATGTTTCTTGATGAGCTACAGAAATACTCTACATAAGCTCCTGCTTCTTTCTCAAGTTCAGATTGGCTGGTTTCTTTCCATTGTGAGCATGCCATTCAAGTGTCATTGTGGACCTTCTTTAATAGAATTTGTTTTATTTCCCAATCCCTTCTTCCATGTCATGCGTGCAATGTTCCACTATGGGCCTTTTCTATCTTGCTTGTTGGATGTGCTAATACGGTTCCGCTTAAAAGGTTGCTGGTTCATATGTACACTATACTATAGCCCTTCTTCCAAGTTGCAGGTTGTATGTGTCACTAGGCTCCTTCTTAAATATAGAACTTTTATTAATTGCCTTTAAAATTATATCGCAATTACTTATCTGTGCCATTGTAAGAAATTGTAGCTCAGCTACTCCGTTTAATACCGGGACTAGAAGCAGGAGAGTTCTGCTCCGTGTTGGACGCCTAGTAGCAGCCTATGGTACTGCAGGCTTGTGTTGTTCACTATAGGGACATCTAGCATTTGTAATGTCAATTGGCCTGGCTTTAATGTGCAAACACATGCATTTGTGCATGCTGTGCTTGAATTCATTAACATATTAAAGTCAGAGTTATTGGTTTATCAATGTTTTGTAAAGTGGGTTCAGCTTTAATATAATCAGGTAACTAGTGAAATAGCAACATGTAAATACAATTACTTTTTACCTGTAAAATCAGCAGAAAGAGAAAGTATGCGTTTGCAACTCGCTGGAACTGTTCAAACAGATTAACAGGCAAGAAAGTCAGGATGTTGTACTTGGATGTTTTGATGCGATTATTCTGAAACGAAATACGAGAATGCGCCAATAAATACAAAACATCATAGAATATGTTACCAAAAATCAGTATAAAATGAATCCTATAAATATTAAGCAAAGAAAATACTTTAAAACATGCTATTATGTATAATTTTGTTTTTAATAAAGAATAATCTACAAAAAAGCCGAAACATGCGTGCGATTCTTGCAGACATGTTGAGATGTGGCTTTGCTCCTGCCTTAGACAAAGACTTCATTGTGGCAAGGCTGAGATTTCCGGAATATGGGCCTTAGTGTTCGATTTGGCACTTTCACCTATATTCTACAGTACAAAACAGCAGTCAGATCAGAGTGTACAGGCTGAAAAAGTTTTCTGAGCAATTTCTAATGCAACCTAAAAAGTAGATTGGTTTTACCCATTCTCATATTCGCTAAAGTCTGGCCTGGAGAGTAGCTGTCTGACATCGCTTATGTAAATAAGTAAAAATAATATATAGAGAGGTGTTTGTGGCGGCCCTTTTCAGACATTGCTTTGTTAGCGTTGTCATCCACGATTCTGCTCACAATAGAGGCATTTGGCGAGGTCTTGCTCCCTCTTAATATCCGAGTGCGCACTGACTGACAGACAAACCTGTATGCCTCTAATATTTTGCAGCTGCACTTGAGACACATTGCCATTACCTCCTTCTCCTTCCTTACCGCACAACTTATTCTTGGAGTGAATGTGCCCATTCACTTGCTCCTTTCAGACAATTCCCAAACTCTACCATATCACCTCCTCCCTCTCAGCATTACTTGTTAGGTTGAGCCTAGCGGCAGCGCGCATGTACTGCTCGCTCTGCGAGACTGCTGTAGTAGAGTATGGGATAGAAGCCCGCCCACTCTCCTCCCATATTTTTCATTGGCTTGTGTCATTGTCTTTCGTAAATGCTGCCTTCGGATTCGTTAATAGACTTTTTAGTCCCTCCTTAGTACTGCCTTGTCTTCATTTGTACCCTCTCATGGCGACTGCCCCTTTACTTCAGTTGTTTCACGGGACCTGTTATTTAGTCTGTAAGCACTATTTACTTTATTGAGTTTCTCTTACTGCAGGCCGAACATGCGCTGCTTCAGCTGAAACACTTGTGTTTTTTTAAGCAGCACAGCCGCCCCATAACACGGGCGCCCGGTTTCAATCACTTTAACCTTTAACCCTGCATTATCTCGTGTCTGTTTCAACCCCCTTCCCCAAGTAAAATGGATTTAGAAATGATTAGCGAATTAAGTCATGTGAATTCCAGGTAGCACATAATCCTGTGCTAATGGGCTGAAGATGACAACAGCACATCTGTGTTACATGTCGTCTGTACTAAAGCCACCTGACAGGTTGTTTTCAAAAGCCTGTTTTATTAACACCATCACCAATACCACCACCACCAATACCACAACTACCAATACCACCGCCACCACCACCGCCGCCAATGCCACCACCACCAATATCACCACCTCCACCACCTCCACCAATACCAACACCACCGCCAATACCAATACCAATACCAATACCACCAACACCAACACTGCCAATAATACCACCAATACCACCAATACCACCACCAATACCACCACCACCAATACCACCACCAATACCACCACCACCACCACCACCAATACCACCACCACCAATACCACCACCAATACTACCACCACCACCAATACCACCACCACCAATACCACCACCAATACCAACACCACCAATACCACCCCCAATACCACCACCAATACCACCACCAATACCACCACCACCATTACCACCACCACCATTACCACCAATACCACCACCACTACCACCACATCCACTAATACCAATACCACCACCAATACCAGTACCAATACCACCACCACCAATACCAATACCACCACCAATACTACCAATACCCCCACTAATAGCACCACCAATAGCACCACCAATAGCACCACCAATACCACCACCAATAGCACCACCAATACCACCACCAATACCACCACCAATACCACCACCAATACCACCACCACCAATACCACCACCACCAATACCACCACCACCAATACCACCACCACCACGACCACCACCACCAATACCACCGCCAATACCAACACCACCAATACTACCACCAATACCACCACCACCAATACTACCACCAATACCACCACCACCAATACCACACCCACCACCAATACCACCACCACCAATACCACCACCACCACCACCAATACTACCACCAATACCACTGCCAATACCACCACCACCAATACCACCACCACCAATACCATCACCACCACTAATACCACCACCACTAATACCACCACCACTAATATCACCACCACCTATACCACCACCTATACCACCACCTATACCACCACCAATACCACCACCAATACCACCACCACCACCACCAATACCACCACCACCAATACCACCACCAATACCACCACCAATACCACCACCACCAATACTACCACCAATACCACCAATACCACCACCAATACCATCACCACCACTAATACCAATACCACCATCACCAATACCACCACCACCGATACCACCACCACCACCAATACCAATACCATCACCACCACTAATACCAATACCACCACCACCACCACCAATACCACCACCACCACCAATACCACCACAAATACCACCAATACCACCACCACCAGTACCACCACCACCAATTCCACCAATACCGCCACCACCAATATCACCAATACCACCACCACCAATGCCAATACCACCACCAGTACCAATACCACCACCACCAATACCAATACCGCCACCACCATCAATACCACCACCACCACAAATGCCACCAATACCACCACCAATACCAGTACCACCACCAATTCCAACACCAATACCAATACTGCCACCACCAATATCACCACCAATACCAGTACCACCACCAATACCAATACCACCACCAATACCAATACCACCACCAATACCGCCAATGCCTCCACCACCAATACCACCACCACCAATGCCGCCACCACCACCACCAATACCACCACCACCAATACCACCACCACCAATACCAATACTACCACCACCACCAATACCAATACTACCACCACCACCAATACCACCACCTCAGCGCCTCTCGCTCACTAGTAATAGCAGGGGCACTGTACGAGGCCAGCCCTTCAGCCGAGACCATCCCTCCCTCCCTCCATGCCTCCCATAAAGCACAGCCCGCCCTGCACCAGGAGGTAAAACCAGGGCCCTACTACAGCCGGAGTGTTTTATTAGGCCAAAGATAGAAATGACATTACGCAATGCCACACTGCACACTCAAATCACGGAGAGGGCAGGAAATAGCCCCCCGCCTCCCGCTCTTCCTCCTGAGCCGCGACAGTGTAATCACAGAGCGAAAGGTGTTGGAGCACTTTGTTTGTGTTTATAGCTCGGATCATATGCAACTCTCACTTCACACTTTGTGTCTGTGTAATTTACAACACTTACACATCTTCTTCACTGCACTATTTATCACTACTTTGAAGACGTCGCAAGGCGGTCTTTCCTCTGATATTTAGAATCTAACAAGCGGTCGAGAAGACCGTTTATTGCAATGCAATAGGTCTCGCATTTGCGAGAGTTTAAGCAGTAGTATTGTAAATGACATTGCCTTTTATTTATGTTTTAAAACCCAAAACATAAATAAAAGGCATTGTCATTTACAATGCCAATAGCTCAAACTCGCGTGAATGCGAGACCTATTGCATTGCAAATGCTTGTTCCTTTTTGTGCTCCGTCGTTTCTCTTCGGGGTTTAAGGGTTTGCTGTAGCAACCGTTGCTCATCGTTTAATCATTGTCCTTCAACATAAGTTTAATCTATTTTAAGGTAAGTGTTTACTTTGAAATGAACTTAATTTATTAATGTGTTAGCTGCTTGGGCGCCGTACATTCAGTTTAACATTTGCACTTGTGCAGAACAATTTGCTTGTGAACAATTAGTAGATGCTTTTGAGACCAACTCATGGGAAATATTATAAAAGTAATGGTTTATTGAGAGAACAACCAGTGTAGCCATACAACCCCAGCCAGGTCTGCCCCCAACATTCCAGAACCCCCTGCCATAGAACCCAATGAGTGGAGGCTCCTAAGGCGGAGGAGCGTCGCCTCACTGAGCAGGTCAAAGAGGAAAAAATAAAATGATAATAACTCATTGTTATTATCATTTTATTTTTCCCCTTGCTCAACTGGGTAAGGGCGGGGCTGCTCTGCACACAGGGTAGTGGAGGAGTGGTTTGCCCACTCCAAGTGCGCAGGACGCTTTGGCCAGCCGTCTCGGACCAGTCAAACCGTCATGTGCACTTTACATGTTCTCCATGCAGACTGCATTACATGCCCAAACTCCCATTCTCTGGCTGAGCATTGATCCACGACAACATAAACTTTGGGCGACGTGCTTAGACTGATTCCATGCACCCCGCAGTACATGTTGGCCTAGAGACCAGCTAGCTCACAGTGCCACCATAAGTCCCTCTAACCCAAACTGGGAGTGAATGGTTTCTGGCAACCACTGAACATGACAACCCTGTCCCCTCAGGGATCATGGTAACAGATCTAGAATTCCTTCGCCCAATTAATCGTGCACTCTTGTTGTCAGAGAAATATACAGAGAATACACAACGGGACGTTTTCAATATATTTATTCAACAAACATTATTCTTGTATAGAATACATGTGCTGCAATAGTCAGTAGACAGAAGCAAATGAAAGTGATTACAAGCACCAAAATAGTGAATAGCTGGTATAGTTCCACCTTGGTGCTAAAACAGTGTATATATGCAAGCATATAAGGCAAGGTGGTAATCAGACGCAGTCCTACTGTGCAATCCCTACTCTATGTGAGTCTAGAGTATGTGTAGGTGTGTGTATCTAGAGCCAAGAATCCCTCTACAGGATGATCTAACCTTATTACCTGGTGGGACAGAATGTAAGACCCCCATTTTGGTCACAAACTGGACACAACTCACAGAGATGTTAGGCAGCTGCTTGGCAAAGCCTCAGCATGCAAGGACACCTCGACATCAGATGAAGTGTCTCCTCTTCTTACCCCTGGAAATGCTTCTTTATTTATAATAAAAAGCATTATTGCTATGTATATACAGATTAGCATTGTTATGGATATGCAGATAGCCCTGTCTCCCCATGGATGAAAATAAAACAACATTTGTACAGTGTGCGTAAAGGCCTTGTGCTCAGTGTTCGAGGCCTCATGATAATGTGCGAAGCCAGATGTGTAAGCAAAAGCAGTTTCAGAGAAACTAATCCAACATTGTCACGCACACAAATATGTGCAAAAGGTCACAGTAAAATGCTATTGCACAGAAAGAGGACAGTGTAAGAAAATGTGCAGCGTTGCTACATGGGCCTAACCCAGGCACATAACAGAAACATCCCCTCATCCTCCTAGAGTTTGGTATCGTGATACAATGGTAGCCAAGAAAAGCAATCAGCATTGATATTTTTGGATCCAAGCACATATTTGATGGTGAACGTAAATTCTTGCAGGCAATATAGCCATTTGGCTATAAGTGGTGTCGATTTTCCATTCCCTTTTGTGGTGAACAGATCAATCAACAGTCTATGGCCCATACTTAACACAAAGCGAACACCCCACAGAAATGTTCTAAAATACTGTAACCCCCCCGCCCCTACTCCCCACGACCACTAGAATGGCAAAGCCTCTTTTTCTATGGTTGAATACATACTTCCAGCCCTTCTAAAAGTACGAGATTCGAAAGCGACACCCCTTGTCTAGCTGCAATAACACTGCAGCAAGCCCATGCGCACTGTCATCTGTTACCACGACAGAAGCATCCTTAGGACCAAATGGTTTGAGAACACCAGCACTGACAAATCGCTTTTCTCACTTCATCAAAAGCTATTTAACACTTGTTAGTCCACTCATACTTGGCTCCCTTCTTCATTAAGGAATGTAAAACATGTACCTTTTCAGAAAAGTGTTCGACAAACTCAGAGTAGTACTCTGCTTACCCTAAAAAGGATGTTAAACTGCTGGGTGAAGGTGCTTTCTCGATGGCTTCTATTAGTTTCAACTTGGGTTTCACCCCTTGCAAGGACAATGGGTGACCCAGATATTTCACCTCCTTTTCCTCAAACCTACACTTGTCCACTCCAAAGGTCATTCCAGCTCGTTCCAACTTCCTCAGTACTTTTTTCCAAAGCTGAATTAGGTTGTTCCTCATCAGAACCCCAAACCAAAATGTCATCCTGAAAAAAACAACACTTTAGATAGACGGCTCAACACACCTTGCATAATCCTCTGAAAAACCGTGGAAGCAGAGACCAAACCAACAAGCATTTGCAATGCAATAGGTCTCGCATTTGGGAAAGAAAGAACTATTAGCTTTGTAAATGACATTGTTTTTTACTTATGTCTTTTGGTTATATTTTTGGGGGGGAGTGAAGTGCTATATAAAGAAGAGCTTGTAAATCAGCTGAGTTTTCTATATATTTATGCTCAGTTAGAGGTGAACCGAGTGTGACTGAATGGAGTTATGAACTGCTTTAATGCAACGCGATAAAATTACTTTTTAGACATTGAGAAGTGTAGGCAAAGGTAAAACAAATACAGGCACACAAAATAAAACATAACAGTAGGCGGACTGGGGAGTCAGAAAATGCAGAATTCGAGTTAGATGTAGCTGTGTAAAAAGCAACATTGCTTCTGTGCAATGAACTAATTTATTAGCTGGTGCACTACTTCCATATGAGCTTACAGTTACAGGGGCAGATTTAATAGAAGGTGCTGCAATGTGGCACAGCAAGCCCTTTGGCTGCGCCATGCTGCAGCACTTTCTGGCACAGGAATGCAACATATTTACAATGATATGTCTCATTCCTGTGCTCTTCCCTGCGCTGGCGCACAAACAGCTGCCTTGCGCCGGCGCAGGCACCCTTGCACCATGGTGCAAGGATGCCTGCGTCATGGGGAGATTGTTTTTGTGCAGGAAGGGGCACCTTCCTGCACAAAAAAAATCACTACATGCATTTTCCTCTTTCAATGCGTGCGGTAGAATGCAGCACGCATTGAAAGAGGAAATAAACGAGGAGAAATGAAAACATTTCTCCTCGTTGCGCCTCGCTACGTCACCCTTAGGGTGGCGTAGCATACTGAAGCATTTCCAGGTTTACGAATCCTCGTAAATCTGGAAATGTGTCTGGTTCCATGGGTGTTGCGTGGGAACACTCAGAGCAACACCCATGAAACGCCCCTTTCACGCAAAGTGTTGCGTGTAAAGGGGCCGTATTTACAAGGACAGGAAAAGCAACGCAGGGTGGCTTTTCCTGTCCTTGTAAATATGGGGCAGAGAAATGCGCTGCCAGTGCGTCACAAAACGTGACGTACTAGCAGCGCAAGGGGCTTGTAAATCTGCCCCACAGTGCCTACACTAACAAGATCCCGGGAAAACCAGACTGAAAGTTTAGAAAGCTGACATGGGGTACAACTGGTGTAGAGCAACATACAGTTAAATTAGCTGAGCCCAATTATGACTTTTGTGAAGGTTCACTGAGCTGATTACCAGCTTCAAAGATCTGCTAATGGCCTTAGGTTAGTTGTAGTAAACAGCGACCTCATACACAGTTCAGTGAGTACAAGAGAATCAGTCACACAAGCATTCTTTTGTTGCCAAAAATGTTGTTTAAAGAGCTCCGTAAGTTGCTTTTTAATTTTGTTTTGTTTTAATTAAGGGTGCAGGTAACGTGTGATTTGGACAAGATCCAAATGGACTTAAAACATCTTAAGAAAATCTTTAATTATAGTGCTTGCCCGTGAAGACCATGTACATTTTGTTGTCCACATGATGCCTTCCATGGGTGTTTAAGAGGTGTGCTATTTATGACCAAGTGGAGAGAGTCCCTCTGTCCTTGTCCTACTGTGAGATAGATTTTAGGAGCATTGGTTGGTAGATGCTAATAGAGCCACTGGGGCCAGGTAAATTCAGAGACGGAATGGGAGGGATGGAAATAATGACACGGGGAGTGGGGCCAGTGATAGAGAGTAGATGGGAGGGAGGGAGAGATATGGAGACAGGAATATACAGTGAAAAGAAAGTCATTTCAAAAGGAACTGTTTTTTATTGAAGAATTTAAACATACTAGCTGATGTGGTTTTATTTTTGTTTTCAGTGTCCTTCGAGAGAAATTGGTCATACTTGTTGTTTAAATACGATGCGCCTATAAAATATCTGCAGGCGAGTGTTGGCAATGTGCAAGCGAACGATTCTTAAATCACTGACAGCGCTTTATTTCCCATTTGGTTTATACGGGACTTTTATCTGTGAGACCGGGCTTAGTGAGGTATGTTGCTGCTAAATGAACAAGTATTTGCAATGCAATCAGTCTTGCCTTTGGGACCTTATATGTATTTAGCTATGCAGCACATTAGCCTGGGTGCTGAAACATCTACTGTTCTTTAACATGGAGGGAAAGTAAGCACCAAACTGCGTGACACGCCAGGTATGGGAACACATGGAGAGAAATATTGCCTTTCAGTGGGAAATGGTATAGTCCAAAGCTCTGTTTTTAATATGAAATCAGTGCCTTTGGCAGTCATATCACTGAAAATACAAGATTTGAAACAAATATTATTGTCTACGGTTGCTCGTGGAAGACAATTTCTATGGACTGGAATCTAGAGAATGCTAAAGTGATTCTGGTATTTTACTGACCTCTGCTGGTCGTTTTCTATCAAGAAAGTTAAATAGAGGCAGTTGCCAGAAAATTGGAAAAAAGAAAGTCCCTCAGCAGAAAGCAATTCTGGGATTTTACTGACATCTGATGGTCGTTTTCAATCAAGACAGTTAAATAGAGGCAGTTGAACAGAAAAAAAGTCTGTATGCGGAAGCAGACAAGTCCTAGGGCTGATCTCCACAGCCCACAAAGTACATACACATATAAGTATATACTAAAGTATACAAGCATTGTAAATGGTCTCTCATTTGTTTGAGTTGGAGCTATTGGCATTGTAAATGGCAATGTATTTTACTTATGTGTTATGGAGTGTATGTATGTGGTGTGTAGTGGAACTATGTGGATTGGATTAGTTAGTTGTGTAATTGTGTGGCATGTAATTGTGTGGAGTGGATTTGTGTAGTGGCATTAAGTGGCATGGTGTGCTGTGGAAATATATGGTTAGCAATTATGTGGCATTCAGTGTAGTAGCATTATGTGGAGTGGGATTGTGTGCTGTGGAGTGGTAAGTAGTACAGTTTAATCATGTGTTGTGCTGTTGAATTTTGCAGCACAATGTGAAATTGTGTGGTGTGTATTGGATGTATGTGGTGTGTTGAGTAATTGGTTGTTGAGTTGTATTATGTGGTTTGGTGTTCAATTATGTGGTGTGGATTGGAAATGTGTGGAGCTGAATTGTGTTGCATTGAACTGTGTGTATAGCTTTGCGTTTTTGGTGATGGAAAACAACAAATAGGGAGGATCTAAGCATCAGATCTGTGTGTTTAAAAAAAAAGGAAACAGTTGGAGCTATTGGCATTGTAAATGTAAATGTCTCTTACCTATGCGTTATGAATTGGAGTGGATGTACGTGGTGTGTACCAATTATGTGGGTTGGATTGGACTTGTTAGTTGTGGTATTGCGTGGTGTGAAACTGCGTGGGGTGGATTTGTGTAGTGGATTTATGTGGTATGGTGTGCTGTGCAGTTGTATTATGTGGATAGTAATTATGTGTTTTTGAGTGTATTGGAATTATGTGGAGTGGGGCTGTGTGTAATGGAGTGTAAGTATGTGGAATGGTATTTTGTGTTATGGAGTGTTATGTAGTGGAGTTTAAAGAAGACATTATGTACAATTGAATGACTCTTAAAAAAGAATTAACAAAAAATGTCTTCTAGTTTTTTGTCCTTGCAATGCTGGCAACCTCTTCCTGCCTGTTGTAATGCTGGTTTGTTATAGCTTTTTTTGTTATGAATGGAGGGACACAAACAATAGGAGGGTGGAAACTGAGAAATAGTACCTGAATTACAACACAAGCAGTGGACAGACACTAGGAGAGAATCAACAGATGCCAGATTCCGAGGGCACACTGAGGCGGTGCTAAGTAATGCTGAAGTGGTGCTGAGGTGGTGGTGTACTGGTGCAGATGGGATGCTCAGGTGATGCTGAATGATACTCAGGTGGTGCTGAGTGATGCTTAGGTAGTGGTGTGCTGGTGTGCAGGTGACTCTTAGTGTTACCGAGGTGGTTTGAGTGAGGCTGAGGTGGTGCTGAGTGATGCTGAGGTGGTGCTGAGTGACGATGTGGTGCTGAGTCATGCTGAGGTGGTGGTGCTGCGCTGGTGCTGTGTTGAGGTGATGCTCTGCTGATGATGATGAGGTGGTGCTGCATGGGTGCTGAGTTGCTGCAGAGGTGGGGATGCGTTGGTGGTGCTGTGCTGATGTTTATGTTGTGCTACGCTGGTGATGAGGAGGTGCTGCGCTGATGCGGAGTTGGTGGTGAACTGATGAGGAGGTGATGCTGAGGTGGTGCTGAATGATGTTGAGGTGGTGCTGAGGGATGCTGAGGTGGTGGTGCTGCACTGGTTCTGAGGTGGTGCTGAGCTGGTGCAGATGGGATGCTCAGGTGATGCTGAATGATGCTCAGGTGGTGCTGAGTGATGCTGAGGTAGTGGTGTGCTGGTGTGGAGGTGATTCTTAGTGTTACTGAGGTGGTTTGAGTGATGCTGAGGTGGTGCTGAGTGATGCTGAGGTGGTGCTGAGTGACGATGTGGCGCCGAGTCATGCTGAGGTGGTGGTGCTGTGCAGGTGCTGTGTTGAGGTGATGCTCTGCTGATGCTGAGGTGGTGCTGCATGGGTGCTGAGTTGCTGTTGAGGTGGGAATGCGTTGGTCGTGGTGCACTGATGCGGAAATGGTGCTGTTCTGATGTTTATGTTGTGCTGCGATGGTGCTGAGGAGGTGCTGCACTGATGCTGAGTTGGTGGCGAACTGATGAGGAGGTGATGCTGAGGTGGTGCTGAATGATGTTGAGGTGGTGCTGAGGGATGCTGAGGTGGTGGTGATGCACTGGTTCTGAGGGGGTGCTGAGCTGCTGCTCAGGTGGTGCTGAGTGATGTTGAGTTGGTGCTTGCTGTGCTCAGGTGGTGGTGCGCTGATGATGAAGTGGTGCTGCGTTGGTGCTGAGTTGATGCTGAGGTGGGGCTGCTTTGGTCATGGTGCACTGATGCTGATATAGTGCTGTGCAGTGCTGATGTTAAGGTGGTGCTGCGCTGGTGCTGATGTGGTGCTGCACTGGTGCTGATGTGGTGCTGCTCTGATGATGGTGCACTTATGAGGAGGTATTGCTGTGCTGATGCTGAGGTGGTGCTGAGGTGATGTTGAGGTAAGGCTTAGTGATGCAGATTCCCTCACCACCACCACCCTTTAACAGTGTCCCTTAAGGCTCCATAACCACCAACGTTCAGATGCATTTAATTAGTTATAAAGTTCCACTCATACCAGTGTAGGGTGTCAGAGCACTTTGCATCACTCACACATTACACAGAGACAATTAATCATATGTGTATAAATTAGCGTAAAAGAAATGTTACATAAGACAGAGGACTACAGGGTGTAAGACTGCCAAGTCATGCATATTGGTAGGCAGACAGAGGACTACAGGGTGTAAGACTGCCAAGTCATGCATATTGGTAGGCAGCATTGCTAAAGAGTGCTTGGGCCCCCGAAGCACCAACGCAGAATTGAAAACAGAACACCATAGTTGGGGGTTCTCTTAAATAATAAGAATTGATTTCGACCCAGATGAACCCTTTTTGCAACATTAATATTTGCTCTAAACTATACTTTGCAGTGCATGCAGTTCTTTGATAACAGTTACAAATTCCCTGTTCTATGTTAGGATTTTAAATTATAAGCTGCAAGTAATAGAAAAGCAGTAACCCACTGACCTATTTACATGTTATGGACTTTCAGATCGGCATGGTTATGGTACACTTTCTTTGCAGCCGGCATATTAACCCTCTGCGCTACCTTGCGATGAGTTAAAACTTCTTCCACTAGACAACTCTGATCTCTCCAGCAGGAACATTAATCACTGGAGTAATCTTGACATTTTTATTGTCTAGAAATTGCTGGAGGCTAGGAACATGTCAGCCAGTGCTTTAAAAAGCAAAATAAACTCGGAAACATTGCCCCTCTGAAGTCAGTATCCAGTGCGATCGCACTGAAACATTGCCTCTCTGAAGTCAGAATCCAGTGCAATCGCACTGCCCTTGTGCTGGCCCTGCGTTCTTGTTCAGCATTTATTTAATGTAGTACATTCAAATGCACATTTTACAGGGGACATTTTTCCAGAAGGAAACCTTTTGGCCTCAGCGCTAAACCGACCAGGAGAGACTTCAAACTCCTCAGCCAGACTGGTCCTGGAGGGGAGGAAAGAACACAAGCAGCATGCATTTTAAAGTATCATTTGAAGCGTTGATTTAATGGAACTGAAACAATGTGCTGTGTTTAATAGTGGTTTAACTTTTTACATGATTTAGAGCTGCAGTAGCTAGAAGGCATGGCTGGCTGCTGCTGGCTTCGGACAGGAAGGATAAGACAAGAGACCCAGGGCGATTTCAAAGGACCCGTTAAAGAGGCAATCAATGCCAGTTATAGCCTTGTGGGGCCCAGAGCTGCTGTCACAGTGTTTTTGTGCCTGTTTCTGGAGGAAATTAAAGGAGGCAAACTTAAAGCCACAATAATTTATTGCTTGCATTCCAAGCCAGCCTGGGAGCTGCCTTTGGGAAGTCCGCGTAGTGGCACTCCGCCAACTCTGCCTGGGCTTAAACAGTTCACCTTTCCTAAGGTTTGCGTTTGTTGCAAGCTGATGTTTTAGGTCCAACAATTTCAGCAGCACCTCTGCGACTCGTGCTTCACCACAGATCTAAACTGTAGCTCAGATGCTGCTGACACTTGATTGGTCCGCACTTTCTTCCACTAAAACCTGTGTACCACTTATAATGCTAGTTGTTTCCATTGTCTCCACTGCTTTAGTTACCTGGATTAGGACCAGTGCTTGGTTTGTAAATGAAAGAGTGCTGCTGCCCGAAGATCCCACTCAGAAGTCCGCGGTCAATGCAATTAAACGCCAGCCTCTTTAATTCACTACCAGACACTCCCTCCAACTTTATCTGACTCTTGCATGCTCCTGCTTTCTCACTTTGTGACGTTTTTTTCTGTCTTTGTCTTCCTCCGTGTTTACAATTTGCATGGTTTTCCCCACTTTTGCTCTAGGGCAATATCTGATGTGGATAAATAAGTGGTGGTCTCCAAAAATAAGTGCCACGGTCCCCACCGGCAACTATCAGCTCAAATTAAGCACAGATTAGGCCTCCTGCCACATTCGCGCTGTAGTGCCCCATTTCCACCTATAAAGTAAGGTGGTTGTGGCTTGTGCCAGGCAATTCATGGCACAAGTTAGCCCATCAATGTGGGGTGATGCATGGCGCTCCCTACGCCTTTGCTGGATGCTTTCATGGTGCAGTTCCTGATTTAAAGTCTTGATGGCATCTGTGAGATTTGAGAAATCGTGATCACTGGCATCTGATTGGCAGCTAGGGTATTGTGATACTTTCAAACCTTGCTGTTATGATTTTATCTAGGATATTCAGTTTTTCGTTGATCATTTTGATCTGCTTTTGTTGCAGGCGCTAAACCATAAGAATAGAGGTTTCTAAACCACCAAAGAGTTGTTGGTTTTCAGGACTTCTCACATTTGAAAGAGGGGACTGTGGTTGAGCTTGTGTGGAGGACAACAAGCGCCAAATTGATATCTTCCCCACAGTTTGCATGGCCTCTCCACAGGTTTCTGTGCTAGGGTTGATGTGATGTCCTTCTTCTGTTGGCTTTCCATGCTCCGTAACTGCAGCACGTGTTGGACTGGCCTTGCTCCCACTATTTTTGGAGTCATCTATATGCATGTGTATGTGTATGTCTTCTGTACATTCCCCTTGTGTGTGGTCACTTCTGGAGTATTATTTTCTGTATACAAATGTATTGAGAAGACCTTAGTGATTTTAACTTGGTTGTACGTTGACTACATTTATGACATTTACTATTAATTTGTTTTTGTCCTTCTATTTGTTGTTATTTTTTCCCACCACATATCCCATAATGCACTTTGAAAGTACAAGGACTACTAATGTTGTGTATCTAAGATTTAGACTTAATCTTTTCAATTCACTATGCTGCTATGGGTTAGCAATATGTTTATTAGACTTAATGACACCCTTCAAATATACTGTTTAGTATTAAAACCCTATATTTGGCTCACCTTGTGAGGTTCCTGGCAAGTCTGATGTGTCAAGTGCTCCAAAAACACGGATAGCTTCTGACTCCAGAGTGATTTGCAGAAGCTGCTCAAGGGCAGTTGGTGGTGGGACAATGGGGGCGCTCTTCCTGTTCCTCATGACTCACGCAGACGCTTGCCACCTTCTCCTTAGTATGAGATCTGAGATCATACCATCCCTTCCTTATCTCCTCAATTGACCTCTGGGTGACTTCAACTGTGTTGATCTTCTCCTGCTTCCCCTTCCATATTTTTGTCTTCGACCCTCAGACACTGTCAGGGATGACTTGCCAAATAGTTGGTTATGGTGCCCAACACATTAATCTGTAAGTATTTCAAGTTCCTTTTCTGAAAGCTTAAGTTTCCTCTTCCTGCTGCCAGCATCCTGTCCACTGTCCTTATGTGACATATTGCGTTCGTAAAAGGCTCATGGCAAACCAACACTAGGATACAAAATGCATTCTCCTAGGAAGCTGCTGCACCAATTCTCCCCAGCTTTGAAGTGAGGCCTACTCCCTGGTTCTGATGTCATCACTGTGCCAAAAGCAACTGTCGCTATTTGTGACTCCACTCGCTATTTCGAAAATTGGTAAATGCGATTTCCTAAATACTGAACCTACTACATAACGAATTGCTATTTATTTTGGGATTTATTTTGTACGTACTGTTTAGCTATTACCAAATAGCGACTAACATGGATTCGTTTTTAGGTAAACGCTAATCAGTATTTTTGTACATATGGCCCATTGTTTTCAAGTATGGTAGTCCAAGATGTAGAATTGAACTGAATCAGAACTAGTTGTCCAAAAATGTAGTCTTAAATTGAAACTTGAGATTGGTTACAGTGACTTAGTCATTGGGTAATCGTATGTATGAGACTACATCTCATCTTTTGTATTGAATTGACCCATAAAACGACAAGAACATACAACCACAACTCACAGAACGTGACACATAGACCTATAAAGGAGCATACCTAAACACACTATAGGAAGCAATCATGAACTGAATCAGATTCCAGTTGTTTTGAAATCCCAAAACAAGCAATGCTAGAGAGAGACTAGTCTTCAGGTAGCACATTGAAGCCATACCAGTGAAAGTATGAGTACTACACACTGGTAACATAAACTAACATAACTTTATGACATTATAGCCCATCCCTAATTTCCTTATTAAAAGAGACTTGTGACATCAAAATGACGATCTGCTCAACTGAAATTATTTAATACCTTTGACGTCATAACACCTGCTGCCAGAGCATCATTACAGTTGCAGTTTGCACAAAGAAACAAACACTGGCTTTTCATTCTTCTGATCTGCTTTTTCTAACAGGAACAGCAATGAGCAGAAAATAGATATTTATGGCAATATGTTTATTTTAATGTTATGAAGTTTATGACAGTAAAAATAGAATCACTTTTTTTTCTTTTTTAAACTTTGTGAACCTTATCCTTTGTTTACTATGACTTTGGTTAACCTGTTTCTCTTATCTTTTTGCAATAAATAACGAATTGCATTTTTCTGAGTTTAATTTAATGGTGTGCCCATAATTTATAAGGAATAAAATACCCCCTGCTTTACATTTTAAGGATATTGCAAGTTGCTTCCAGAATTCCATGTCCATATAAAGAAACCTTTCCTCCGGCATTGTTTCACTGATTCCAGTCCCTCAACGACATGGAATGTTCTTGTGCTGTGTGGCAGGGTGTACTTTATCCTATGAATAATACATAGGAGACTGCAATCCATGTATAACAGCCCATCTCCAGTGTATTGATGCAATATGTTTATTATTTTAACGCCATGTCATTACAGGAAAGATAGAATCTCTGCACATTTGTAAACAATCTGAGCCACAACTTGACTTACATTAAATCAAATCAAATACCTTTTTGTAAAAATTACTAAATTGCTTTTTGGTGTGTTTACTTTCACAGTACAGATTCTGCTTTTATTCTTGAGATCTGCAGTAAGCATCAAAGAGCAAGATAACAAGGATTTAAGTGGTGTTTAGGAAGGATGATGGTGCGACCATGTACTTTAAGGAATAAAATACCTTCTGTCCAACATTATAAGGAATATTGAAAGTCATCTCAAAGTTTGCTTACCATATAAAGGAACTCTGTCTTCAGCCTTGTTCAGCTATTATGTAAAAACTCCTTGGTGCCTTTCAATGTCCTTTAATTGTATGGCAGATAGTATTTTAGTATTTTTTTCCAAATATCATGACTATTGTCTGATGAGGCATACACCAGTAATATTGAGTGCAATCTGCAGGAAGTGCCTGCTGTTGAAACAGAGAAATCTATGAAACCTGAGAATAGGTCTACATCTAAGGCCATGTCAAAAGTCTACTCAGATTACTTCAAATGTATTTAAACCAATGACGTTTTGACCAATTCATTACTTGCTTACTTTAAAATGTTCCCTATATTTCACATTTCTCTGAAGAGTGGAAGGCTCAATCAGGTCCATCTTGGGGGGTACTTGCTTGCTTTCTTTCTTCACACAGAGCAATTGCATCCAAGTATTTCTTTCATACCTCTTTAAAAATATACCAGTCGCAGCTGACGACTCTGTGGTGTTGCTCATTAGCATGCCACTATGGAAGGATATAGGATAACTCTACACGATTCAACTGTCATGCCCTTAGGGAGATATACGTAAAGCTGAACTCGTGCACTAGCCAAGTTAGGTCATTTGTGTGTCTAACAGGCAAAATAAGCTTGTAAGGAGGATTGGCAAAGTCCTAAAGAACACAAATTCGACTTTGGAGGCCAAAATTCTGCACCGAGGCAGAGTCTGGCACAGTGAATTCCTGCGTGAGAGCATTACAGAAACTATCCTTCCAGCATAAATGAATATCCCAAGCATGTCGGGCAGATCAGTGACTTTGGGGAGCAACTGTTTTGATGCAAACCTTTTCTCCTATAAGGATGGGGCCCCTAGGGATTTGCCTTGCACTCTTCAGGGCAACAAAGGTGACGCCATTCTCGGCAGATGGCGGACATGGCTGTGAAGGTCATTTTTCATGTACGCTATGAAATTGTTTGGAAGCTGGCTTGTTCTAGTGAGCTTATCGACCCACTAGTCCCCTTTTATGCCACTGGATGAATTATCATTTGGCAAACGATTCCAAGAGTCTGTCATCACTTGTTCACTCACCAACTGAAATCTTCCCCAGGTTCGTAGAGACCACCGATTTTAAATGGGGTTGTGTTTTCTGCCCAAAGCAACATTCCAAACAAAAACACCCTCTCCTTGACCGACGATGTAAACCTAGTTAGTACTGTCAGCAGAAAGTCCTAGCACTGAATGAGCATACAATATGAGTTACCCCATAACCCACCTGAGCCGGCTTGATGAAGTGCTCTGCCGTTCACTGTGAGGGAAAGTAAAGCAAAGTGATGGAATTTAACTTTCATCTGTCTCACAACATGGAATCTAATTTCCCTGAATGTGGACAAAGTGGCTTATTCTACTGTTGGAACCGAGTTGGGTTCAGTATGTTTTTACTTCACAACGTTGGATTGTTTTGAACGTATTTTCTAACCTTGCCTCTGACGAAGTATTCCCTTAATAATCTTCACAAAAGTTCATTCCCTAAATTGTTCATGATTTTAACTTTTATTCATGATCTGCTAAAGGACTTCGCAGGCAAGACCACAATATGATTACATTTAATTTACAGGCCGCTTTTTATTACCAAGAACCTCATTTATTTTTTATCATTGTTTATGGAGTAGTTTTAAACCAACGTGCAACTCCTTTCTTTCACACAACTGGGATTTAAACACAAGGCCAACATTTGAATGGGGAGGGAAATTAGAATTCAGTTATTAAATGGAAGGCCCAGGCCCCAGCCTGTTATTTTTTCTATTACAACATATTTGTTGATGGATTCAGTTATAGGCAAACCAGAAAGGTTCTGTTTTCAGATTTTTTCCAAATCACGTATCGTTTAGTTCTGCCCTCATTCTTGGGCTGAGAATTTGTTGACTTTGTGTGATCACATACGCGAGCTAGAAGCATTTGGCTCATACTGGAGGGCTCGTTTCTGCAGGTATCCTGGTCTGTTGCCGAAGCAAAGAAAAAAGAAAGCCATTTATGCAGACAAGCTTTGAAAGGTTATATGAAGCTTTGCTTCTTTCAGCTTGGCCTGCAGCGATCCTCAAGCGCCGTGGACTGCACCCCCCCCTCGAGTACCTGGAGAGAATGTCGTAGCCTCCCGGCCCAGTCACTGATTCTGCGACCCCGTCCTCGCGTGGCTTGACGGACAGCCTTACTGTCGATACAGGTGCGCCGGCTGCCCGATGAGGGCTCCAGCCTCGCCATGTTTGTGTAGCTGCTCGAGCCTCGACATCTGCCTAATATATTATACTCATTACCACATCTGTAATCCTATCCCAGCTCGAGAGCCAAGCCAAACGAACAAGTTACTTACCTTCGGTAACGCTTTTTCTGGTGGATACAATATCTGCCTGTGGATTCCTCACCTTTTGAATACCCCTTGCGCCAGCAATTCCGCTGAAAATCTTTCCCAGCTCTCCCACGACGACGTCACAATAGCACGGCTCCGCTCGCGACTCCGTAAGACGTCATCGGAGCCATAAGAAGACCTCGTCGGCGTGCTGACGTCAGGTCCACCCATTTTTTCCGTGCCACCGAGGCAAACGGGCGGACCGACACATTTTCAAATGCAAACATGGCATTCCAAGTATATACACATATATAAATTCACCATTACATAATCAATAAAGACATAGTGAAATAGCATTTCTCACTATCAAAACTTCAACATGATCAAGACTTATTAAATTCAACATATTTTGGTAGAAACAGGTGGACAACGGGAGGCGGGTAGGTCAGTGAGGAATCCACAGGCAGATATTGTATCCACCAGAAAAAGCGTTACCGAAGGTAAGTAACTTGTTCTTCTGATGGATACTTCTGCCTGTGGATTCCTCACCTTTGAATAGAATCCCCAAGCCGTACCTCTCCAGGAGGAGGGTGTCCACCTGACTAAACCAAAAATCTTGCAAAACAGAACGAGCAAAATGGCCATCCCTCCTAACCTCAGAGTCTAGGCAATAATGCTTTGCAAAGGTATGGAGGGAGGCCCAAGTTGCTGCCTTACAAATTTCATGCACTGGTACACCTCTAGCCAAAGCAGATGTAGTAGACTTTGCTCTAGTAGAATGAGCTGATACCTTCAGGAGCTTCCTTGTTGGCCAGGGCGTAGCAGATCTTTATGCAGAGGATAATCCATCTTGACAGAGTCCGCTTGAGCACAGCTTTACCCTTCATCCGACCAACATAACCCACGAAGAGTTGGTCATCAAGTCTCAATTCTCTGGTCCTGTCCAGATAAAAACTGACCGCTCTCTTTGGGTCCAAGCGGTGAAGTCTCTCCTCCTCCTTGGAAGGGTGAGGGGAGGATAAAAGGCAGGAAGGGTAATGGACTGCCCCAAATGAAAAGGGGTAACCACTTTGGGAAGGAAAGCAGCCCTGGTCCTCAGAACCAACTTATCTACATGAATGGTCAGAAAAGGAGGCTTAGAGCTAAGAGCCTGAAGCTCACTTACCCTCCTAGCCGAGGTAATGGCAATTAAGAAAACCGTTTTAAAAGTAAGACGCCTCAAAGGGCAACTATGAAGGGGCTCAAATGGAGAACCCATAAGAAAAGTGAGTACCAGATTCAAATCCCACTGAGGCATGATGAAAGGAGTGGGAGGAAACATGTTTGTAAGTCCTTTAATAAATCTCATCACAACCGGAGATTTGAACAAAGACGGCTGATCCGGCAAACAAATAAAGGCCGATAAAGCCGATAAGTAACCTTTTACAGTAGCTACAGCAAAACCCTGCTGCGCTAAGGAAAGTGAAAAACTCAAAACATGAGATAAACGAGCCTTCAAAGGGTCAATAGATCTCTCTCCACACCATTTAACAAACTTAGACCAACGGGAAGAGTAAATGGACTTGGTGGAGTGTCGCCTGGACGATAAAATAACATCCACCACATCAGGTGGGAGAGAGAACGAACTCAGGTTGCCCCGTTCAATCTCCAGGCATGAAGGTGCAAGCTCTGGAGGTGGGGGTGAAGAACCTGCCCCTGCGACTGCGAGAGGAGGTCTGCCCTGAGAGGGAGACGGAGCGGAGGGTGCGAAGAGAGGTGAAGAAGATCCGTGTACCACACCCTTCTCGGCCAATCCGGAGCGATCAAGATGACTTGGGCCCGGTCTTGGCAAATCTTCCTCAGAACCTGAGGAATCAAGGGTATGGGAGGAAACGCATAAAGGAGCTGAGAGCTCCAACTCAACTGAAACGCGTCCCCCAACGCTCCCTGCATCGGAAACTGGAGACTGCAGAACAACGGGCAGTGTGCGGTCTCGTGAGTGGCAAATAGGTCCAACCGAGGAGACCCCCACATCTGGAAGACGTGATGGACCACCTCTGGATGAAGCCGCCACTCGTGATCGGCCGAGTAATGCCGACTGAGACTGTCCGCACGAACATTTAGCACTCCGGCTAGATGATTTGCAAACACACAAATCTGCTGGCCCTGAGCCCAGGACCAGAGTCGCAGAGCCTCTCGACAGAGACGAAATGACCCTACACCTCCCTGTTTGTTGATATACCACATCACGGTCGTGTTGTCCGTCAGGACCTGAACTGACCGACCGCGAAGGAAGGAAGGAAAGCCTTTAGTGCCAAACGTATCGCCCGCAATTCTAGAAGGTTGATGTGAAACAACCTTTCCTCTGGAGACCAAAGACCTTTGATCTCCAGATCCCCCAGATGAGCACCCCACCCTAGAGTGGAGGCGTCCGTGATTACTGTGGCCATCGGTGGAGGAAGTTGAAAGGGCTTCCCTTGAGACAGGTTGCCCTCCACACCCCACCAAGACAGCTCCGCCGCAGCGTCTCTGGAGATTCTGACCTTCTCCCCGAGATCCCCGTTGTGCTGAAACCACTGCTTGCGGAGGCACCACTGGAGTGCCCTCATGTGCCAGCGTGCATGACTGACCAACAGTATGCAGGAAGCAAACAGACCGAGCAGGCGTAGGACCTTCAGGACCGGAACAACCGCCCGTTGTAAAACAAAGGAATCATTTCCTGAATGTCGAGAATCCTCTGTGGAGGCGGGAATGCTCGACAAACAGTAGTGTCCAGTATTGCCCCTATGAACAGGCTGCGCTGAGAAGGCACCAGGTGAGATTTGGGCACGTTGATCGAAAAACCCAAGTTGAACAACAGTCGTGTTGTCACCTGCAAGTGACGCAACACCATCTCCGGAGATTTGGCTTTCAACAACCAATCGTCCAGGTAGGGGTAGACAGGAACCCCTGATCTTCTGAGATGAGCCGCTACCACCGCCATCACCTTTGTAAAGACTCGCGGTGCGGAAGTCAGACCAAACGGTAGAACCGCAAACTGGTAATGTTGCGACCCTACCGTGAAACGCAGATACTTCCGATGCGACTTCAGGATGGGAAGATGAAAGTACGCATCCTGGAGATCGATGGACACCATATAGTCTTCCTGTTGCAGCGCAAGAAGAACCTGAGCCAGAGTCAACATTTTGAATTTCTCCTGCCTGAGGTAAAAATTCAAAATCCTGAGGTCCAGAATCGGCCTCAAACGTCCGTCCTGTTTGGGAATCAGGAAATACCGGGAGTAGCACCCCTGACCCCTTTCCTGCTCTGGAACCACCTCTATCGCACCTTTCTGTAACAAGACAAGAACCTCCTGTTGCAAAAGCAACAAGTGGTCTTCTGAACAACCACCTTGGCGAGGAGGGTAAGGAGGTGGATACTCTAGGAAAGGAAGCGCGTACCCATTTTCCACAAGATTCAAAACCCAACGATCCGTTGTAATCAGTTTCCAATCCTGTAGAAATTGGGACACCCGACCCCCAACAGGACCAACATGCTCTAAGATGGGGGATCTAGAGCTGCTTCCCAACGGTGAGGGGAGGAGAGGAGGAGGAGGAAGAGGACTGCTGCCGTGAGGCTCCCCTGGAACGGCTTGTGTTCCTACCCCTGTAGGACTTGTATAAAGGGTTCCGCTGTTGCTGCTGCTGCTGACC
Source organism: Calotriton arnoldi (assembly GCA_963921515.1). NCBI lineage: Eukaryota > Metazoa > Chordata > Amphibia > Caudata > Salamandridae > Calotriton > Calotriton arnoldi. The sequence goes on from CAWUFW010000459.1 coordinate 4,058,229, forward strand.
CTGTTGATACTGTTGACGGCCACAAAAGGAAGAACCCCTTCCAAATCCACGAAGGCGTTTGTAACCAAAACCCCTGGGCTGTGTTTGAAGGCCCAGAGATCTAGCAGTGGCCCTACTGTCTTTAAACCGCTGTAAAGCAGAGTCAGCCTTTGATCCAAACAGTCTTGTGCCATCAAAAGGTAAGTCCAACAGAGTCGCCTGGACATCCGGGGAAAAACCAGAAGACCTCAACCAGGCCTGCCTTCTTGTTGCCACAGAAGAGCCCATCACCCGCGCAACAGAATCAGCCGTGTCCATCCCAGACTGGATCACCTGGTGAGCAGCTGCTTGCGAGTCAGAGAGCACCTCCATAAAGCTTGCCCTATCATCCTCCGGGAGCTTAGGAGCCAGCTGTTTCACAGAATCCATCAAAGCATGGACGTATCTTCCCAGAAGACACGTAGCATTAGTCGACTTCAGCGCCATGCTTGCAGACGAAAATACCTTTTTGGCTGCTTGCTCCATCTTTTTCGAGTCTCTATCACCCGGAGTAGTAGGGAAAGCACTCGAAGATTGCTTCGAACAAGAAGCCTGTACCACCAAACTCTCGGGAGTCGGATGAGTAGACAGAAAGGCAGGATCCCCAGGAGCTGGCCTATATCTCCGTGCAATTGTTCTAGAGACAGCAGGAGCGGACAAAGGCTTCTGCCACACCTCCAAAATTGGCTCAGCCAAGGCATCAATGAAGGGTAACAGTGGCTCTGAGACCACCGAAGAGGTATTGAGGACCTCAGTTAAAATGTTGGCCTTCAACTCAGATGATGGTAACTGAAGACCCAGCAAATCAGCCGCCTTCCTCACGACCACATGATAAGGCAAATTTTCTAGAGGAAGGCCAGCCTTTGGTGATGAAAGATCGTATTCTGGAGATGTATCTAACCCACTGGCCTCCTGCAGGCCCTCAAAGTCATCAAGAGAGTCCAAAATCTCTCCTTCCTCTTGCTCTTGCATATACTCCTCCTCCTCCAGCAGCCTCTGTGCATCCCTCCTGGAGCGCAGCTTTGTCTTCAGTGCCGGCGTCAGTGGAGCCTGAAACGGAGTCGACGGCGCCGTACGCAGCGCCGTGCGCGGCGCCGGTGACGATGGCAATGGAACAGAAGGCCCCTCCGGAATATCCTTCGGCGTCGCACGAATCCGAGACGACGCCGACCCCACATCCGACGGAGCTCGAGGTGCCGGAGTCGACGACCTCGGCGTCGGGAAATGCCACGCCGGAGCCGATGGCATAAAGGGTACAAAGGGTGCCTGAGCATACTGGTGTGGAACACCCAAATTGTAGGCCAAAGGACCTGAAGGTACACCCAACGGGATACTGGACCTTGAAAACATCCCATACATCGCGTTCAAGAACTGCGAAGGGTCAGCACCAGGCAAGGGAAAAGCAGGATAATGTTCCGTACCTTCTCGCCCGGGGACCTCCTGAGGTCGAGCTGGACCCAGCGGAGCCGTTGGAGACGGCGCCCGCTCAGGCGACCCCACAGGAATCGGAGACACCTCCTGAGGCGCCGGCGAACCTCCCGACGCCGAAGAGCCCTTCGACGCCGGCGACATCGGAGCCGGGGAATGTTCCGACTCCGCTCTCGGCAGAAGGAGACAGGGAGACAAAGTCCTTCCTCCGAAGTCGCTCAGGAGGTGAAGTCGGCCTCGAAGCCCTAGACTTCGACGAATGGCGCCGGGATTTCTTCGACTTCTTATGCTTCTTAGATCTTGAAGTGTGTGACGAAGAAGACTTCCCCCGCTTACGACCTCTCTTCTCCTTCTTGGCTTTGGCCATAAAAAGTTTAGCCTCACGCTCTTTAAGGGCCTTAGGGTTCATTTTCCTGCAGGAACGACACTCTTCGACGTTATGGTCAGAAGAAAGACACCATAGACAGTCCTCATGAGGATCCGTAATCGACATATGTCCTCCGCACTCCCCGCAAGGCTTAAACCCGGACTTCCTAGAAGTAGCCATTTCCAACAATAAGATGAAACAAAGTAGTAAAATGGAGAGTCCCTGGAAAAACCGTTACGCGTCGACGGCGCGGAAAAAAGGGAACTGACGTCAGCACGCCGACGAGGTCTTCTTATGGCTCCGATGACGTCTTACGGAGTCGCGAGCGGAGCCGTGCTATTGTGACGTCCTCGTCGTCGTGGGAGAGCTGGGAAAGATTTTCCGCGGAATTGCTGGCGCAAGGGGTATTCAAAAGGTGAGGAATCCACAGGCAGAAGTATCCATCAGAAAAGCATTTGCAATGCAATAGGACTCGCATTTATGCAAGAACTATTGCACTGAAAATGGGAGTGCGGGCGGAGGGCAGGAAGCGAGAAGGCACGAAGAACGAGAGGGGGGGGCGAGAACGCACGGACTGCGGGAGGGGGGTGGTGGTGGGGTAGAAGGCACGGGAAGAAAATAGTTACCGTGCAACACTCGAAGTAAAGGGGCCAGTAGCTTTGGAAGGATACAAATGACAACATGGTCGTCATGAGGAGGGACTAACAAGCCTAAAACCAATCGGAAGGCAGCATTTTGGACCTAAGCCAATGAAAAAGATGGGCGGAGAGTGGGCGGAGCTTCCACGAAGCTTCCACACTATACTGAATACTGCATGCCTCGCAAAGCGAGCAGCGCATGCGCTGCAACGCTAGGCTCGACCTAAAAAGCATGCGTACAAATCGGAATGCCCTTTTAGGTGTGATAAAGGAGGTCATGTGGTTGTAACCCGGATGCTACAACAACTGATGATAGGCACTCTTAAAGTCTAATGAGGAAAAATACTTGACCTTATGCACATTCATCAACATTTTACTAATTCAGGGCTGGAAATGTCTGTCCACCCAGATGCTCTCCTTCAGATCTCTCAGATCCACACACATGCGCAGGCTCCCATTGGACTACCTTGCCAAAGGTATGGGACTGAGCCGCTCGTAAGGTTCAATTGGCTCTATAATCCCCTCTTTAAACAAACAGTCCAATTCTTCATTTAATTGACCACAAAAAAACCAAAGGGACATTGCATACTCTATGTACTTTAGGTATTAGCTATTTCTTCAAAACTATGCAATATTCAAATTTTTGCAAGAACCCCAAGTTCCAGGCAAACAACTTAGTATACATAGCTTTACATTTCTCCACAGTGTTTTTTACGAGGTAAGTAACACTTGTTCCTGACGATTAGGGCCCAGTACAACCCATAGTGCACGTTGTTCCTTCCAGCCTAGCAAAGTTTTACCCTTCTCCACTACGTACATCCTCCCCCCCCCCAACAGCTTTTTTGCCTTTGTACATCAAAACTGCTTTAAAGTAACATATTACAGGCAATTCGACCCCAAAATACCCTTATGGTTCCACAACCATGGAGGTTAGTTGACAGTCACCTAAGTTTTCCCAACTGACTGTCGATTAAGGTATATGAAGAACACTAATCCACCCACATGGGAATTCCTACTCCATTCACCTCAATGATGCATATTGGTGGATGATATACTTCACAGTATTCAATGACACCCTTCTTCTGGGTGTCAACCCCACATACCACCAGCACCACCACTTCATCAGTTTTAGTGTCTCCAACCTAATCTGCTTTGTCCCTTTGATCACTTTTAACTGAATTTACTTTGGACTCCTCACCATCCATTACAATTGCCTTGCATACTCTGGAAAAATGTCCTAACGTTTTGCACCTGTAACACCTGGGTTTAGCAGCCGGACATGCATCGAACTCTGCTAAATGTCTCATACTGGCACATCTGTAGCATTGTTTTATCCTTAAAGCTGCTTGTGAGTCCTTAAAACCTTTGTACCCCTTAGCCTTTTTCTGTAGAGCACATACACTTTTCCCATCATTTGTTTTAGTATTCTCTTGCCCTTCATTCAAGGCTTTGACATAAAGAGATGTATTTTCAATACGTTTCGGTATACTAATAGTTTTTTTCTAGAGAAGGGTCTTTCATGCCTAATAATTTTTCTTTAATTTTCATATTACAAATTCTGTTGATCATCTGATCTCTACATGTAATACCCTGAATTTACACAACGCTGCTAGTGTTCTTAAAACTGCCACATACTGCTCAGTGGTCTCTTCAGGTAACTGGGCATGAGAAAAAAGCTTATGTCTTTCAACTACTGTGCTTATTTTCTCCAATAATTCTCCTTCAAAGCTCTCATAGCCTTTGTATACTTGTCCCCAGACTCTTCACCATTCTGTTCACTTTACCAATAGGTATAAGTAAAGTCTTTAAACCCCTCCTACCTTCCACACCGAGATTATGCCCTAAAATGGCCAATTTCCTTTTTGCCACAAACAAATCTCCTCTAATGGCTTCCAGATAGGTTTCAAATGATTCCCACCAGTCTTCCCAAGCCATTACTGGAAGCTCCAGTTGCTGCAAAAACATAGGAGGTGCAACAACCATGTGCATTGACATTTTCACCCCCCTAATATACCACACAACAAGAAAAATAAACAATAAAGCCAACTGATAAAAAAATAAACTAAAATAAAGAAGTATACCATACTCAATCAGCAGACTCCTCACAATGCCCTTCCAGCTTCAGCTTCCTCTGATAATAGAGGGGTTTTTTTTTCTTTAACGTTGTCCCTCGTCCTTGTCAATGGCTCTCCTAGGCTCTACCTTGTCCTTCCTCCTTGATGACTACTCCAGGGATATTCTGTTTAGTCCTTCCTTCTTGCCTAATACAGGAAGCTCTGCCTTTAACTATCCAGCCTATCAGTGACACACTGACTCTACAATTCCTTGTGTGGCACTCTGGCTCTCACTGATGTCTCCTCCTTCCTGCCACTATCTTACTTGCCAACCGACATCGGATTAAGCAGCGACACAAAATGCAGGGAGTACTGCACCGCTCCAATCCTAAACCGCACGCCGGCTACAAACACAGCCACACAACGCTGCACTGCTGCACCAACTAGATGAAGCAGATAGTCCACGTGACTGCCCACACATTGCACGACTCGCTCAGCTGTTCCACGTGATCATCAGGTTGATCGCTCGTGGCTGACTAGCAATGGCTAATTATGGCCCAATGATCTAGGCTCCGCTCTCCCTAAAGACTAAACAACACACACCTCCTAAGCAGTGCTTATTTTGTAAAAAGAATAAGTGCCAGGGAACTCATCAGGAGGCCCCCGCAGTTTGCACCGTACATTCCCACTGTACTTACGCAACTAACAACCATCACACTGCTACAAGGGTGACAGTTCAGACTGTTTGAGGCAGCCAAAGCCTTAAGAATGGCTTGAGTGGCAGGTATTAGTTGTTTTGAATCTATATTGAATTAACAAACCACTTTCTTCTGCTCAGCTTCAAATTACATAAACAGCGCCACCATGTGGCAGCTGTCATAAGTGCAGGTTCTGGCAATTAAGTGCAGGTGACACCAATTAAGTGCCGGTGCCTGGCACCGGAAACAACCGGCTCAAATTAAGCACTGCTCCTCAGTCCTTCCACGTCTTTCCCTTTTGCCGCTACCCCTCGCTGATGCTGTGACCGTTATCTTAGTTAAAGATAACTATATGTGGGTGCCTATACTGTTCCCTGGGCTCCTCCTCAAACGCCCTTTTTGCGTGAATCACTGGATCCCATTCTCTTCGCGAGTTTTGAGAACTCCTCACAGAAAATATTTTAAAGTAATTCTTTATTGACAGAATAACCATTGTAACCGTACAACCCCAGGCAGGTCTGCCCCCAACATTCCAGAACCCCATGACATACAACCCAATCAGTGAGAACTTTATGATACCAGATAGTCTCATAGACAACCGTAGAGTGCATGATACACAACACATACTTGTGGCACCATGCATTCTTCCTTAAAGTTGAACGGCTGTGGGGCAGCGTGATTTAACTTCATTGTGGGTACAGTCTCTGTCAATTTACTTAAGAAATGGCTGCTGGGGGTGTCACACACTTTATCCTAAGCTGAGTGGCTGCCTGTGGCACCATGTTTAATATTAATTGTGGTTGGAGACCAACCTCAGCTTTCTTTATTTTTTTGCACTGGCTGCTGTTGGCGCCACACGTTTTTTCTCAAAAAGGCTGCAAAGGCACCATGATGAATCGTTAGCGTGGTTAAAGTCTGCAGAATTTGTTTATTTAAGGTTTAACCCCTTCGCTGCTAGGCCTTTTCCCCCCCTGTGCTAAGCCTTTTTTTGGCTATTTCGGGTAGTGCGCGCTTAGGCCCCTGTAACTTTTTGACCACATAAGGTATCCACGCCAAATTTGCGTCCTTTTTTTATAACATCATGGGGATTGTAAAGGTACCCAGGGTTTGTGGATTCCCCTGGAGGGGACCCAGAAATTAGCCAAAATACAGCAACATTTTGTTTTTTGGGGAAAAATGCGAAAAAAGGGCTACAGATGAAAGCGTCTTGTTTTTTCCCTGCAAATGGCATCAAAAAAGGGTTGTGGTGCTGAAATCACCATCTTCCCAGATTTCAGGGACAAGCAGACTTTTGTCAGAAAACCAACTTTTTTACACAGTTTTGGCATTTTTCTGGGACATAGCCTATTTTTGCTATTTTTTGTGCTTTCAACCTCCTTCCAGTTAATGGTAGAAATGGGTATGAAACCAATAATGGATCCTAAAAGCCATACATTTCTGAAAAGTAGACAAAATTCTGAATTCAGCAAGGGGTCATTTGTGTAGATCCTTAAAGTTTTCCTTATAGAAACTAACAGTTAAATGAAGGAAAAATTGAAAATTAGTTTGAAAAAACAGCCATTTGTGTCAACGTTTTCACCTGTAACTTTTTCTAATTATGACAGCTATTTGAAAGCAATATACCGTTATATCCGCTGGACCTTTCTGGTTGTGAGGATATATAGGACTTGTAGGTTCACCAAGAACCCGACGAACCCAGAGCCAATAACTGAGCAGCATCTTGCAATGGTTTTTTATTATGTACCGGGTATATAGCAATTATTTTGGGAAAATGTATACATGGAAAAATTGTTATGAAAGACACCTATGTATTTCTGAAATGGGAACAAAATGTAGATTTTAGAAACAGTAGATATTTGCACATTTCCGAAATTGGGAGTACCCATACTAGCATGAGAATTATAGGTCATTTTTCAAAATGACTTATTTTTTACACATTGTCTTTCATTTGGAAGGCAGAAATGCATCGAAAGTCAATAGGTAATAACAGTTGCTCTACAATTCTGTGTTACCCTAAGTCTCCCAATAAAAATGGTACCTCACTTGTGTGGGTAGGCCTAGTGCCCGCGACAGGAAGCAGCGCAAAACGCAACGTGGACGCACCACATTTTCACAGTGAAAAATGACCCTTTTTTGGCAAAGTGCCTAGCTTTAGTTTTTGAACCCTAGCTCTGCCGGCACCTAAGGAAACGTAGCAAACCTATACATTTTTTAAAACTAGACACCCAGGGGAATCCAGGATGGGGTGACTTGACTGCCTCCCACCAGGTTCTGTTACCCAGAATCCCTCGCAAACCTAAACAATTATCAAAAAAAACACATTTTCCCCACATTTCTGTGGTGGAAAGTTCTGGAATCTGCGTGGATCCACAAATTCCCACCCACCCCGCGTTCCCCAAAGTCTTACGAGAAAAATGGTACCTCACTTGTGTGGGTCGGCCTAGTGCCTGCGACAGGAAACGGCGCAAAACGCAACGTGGTCACACCTCAATTTCGCATTGAAAAATGACCCTTTTTTGGCAAAGTGCCTAGCTGTAGTTTTTTAACCCTAGCTCTGCCGGCACCTAGGGAAACCTAGCAAACCTATACATTTTTGAAAACTAGACACGCAGGGGAATCCAGGATGGGGTGACTTGACTGCCTCCCACCAGGTTCTGTTACCCGGAATCCCTTGCAAACCTAAACAATTGTCCAAAAAAACACATTTTCCCCACATTTCTGTGGTGGAAAGTTCTGGAATCTGCGTGGATCCACAAATTTCCACCCACCCCGTGTTCCCCAAAGTCTTATGAGAAAAATGGTACCTTACTTGTGTGGGTCGGCCTAGTGCCTGCGACAGGAAACTACGCAAAACGCAACGTGGTCACACTTCAATTTCGCAGTGAAAAATGACCCTTTTTTGGCAAAGTGCCTAGGTGTAGCTTTTGAACCCTAGCTCTGCCGGCACCTAGGGAAACCTAGCAAACCTATACATTTTTGAAAACTAGACACCCAGGGGAATCCAGGATGGGGTGACTTGACTGCCTCCCCACCAGGTTCTGTTACCCAGAATCCCTTGCAAACCTAAATAATTGTCAAAAAAAACACATTTTCCCCACATTTCTGTGGTGGAAAGTTCTGGAATCTGCGTGGATCCACAAATTTCCGCCCACCCCGCGTTCCCGAAAGTCTTACGAGAAAAATGGTACCTCACTTGTGTGGGTCGGCCTAGTGCCTGCGACAGGAAACGGCGCAAAACACAACGTGGTCACACCTCAATTTCACAGTGAAAAATGACCCTTTTTTGGCAAAGTGCCTAGCTGTAGTTTTTGAACCCTAGCTCTGCCGGCACCTAGGGAAACCTAGCAAACCTGTACATTTTTGAAAACTAGACACCCAGGGGAATCCAGGATGGGGTGACTTGACTGCCTCCCACCAGGTTCTGTTACCCAGAATCCCTTGCAAACCTAAAAATTGTCCAAAAAACATTTTCCCCACATTTCTGTGGTGGAAAGTTCTGAAATCTGCGTGGATCCACAAATTTCCGCCCACCCCGCGTTCCCCAAAGTCTTACGAGAAAAATGGTACCTCACTTGTGTGGGTCGGCCTAGTGCCTGCGACAGGAAACGGCGCAAAACACAACGTGGTCACACCTCAATTTCACAGTGAAAAATGACCCTTTTTTGGCAAAGTGCCTAGCTGTAGTTTTTGAACCCTACCTCTGCCGGCACCTAGGGAAACCTAGCAAACCTGTACATTTTTGAAAACTAGACACCCAGGGGAATCCAGGATGGGGTGACTTGACTGCCTCCCACCAGGTTCTGTTACCCAGAATCCCTTGCAAACCTAAAAAATTGTCCAAAAAAACATTTTCCCCACATTTCTGTGGTGGAAAGTTCTGGAATCTGCGTGGATCCACAAATTTCCGCCCACCCCGCGTTCCCCAAAGTCTTACGAGAAAAATGGTACCTCACTTGTGTGGGTCGGCCTAGTGCCTGCGACAGGAAATGGTGCAAAACGCAACGTGGTCACACCTCAATTTCGCTGTGAAAAATGACCCTTTTTTGGCAAAGTGCCTAGCTGTAGTTTTTGAACCCTAGCTCTGCCGGCACCTAGGGAAACCTACCAAACCCCACATTTCTGAAAAGTAGACACCCGGGCTTCCAGGGAGGTATGGCTTGCGTGGATCCCCAACATTTCTACCCAGAATCCCCTGCAAACCTCAATTTTAGCTGAAACAAATTCACTTTTTTCACACATTTTTGTGTGGGAAGTGTGGCATCACTGGCCTCACACAAATTTCCTACCACCCAGCGTTCCCCAGGTCTCCTGATAAAATGGTGCCTCACTTGTGTGGGAGGCCGAAGTACTCGCGACATGCAAGGACACAAAACATTTTGAGGCAACATCAACATTGCCTATCAAAAAATGTTTTGGGCCCTTGCCTGTTGCGGTTACTTGGCCCTCCCACACGAGTGAGGCATCATTTTTATCGGGAGACCAGGGGGAACGCTGGGTGGTAGGACATTTGTGTGAGCCCGGTGATGCCACACTTTCCCACACAAAAATTTCTGAAAAAAGTTATTTTTTCAGCTAAAATTGAGGTTCGCAGGGGATTCTGGGTAAGGAAACGTTGGGGGATCCACGCAAGCCATACCTCCCTGGAAGCCCCCGGGTGTCTACTTTTCAGAAATGTGTGGGTTTGGTAGGTTTCCCTAGATGGCCGCCGAGCACGGGGCCAAAAACCCAGGTGACCCCCCCCTTGCAAAACCAGGTGGTTTTGAGATAGGCAATTTTGATGTCGCCTCACTACGTTTTGGGCCCTTGCCTGTCGCGGGTACTTGGGCCTCCCACACAAGTGAAGAAATAAGGGAGACCAATGAGATTGAAAAAGATTGTTATTTACATATAGAAGCACTGAAATCAACTAAATTGCAGTAACCATAACAAACAAATGTGCACTGGAAGTGTTCTAGTGAATAAACGGCGCAGTGACACACGTGATTAGAAACAACGTGAGGCGGCGAAAAATTATAATAATAATCAGTGTAGGTCAAACAAAAATATTTACAATCACAAACATAATTCCATTATTTGTGAATGACCCTTTAGTTGCCGCAATTGGCGTTGTAGAGTCGACGGCGTTTCGACCTCTCTAACTCAAGGTCATCATCAGGACGATGGTTACCCGATTTATTTAAAGTGCTCTGGTGGCACTAGGTGGGGAGGGGAATCCAGAAGGTGAGTCCTACACGACTGGAACTGTAGGCGGTGTGATTTGAAGAAGCCTTCAATGGCTGGAATATCGTCAATTGTGGAAAGTACTGCGTCAGGGGGAAGAACGTGCGGAAAGCTGGGCAGCGTTCGGAGAAAAATTCCGATGGGCAGCGGGTGGTTGGTTCCACTGATTCGTCAGGTTTGAAGGAATATGTGATCAGGATGCCGGGATAAGTCCAAAAGCAGGTAGGTGACCAGCAGCAAGTCACTACTCACACACCGCCAGCCGAGCGCCAGTCCACGCACACCGCCAGCCAAGCGCCACTACACGCACACCGCCAGCCAAGCGCCACTCCACGCACACCGCCAGCCAAGCGCCACACCACGCACACCGCCAGCCAAGTGCCACTCCACGCACACCGCCAGCCAAGCGCCACTCCACGCACACCGCCAGCCAAGCGCCAGTCCACACACACCGCCAGCCAAGCGCCACTACACGCACACCGCCAGCCAAGCGCCACTCCACGCACACCGCCAGCCAAGCGCCACTCCACGCACACCGCCAGCCAAGCGCCAGTCCACGCACACTGCCAGCCAAGCACCACTACACGCATACCGCCAGCCAAGCGCCACTCCATGCACACCGCCAGCCAAGCGCCACTCCACGCACACTGCCAGCCAAGCGCCACTTCACGCACACCGCCAGGCAAGAGCCACTCCATGCACACCGCCAGCCAAGCGCCACTCCACGCACACCGCCAGCCAAGCGCCACTTCACGCACACCGCCAGGCAAGAGCCACTCCACGCACACCGCCAGCCAAGCGCCACTCCACGCACACCGCCAGCCAAGCGCCACTCCACGCACACCGCCAGCCAAGCACCAGCCTACACACACCACCATCACATTTAGGATTTTTTTATACAAAAAAGAAAACACAAACAAATTGCAAATAGATACAAATCTATAAACACAAAATCAGAAACTAAATACATTGCACTAATACCAACCTTGAAACAGAACAACAATTCTTAAACATTACAGACCAGGCAGTTCACTTTACCACTCATGGTTGCTCCCAATAATTCTTTTGCTTGTGGTACGCTCTATAACAAGCAGGCACACACAGCCCAGGGTTAGAAGGACACTCAGGGCAGTACATACAAGTCTCCTTCCGCGCACCTCTTCGCCAACAGACTCTACATCTCCTAGTGGGAAAGTCTTTTGAGGGTGTAGGAGGAATGTGATCAGGAAAGTGGCAATCTTTCAATCGAGCCACATCCTCCACCACTCCAACTCTAGGAACACTTGCCTGTTCCACAACAACAAGGCTGCCTATGACAGACTGCTGAAACTGAACAAAAGTCAACTTTGACGCAGGAGAACACTCCTTGAACACAACAAAAGCATTGAAAGTTGCTAAATTGAAGAGATGGATGGCCAACTTCTTATACCAAATGTAAGCCTTACGAATAGCAGTGTAAGGTTCCAACCTCTGATCTACTCTATCAACACCACCCATGTGCTTATTGTAGTCTAAAATGCACACAGGTTTGCGCACTTCAGCAATCTGACCCCAAACAGCCACAGGTGAAGTACTCTCATCATGGATGGTAGTCAGCATGTACACATCCCTCCTGTCCACAAATTTCACAGCTAGTAGTTCATCACTACGCAAGGAACTGCACTGTCCCCTCTGAAGTTTTTTGCAAACAAGCTCTTTTGGATAACCTTTACAGTTAGAGCGGATTGTGCCACAAGCAAAAGTGTCCACTTTGAACAATTCCTTAAACAATTGCACAGCAGTGTAGAAGTTATCAAGGTACAAATGGTGGCCTCCGTTAAACAGTCCTCTACAAGATCCCACACAATATTCTCTGAAACTCCAAAAGTGGACGGACAACCAGGGGGGTCAATAGTGGAATCCCTACCAGTGTACACACGCAAATTAAAAACATATCCTGTCCTACTCTCAGACAACATATACAGCTTAATTCCATAGCGTGCCCTCTTGCTAGGAATGTACTGCCTAAAACCAAACGGCCCTTGAACAGGACCAAAGACTCATCAATAGATATTTCTTTCCCTGGAGTATAGATCTCTGAAAATCGATCTACAAAGTGATCAAGAACAGGCCGAATCTTAAAAAGACGGTCACATTCAGGGTGATCTCGTGGGCAACGCCAAACCATTATCAACAAAATGCAGCATCTGAAGCAAAAGTAAATACCGATCACGAGTCATAACTGCAGGAAATATGGCCGTTGCCATCAAGGGACTGGTAGACCAATATGAACCCATGGACGGCTTCCTAATCAAACCCATCAAAAAAGTCAAACCCAAAAACTTCTTTATCTCTTCCAGATTTGTGGGACTCCACCGGGTAGCTCTAGAATGGGGCCTAAGTCTGGCACCGTTGTCCCTCAAAAACTGTTCAGCATACAAATTAGTCTGCTCAACAATCTCACCCAAAAATACATCATCCATAAACAACTGAAAATACTGTATAGGCAAATAATGTTCACAATCCACTCTACACCCTGCATAACCACTAAAGGCAGGCAACACCGGCTGCACCATGTTTGGATCAACCCAGAGTCCAGCACTTCCAGTAGGAAGCCTAGCAGCCCCAGGCTGCAATACAGATGCCTCTTGCACCATCGGCACATTAGTATCCTCCTCTAAAACAGGCACTTCATCTGCACTGAGAGTACCTTCATCATCCGATGATTCCATGTGGAGAGAAAACTCACTGCCTGAATCTTCCCCTCCTCCTCTCCCTCAGACGCACTGTCAGTCTCATAATCCTGCTCAGAGGAAGATTCAAGAAGCAAACCAATCACCTGCTGAGCAGTCATTCTACGGCTAGCCATAATGCTTACTAATAAAGGTTACTTGTCAAACAAGTCAACAACAACAAACCCTTTGTAAAAAAAAGAAATAAACAAAATGTAGCTGTATCACAAAGACCTATATACTCCAACACTATACCACTCACGTGACAGAAGCAGCTAGACTCACCGCCACCTACTCTGCACAGACACAGTAAGGATCAACAATATCCCACTAAAAAAGAAGATAACAAAATTACACATAAGACAATGCAAAACATCGCAAAGAATTTCATGCTCTGAACACTAACAAATATGCTGCTTTTATGACACCACTTACAAAAAAATTCATTCATGCATGACAATAATACTCATTTGGAGTACACACAACAAAAATATTTTTCTTACCAAATAAATGCAATTACGCAAAACTGCAGAACAACCACTGCCGAAACCGCAAACAGGAATCAAAAGCTTTACACTAGAATAAAAAGGAGAAAAAAAACATTACAATCACATATGCAAATAATGCAACAGTCCACACACAATCCGCCAGCCAAGCTAAGGGGTAGGTGGGCCAAAGAGTATAAATAAAATATTCACCCCCGTAAAAGGGGAGAACCCCTTGCCCTTTTGGCCACTCCCCAACACAAAAATGTAAAAAAAAACCCTGGTGTCTAGTGGCTTCTGCCCTCCTTGGGGGCAGATGGGCCTAAAAACATACTGCTATTCTGCCACCCAAAGAGGGCAGAAATGGCCACAATCATCCTCCCATAAAGGGGAGCGACCCTTGCCCAAGGGGCCGCTTCCCAACATAAAAAAAACCCTGGTGGCCTAGTGGACCTACAAAAAAACAAATCAGCCGATCTGCCCCTCAGGATGGCAGAAACGGCCAAATTAATGTCTCCCCAAAGGGGAGCAACCCCTGCCCAAGGGGCCACTCCCCAAAAACAAATCCCTGGTGGTCTAGTGGGCCCAATTTTTTTAAAAAACATGGCGATCTGCCCTCCTGGGGGGCAGACACAGCCACAAATATTGCCCCCAAAGGAGAGTGATCCTTGCCCAAGGGGTCACTCTCCACAAATAAATGCCTGGTGGACTAGTGGGAAGATACCTTTATCTTCCGCACACGATCTCTCCCTACTCAACTCTACTCTCAACTCTATTCACAACTGAATGTTAGCTCACCAACTCATTCTGAATCCCGACAAAACTGAATTCCTCCTCCTCTCTACCTCTCTCTCACCTCCTCCTGTTCAATCTTGGATGGATCAGCTGAACCTACTCAACAGCAAACCCATCATTGTCGACAGCGCAAAATTCCAAGGTGTCATTCTTGACAAAAGACTCAACCTAATCTCCCACATCAACTCTATTGCTAAGAACGCACGTTACCAGTTGCGCCTTCTATGGGGGATCCGTCGGTTCTTCCCGGAGAAAGACTTAAAAACCTTGGTACAATCTCTGGTTCTCTCAAGACTGGATTATTGCAATTCTCTTCTGATGGGCCTACCCAAATCCCACCTCTCGCCTCTCAAATCCATCCTCCATTCAGCAGCTCGCTTCATTTCAGGGTCTAAACGAAGCGACCACGTCACTCCTATCCTGTCCTCTCTTCGATGGCTTCCAATCGAGGCAAGATCTATTTACAAAACTGCCTGCATCACACACAAAGCCTTACACACGTCCTCCCCTCGTTACCTGGCGAATAAATTGAAATTGTCTGGTGGCTCTCGCCCTTCTCGCAATGCGGAAAAACTTCTGCTTGAGCCCCCTCCCCGTCTTCAAAAGGGAAAGATCGATGGCGCAATCCTTCTCAGGCAATGCAGTGAGAATCTGGAACTCGCTTCCCCCATTGCTCTGTGCCACCTCCTCTACCCGGATCTTCAAAGCGGACCTCAAATCTCTTCTCTTCCAAAGACACTTTCAGAACTAATACTTTCACTCTCAGCCCCCTCTAGGAAGTTCGCTCTTCATTGTAAATTTGTACTTTTTCCTGTACATTCCTCACCCTTGCGTGCTGTGCTGCATTTGTGTACCCTTCATTTTAAGTCTCCTGTTTAATTCACGCCCTCTCTACTCCCTCAAGGAAGTTCTTCCACTATAGGAAACTCTGTACTCCATGCCTATAGAAGTGCCTTCCCAGTGTGTTCTGAGTGACTGCCACTTATTGCAGTATTATACCTCTATTTGTATTTTGTATCTCATGTATCTTGTAACGCATACATCTTTTTGTATCTTGTTTGTTTTATTTGCACAATTGTCACTTTTTCCTCATGTAATGTAACGCTTGCTTTTGTATTATGCTCACTTGTAACCTTCTCCTCATGTAATGTTACTGTTCCTATTGTGAAGCGCTCTGACACCTTCGGGTAAAGCCTGCGCTATATTAAAAAAACTGCTCCCCCTCAGGGGGCAGACCACTAAAAACATATGGCCCCCAAAAGGGAGCGACCCTTGCCCAAGGGGCCGCTCCCCAAAACAGTATTTTCACTTTAAAAAAAAAAATTAAAAAATTCCCTGGTGTCTAGTGGGCATTCCTGTTGCACGATCGCATGATCGTGCAGCAGGAATGCACAAAAGAGGCATGGGGGAAAGGAAAACCCTTTCCTTGTTACTGTTCGTATTGTGAAGCGCTCTGACACCTTTGGGTACAGCCTGCGCTATAATAAAAAAACTGCCCCCCCCCCCAGGGGGGCAGACCACTAAAAACATATGGCCCCCAAAAGGGGAGCGACCCTTGCCCAAGGGGCCGCTCCCCAAAACAGTATTTTCAGTTTTTAAAAAAAAATTCCCTGGTGTCTAGTGGGCATTCCTGCTGCACGATCGCATGAAGCCCTTCCCCTGCCTCCCCCCCCAAAAAAACAACGATCGGATTCCCACGGGGGGAGCGCCAGCGCTTCCCCCGTGGGTGGTCTTATGACGAGCTGGACTCGTCATGAGCACACGACCACTGTGTGCCATTACGAGTCCAGCTCGTCATAAGCGTCGAAGGGGTTAAACGAGCGGCGATTGTTCACAGCATTCAAAGCCGATAGTGGCTTGTAGCAATGTCTGTAGACAGCCATTTCTTACCTAGTGCCTGGCTCCTCGTCCGCAAATATAGAGCCTTTCACAGTACACCTTTTAAAAGTGGTTGGGGTTGTCCTATCTATGCCAAAAAATTGTTAGCCGGACTGCTTTTAATATTTTGAACTAATAACAATACTCTATTGTAAGAAGATGTTGACAGTAGTAAGTTCTCTCTTACTTTCTTACCTCAGCCCTAGTTGGGCAGTTTTTAAGAATCTTAAGGGAAGGACCCTGGTAAGTATTTAAGTTAAGAAGATTTTTTTCTTTTAGTCTGTGTCTACAAGCACTCTTGAGGGCTATATGCGACTGAGCAGTGCGAAGCATTCAAAAAGTCTCACCATACCTACCTTTTTCCTCCTCTGCAAAATACTTGCATGGGGTCAGAGGCAGAAGTTACCGGTCTCCTATAGTTTCTTTGAGGGACTTGAAGGGCATGGTGAAATATTTGTCAGAAGAATATAATCATTGTAGAAGCATTTCTCCTTCTCAAGTTTCATTTTCCTGGCATATCCTATTACTCTGCCTCTTCTCCATCATCATCTTAGGCCTCACAGGATTATAAAGAAGATGCAGGGTTTGCTGGTGACCCCACTCTCCAAGGAGAAAGTATATAGAAGCCTGCAATATCATATATCATATATACAGATACCTACTGAGGAAGAGCAATCTGGCACTAGTGGTGAATGGGTCCAGAAGTTTCAGAGACCCTCCTTTCCAAGGTACCTCTGATTCCTGCTACTCAGAATTTCCTTAACAGAGAATGTAAGGCCCCTGACAGAGTGTCAGTTCCCAGGTTTATATGAAGACTGTATCCTTGCCTAAGGGGGAACCTCAGTTGACACAATCTCTGGCGCTGGATCCCTTAGTAGCAAATCTTGTGGGAAAACCTTCTCCTCTTTCGAAGGAATTGGTCTTATCTGATCGAGTTGATAAGACAGTGGAGAATGCTCTGAAGAGAGGTCATGCTGGGCAGAAATTATGGCAACTATGCCACACAGTCCTTAGTAAGAGATTTCCACACTATCAGCTTGCAGTCAAGAGGGTGAAGATTTATCAATGTTACTGGGTTGGATAGAGAGTTAGCACTACCATCCAAAAAACATAGTTCAAGAAAGTAATACAAGGGAAGATCTTAAATTTCTTAATACTGCCCTCACACACTTTGCAGTGTCATGCTTCATCATTGGGCCGCATCATACGTCCAGGCGCAGACCAACGCACTGGACGGAGCGCATTATTTTTTATGTAAAAATGATGAAGAGTGTGAAAAACAAGGGCAGAAAAGCAAAAAGACAGATATAAGAAAAACGAATTGGAGGAAAGAATATTCCCTCAAAGAAGGGATCTAAAGTGCAGGAATTAGATTAAAACTACCTTAGAAAACACCACAATTTGTTTTAATTATTCCTGTGTTTCTTTGGTAGGATTAAAAATAACATGGAGGGGAACTCCAGGGGAGGTAACGACCCCTATGCCCCTACTGCATAAACCAACATGTTTCTGCCATTATGATATGCCTCTATGGGTCACTTTGGCATTCATCAGGGTAAAGATCCCTAATATATCCGGTCCTCACCCACAATCGGGTGTCTTTTACCTCAACTCCCCAATGGATGTATTCCACTGGGTCACTCTTCGTCAATCGGAGAGAAAAGTCCTTTCTGTGGAATAAACCAACAAGAGAAGGTATGTTTCCGAATTATACAAAAACTTTTTCCATCTTCTTTTACATGTCCTCTTGTATCGACCTCTCTTTACTAAAGCTATACAAATTAAACTTCGTGGGTTAATCATCCTCTATAACTCAAGAGTTAATTCTCTTGTACAGCCTCTAAACACACATCACTGCATTACATTTCCAACTGGGACACATCTCACTTATCAAATCACTTTTACAGAGCCAAATCACAAAACACTGACCATAGACTCGTACAAAGTCTCTCAATTACTCCTCCATATATCTTTTCACATGAGGACAATATGGCCACTAAACAAAGGAAATTCCGAGAACAGAAATAGCATCATTAATTTTTACTCACACGAGTTATTAGAGTAATTCTCCAAACCCGGAACTGGTAATAGGAACGGGGTCTTTAAGTTACACCCTGTGCAACCTAAAAACAAATAACAGAAAACAGTAGAATAATAAACTGTCTTGTTCTTTTCTCTCTGCTTTAACATCCCAATCCAGTCTATCGTACAACCCAAACAAATGCACCATGAATCTACAATGCACCCGTGTCTGTATATCGGATTGTATTGCCAGTGAACAAAAATATATGTCCGGTCTCGCTGATTGAGATATATATGTCCGGTTTCACTGGTTGAGTCATACCACTACAGAGCTAACCTTCCTCTACCATCTCTATTAAACGCAATTTCGCGGCCATTTTGGAAATGCAACGTTAACCCACAATCAGACTCACATGCATAACTCCAGTCTGGGGTTTGTTATATGTGTACCAGATGTAAAAACACTTACTCCCAGTCATTGATGTGTGAAAAAATGGCCCGGTTTACTACGTAGGGGCGTGGCCAACGACACGGAACTGACGTGGATAACGTGGCTTCGCGTACAATGAATATTTAAGGCTAACGGTAACAGTTTCCCGCTATCGTCGGAGAACGGTGATAGGCATAATGGACAACGGAGGTTCTTATATGTAGTAAGTACGGCTCTGGATGTTACGGGGTAATGAGGAGGAACGGATAATTAGAGTGGTCCGTGGTATGACTCAACCAGTGAAACCGGACATATATATCTCAATCAGCGAGACCGGACATATATTTTTGTTCACTGGCAATACAATCCGATATACAGACACGGGTGCATTGTAGATTCATGGTGCATTTGTTTGGGTTGTACGATAGACTGGATTGGGATGTTAAAGCAGAGAGAAAAGAACAAGACAGTTTATTATTCTACTGTTTTCTGTTATTTGTTTTTAGGTTGCACAGGGTGTAACTTAAAGACCCCGTTCCTATTACCAGTTCCGGGTTTGGAGAATTACTCTAATAACTCGTGTGAGTAAAATTAATGATGCTATTTCTGTTCTCGGAATTTCCTTTGTTTAGTGGCCATATTGTCCTCATGTGAAAAGATATATGGAGGAGTAATTGAGAGACTTTGTACTGAGTCTATGGTCAGTGTTTTGTGATTTGGCTCTGTAAAAGTGATTTGATAAGTGAGATGTGTCCCAGTTGGAAATGTAATGCAGTGATGTGT
Source organism: Calotriton arnoldi (assembly GCA_963921515.1). Classification (NCBI taxonomy): domain Eukaryota; kingdom Metazoa; phylum Chordata; class Amphibia; order Caudata; family Salamandridae; genus Calotriton; species Calotriton arnoldi. The sequence continues at coordinate 4,077,756 of CAWUFW010000459.1, forward strand.
GTTTAGAGGCTGTACAAGAGAATTAACTCTTGAGTTATAGAGGATGATTAACCCACGAGTTTAATTTGTATAGCTTTTAGTAAAGAGAGGTTCGATACAAGAGGACATGTAAAAGAAGATGGAAAAAGTTTTTGTATAATTCGAAACATACCTTCTCTTGTTGGTTTATTCCACAGAAAGGACTTTTTTCTCTCCGATTGACGAAGAGTGACCCAGTGGAATACATCCATTGGGAGTTGAGGTAAAAGACACCCGATTGTGGGTGAGGACCGGATATATTAGGGATCTTTACCCTGATGAATGCCAAAGTGACCCATAGAGGCATATCATAATGGCAGAAACATGTTGGTTTATGCAGTAGGGGCATAGGGGCAGTACTTCCCTGGAGTTCCCCTCCATGTTATTTTTAATCCTACCAAAGAAACACAGGAATAATTAAAACAAATTGTGGTGTTTTCTAAGGTAGTTTTAATCTAATTCCTGCACTTTAGATCCCTTCTTTGAGGAATATTCTTTTCCTCCAATTCGTTTTTCTTATATCTGTCTTTTTGCTTTTCTGCCCTTGTTTTTCACACTCTTCATCATTTTTACATAAAAATAATGCGCTCCGTCCAGTGCGTTGGTCTGCGCCTGGACGTATGATGCGTCCAATGATGAAGCATGACACTGCAAAGTGTGTGAGGGCAGTATTAAGAAATTTAAGATCTTCCTTGTATTACTTTCTTGAACTATGTTTTTTGGATGGTAGTGCTTCTCTGTTTTGTGAGTATGAACTTGTAGAAGGGGAGTCAGAGAAGGCTTTTTCCCTATTCTCCTGGATTGTGATTTTGAGTTGTGGATAGAGAGTTAAGCACGATATCCATCGGATGTTATGTTTGATAATTTAAGAGCTTCTGCAATGACCTCAATGGGGTCTATGGCTGCTAGTAGTCATCTACATCTTAGGAACTGGAAGGTCTCCTCAGAATGACTTTTTCTAGAAATAAACTGTTTGGCCATGAATTAGAAGAGGTGTTGCAGACATTTTTCAAGAGTCAGAAACATATGCAACCTTTACACCATAAAGATAAATCCTGGAAGGGGACAAGAGGAAATCCAGGTACTACAGAAAGAGAAAACCGATTTCTATCAGACCAAGTTTGCTCAATCAGGATCTTCATCACAGCAGTCAGGAGGCAAAGGAAATTCAAAACAAAATTCCTGGCTATGCGTGGAACCCTACTGGCCCAGTGGGGGTTTGCCATCAGCTTCTTCAACAGGTCTGGAGGGTTTCTATTAAAGAGAGACTGGTTCAGCAAGTTGTTTCTCACGGCTAGTGCATAGAGAAGTTTCCGGATTTTCCAGAACCCAACTTTGTTCAGACTCCTGGGCTGAAAGACAACAAAAAGAGGAAAGCTTTGCAGGGTAGCATTTACCTCTTAAAAGTGAAGAACACAATACTTCCTGAATCCCACTGTGAGAGGGATCTCAGATGTTATTCCAGAGTGTTCTTAGTTTAGAAGGTCTCAAGCGACTTCAGGATGATCATAGAACTGAGATACCTGAACCAGTTCGTCCATTCAGCTACTTCAAAGATGAACACTCTGCAGAGGGTCATTCCTCTAATTTCCAGGGGGATTCTTAACAAAACTCGACCTTCAGGGTGCCTGCATCTATATTTCCTAGGTTTGCACCAAGCAGCCTCCACTGGCAGTTTCGAGTGTTGCCTTTTGGCCTAAAGACCTCACTCAGGTTTTCACCAAAGTCCTGGAACCAGAAAAAGGTCCTTTGCATGCTAAGGGGGTGATAGCCCACCCTTATCTGGATGACTTGCTGATTCAATCTTCATCACAGTGTTAGTCAGTGGAGGTTATTACTGACACCTGCAGGGCTTTGTATTCCTGGTCAATTGGCCCAAATGTCACCTCACTCGTTCACAGAAGTTGGAATATAAATGAGCCATCTTTAACACAGTCCACGGTCTGGTACTGCTCCCAGAGTTCAGGAGTTTATTATAGCAGCAGGAGGCACTGGCAAGAAAATGGCTTGGAATCCAGGGACATAGAGTACAAGGGAAAGTGACCTATAGTTACCATCTTTGTATTCTATATAATAAAGGGATATCCATTTCCTTTTTTTCTATTTCCCTTTCAGACGGAAACACTAAGTGTCATTCATTGGGCATGGCTCCCCTTGAGTCAGGTGGTAGCCCACATTTTAAATCATTGGTTTCTTGTACAACAGGATTTTGAGGACTTGATTGCCGCTTCCACTACTGTCCAGGACAGTCCTTCCTGGGGGATGATACCCCCGTTTCTGGAAAAGGATTTTCTTTTCCTATCCCAACCTGATTATACTAACCACAGATCCCAGCAGCATGGGTTGGAGGGAGTTGTAAACAATCAGACTGCTCAGAGTCTCCGGGGGGCATTAGAGAGGTGGACTAGAAGTGGATTCTGCCATTATCTCCTACTCCCCTGACATAATACCTTCCATGTCCGATTAAGACTATCAGTTTGGAAGTTGGAAGCCAAGGCTTCCTGGGTAAGGGTACTTCTCTTTCTGTCTCCAGTTTCCTACAAGCGTCTAGAAAGAAGTCTACTAATTGGGCTTACGATCACCATTTGACCTCCTTTGATGCATGATGTAGGGATAGAATTTTTTTCTCATGTCACTACTGCAAATTCTAATTCCTTAGTCAATTCTTATAGGATGGCTTTAATAAATGGTTATCTGTGTACAGTTTTCTGCAATAAGGGAATTCCCATTGCCTTGGAATGTCCTTTCTTCAGTAGAACCTTTAATATTCAGACTGTTCAGAGGCTTTGATCTCTTAAGATGCGAAGTTTGTATCCCATTTCCAACTGTGGATTTACTTGTAGTTTTATCCTTTATGTAAAGGACTCCGCTTGAGCTCCTGGAAACCATACCTGAGAAATTTCTTATGCTCAGTCCTATTTTCAGTAGACATCACCACATCTACATGATAGGTGAACCGGGTGCTATAGTATGGCGAAATCCCTAATTGAAGGTGCTTGGGGATCGAATTGTTCTCTACCCAAATTCGAAGTTCCTTCCTAAGGTCAGTACTTACTTTCATGGGACTCAAGAGACCATTCTATCTGCTCTAAAACCAGATAACAGTATTCCTGTCACTTTAATTCACCTTCTGATGTAATATGGGCAGCAATGATTCACTTGAAAAAGATGAGCCAGTTACAAAGTTTCAGACGTTCTTTTTGTTAACTTCAGCCCAGTCAAGACGGGAGAATATCCTTCATCCTCCATGTTGACAAGGTGGATAAAGGCTGATCTCCTTCGCCTATCAGGGCTGTGGTAGGGAAATTTCTGGTATGATAAAAGCTCACTTGTTGGACTTTCTCTTTCTACAGTGTCACCCCAGATTTTTGCCGTCCTGTGCTAAACCCATTCAGCTAACCAGTGTAAAGTTCTTGTGCTCTCTCCCTTATACAAGGTAAAATTGTTATACACCTATTTGGGACCTTTACATGCACCCAGGGTATATGCATTAAATATTACAAGGATGCTGCAGAACTCATTGTGCCACCCTTTAAAGCAGCATTGTAAAACATGTCTCAGACCTGCCACTGCAGCCTGTAGTGCAGTTTTAAACGACTTTTTCCATCTGGCAAAATAAACCTTTTGCCAGGCCTAAACCTTAATTTTTAACAATTTTAAGTCACCCCTAAAGTAGACCCTAAAGGCTCATAGAGCAGGGTGTGTGGAATTTAAAAAGTAGGACATTTGTATGTTTTACATGTCCAGACAATGAAAACTTCTAAAGTTGTTTTTCTTTTTAAATATCTTTTATTGTGCATATATCATTAATGAACAGCACATAGACCATAACATAGAGCAACCAAAGCTCGGGTTGCTGTGATGTTGATGAATGTAGGATAAACCGAGTGGCAGATTCTGACAGTAACTGTGTGGGACTCCATTTCATATCTGCTATGGCTCTGTCCACTGGTATGCTTGTCACCAGGTCTCCCAGGGAAACCTTGTAACTCCTTTCGGCTTCCGTGCACATTCCCCTCCAAGGGACCGGCTCCATCACTCTCCCTCTATTTCGAACCAACGGTCCCATATCTTTGCAAATTTCTGGGGGCAGCCTCTTGCACGGTAAATCAGTTTCTCTGCCTGCCGGTACCATTCCATATTCGCTATCCAGGCTCTCAGTGTCGAAATCTGTGTCTATGCACATCGCACTGTGCGACCACCAGTGCCGTATTGCAAAGCAGAAGAGTGTATTTGGCCAGGTATACCTCTCCACAAATTCCCAGAAAGATCAGCCTAGGGGTGGGCTTCAGGGTCTCTCCTACCAACTCTGAAAGTTTAAGCTTTACCCCGGTCCAGAGGCCCTCATTCTCACTCCCCAAGCATGTGCACCAGTGTTCCCGGCTGACCACAACCCCTCCGGCATCAGTCAGTGTCACTCATCCCCATAAAGTAGAGCCTCATACATGTGAAATAAGCCCGGCGCAGCAATTTCAAATGCATTATCAGAAATCCTGCCCGGATGGCACATTTACAGGTCACCGAAACTCCTTATCCTCCAATTTACCCAGTTTACCTTCCCATTTCTACCTTAGCTTCTGCAGCGGGCCGGACTATGGGTAAGGATCGTAGAGTACAGTTAGAATATATCGTGTCTATAAAATAGGGTACCCAGCACCCAGAATTCCAGGGGGCTCTCGTCCTCTAAAGTCCTGGGGGCGAGGGATCCATCAGAGCAGGATAGGCCTAACCTGCAAGTACCGCAGAAATTGTCCCCCTGGCATTTCATATTGACTCTGTAAGTCCACAAACGTCAACTACCCTGTGTCTCCCCACAGGTCTCCCACCTTAGAAATGCCAATCAAGTCCCATTGCTTGTAACTGGGCACTCCCCATAGCTCTGGCAATGCCTTCAAGTCCCACAGCAGTGTCTCAAGTGTTTGTCAGCCCGCCCAAACAAGTCGCTGTTTCACATGTCTCCAAGTTTGAACCACTGAAGCCATCAACACCAGGAGGATCGTCACTTTCCCCGCCCCATAGAGCCATCAAGTGAATCCGTGGAGCTCCAGTGCCTGCCTGTCTGTCATCAGAACTGGATCCTGCCTAGTAATACAGTTGAAAACTCCGAGGTGCGCAACCAGGAACACCAACGTAGTGCTACTGAAGAGGCCATAGCCCGACTTACAGAATCCGTAATGACCATACCACAGCGAATAACCAGCTTAGCTACTTGTTGCCCATCCTGTACAAGCAGGACAAGAGTGTCTCTTCCAGAAGGGAGGGCAGCAGGCACTCCGAGTCCCATAAGGCTTGGCAAAAGTGTTCAAGGACACAAGAAGTATTGAGAAATATGCCTGCCACAGGTATCTAATTTCCTGGCCTCTTTTTCTGGGGGACAGCAGGGAACGTCTCAATATTTTGGGAGGCCAAGGCAGCCTGAACCACAAAACTATTATGAGTTGAATGCCTAAGGAGACATGTTGGATCTCCAGGGGCCGGCTGGTGTCTGTGAGAAACAGAAAGATCCACAGTGGTCCCCGTTTCAGGCTCAGTCCAAGCCCCCAACAGAACATCAAAAAGAGTCTCACTATAAGGAAGCAACGGCTCTACCCCCAATTGGCCTTGATACAGAACATCAATTAATGGATCCGTCGTCATTTTCACAGAGGGAAACATCAACCCCAAAATGCCAAAACTCACATGAGAATACCTGCTAGACTCTCGAAGAAGTGATGGAGGCCATCGGCCCCCAAAAGTCGGGGAAAACCCCGGGCCCAAATGGACTTCCAGGAGAATTTTTTTTAATTAAATAGTAGCCTACTGGCCCCACACTTACTGCAGATGTTCCTGACATCAAAAGAACAAGGGATTCTACCACAAGATCTCCGAATGGCCACTGTAGTGGTAATTCACAAAATTGGGAAGCCACCAGAAGACTGTGGGTCCTATCAGCCCATATCGTTGCTCAACATCGAAACGAAGATTCTGGCCACTATTCTTGCAATGCGCCTCTTGACAGTCATTGCCCCTCTGATACATAGGGACCAATCAGGTTTTATGCCCAAACGAGCCACGCGTTTTAACTTACGGCGACTGGCTAATTGGATGGACACGGTTCAGGGCCGAGATAGCCCCCACCTGCTCCTTTCACTCGACGCTGAGAAGGCGTTCTATACCATTCATTGGCCCTTTATGAGATACGCCCTAGAAAGATTTGGATTTGGTCCTACATTTAGGGAATGGTTGACACTTCTCTATAATGCACCCGAGGCCAGAGTCCGAGTTAATGGGGCGATGTCCATGTGTTGGCCGATTTAACGAGGCACTAGGCAGGGTTGTCCCTTGTCTCCCCTACTATTTGCCCTCATACTGGAACCCCTGGCCTGTGTAATTCGAACCAGCCAAGGACTGGGTGGTTTCATAGATGAATCCCGCTATTTGGAGGCTGAACGCATATCATTGTACGCCAATGATATTTTACTATATGTTACAGACCCAGCCGAGACACTTCCCAGAATTCTGCAAATCTTTGAGGAATATGGCCTCCACGCGGGATGTAAGATTAATTGGAATAAATCCACCTTATACTCGGTGGCAGGGGTAGTGAAACCTCAGGCCTACCCGAGCTGCCTACGATTATCCCTGGAAGGGTTTACATACCTTGGCCTTTACATTACTACGAACATAACAACCAACTTAGACCATAATGTTAGACGTATCCTTTTAAATTTTCAGGAAGATGTTAAGAGGTGGAGGAAACTCCCTCCAACAATCATGGGGCGGGCTGCTAAGAATAAAATGATCACACTCCCACAGTTGCTGTATATTTTGCAAAACTCCTACTGCAAAATACCAGAGAATGTGTTCACAACCCTCAATAGCGAACTGCGCTTGCTTCCGTGGGACAGGGTCCAACCACGTATAGCGCTACAAACGCTACAGCGCAACCCATACAATGGAGGCCTGGCTCTCCCAGATATTAGGGCCTACTATAGGGCAGCACATCTTATTGTAATTAATGAGTGGAATCACGCACCAAGAGACCATCCCACCTACATGTTGGAGCGCTTGCAATTCAGAAACCACACACAATTACATTACCTCTACGGCGGTAAAGGTTGTAGTCGACTCCTCCCAGCTACCCAACGAACAGTGGAGGCGTGGAAAAGTGCAGAGAAACAAATGAAATGGGATAAGAAACCTACAAGGGAAACCCCTTTATGGGAGGGAACCATATTGATGGAAATTGGAAAACTGAGAGGCTTTAGACAATGGGATTTAATAGGAATCTCCAAATTAGGCGATGTTATTGAGAAAGGCACATTGGCCCCGTTTGCCTCAATCCTATGCTTACCTTCGACTGCAACATGCCTGGCAAGCTGAAGGATTGGATACAGAGACGCTGCCGGAGTATGCCCCATTAGAAGGCAGGCTCCTACTAGAAGAGATCCTGAGTCAAGCCATCTCGTTAACATATAAAACACTAATTAACAATATGCCTGACAAACTAGGCCCACTTAGAGCTAAATGGGAACTCACTACTGGCCCGCTAGAGGATGTTGACTTGGAAGCCGCCCTTAAACACCCACGTGAAGTGGCGATTAAATTAAGACTGCGGGTTATTCAATATAAAATCCTACACAGGACCTACTTTGATAGAGCGTGACTGCACACTATGGGTAGGGCAGACAACCCGTATTGCCTTAGATGCCACACAGAACGTGGTACATTTATACACACCCTCTGGGAATGCAACAGGATTCAAAGTATTGGAACAAGGTGGTAAAAGAATTAAACAATATACTAGGGGCACAAATTGAAATGGAACCTCGTTACCTCCTACTGGGAATCCCCACAGAGGTGGATCTCCCACGTCAAAAACTTATGTTGGTTAACTTGGGATTGGTAGTAGCTAAGAGGGACATAGCTAGATATTGGGGTGTTCACCAACTCCCTACAATAAAGGAATGGAGAAACTGCCTAAATTTGTATATGGTTGCGGAGAAAGTGACATACACGGCAAGGGGTTGTCCCCGAAAGTTCCAAAAGATATGGACTCCATGGATGCAACATTACGGTTTGGAAATAGGATCAGAGGGGGAGGGACAGGACCTGGTACTGGGAGAATCGGGAAAAGAGCCTTGAAACTTGTACTACCTGACCTATTGTTGACAATGAAGGTTGACCCTGACGTGATCCTCAGCACATGTACATATGTACCAATGCGAACTCGGCCCGTGCTCTCTTTCAGAGGAAGTGATGTTATATTTTCTGTCTTACGCCAACTGTCAATGCCCGTCGATCACTTGGTGTCGTGTATTCATGATTTTATTGTTTATATGTTTCAATTATAAAAAGCAAATAAAAAAAAAAAATTTAAAAAGAGAATACCTGCTGGAGAGGAGCTTACCTCTGTAGCCAAACCAGGAGGTGCTAGGAGGCCTGAAGCTGGGGAAAACACAAAGCCACCAGCTTCTCCTAAGTCAATTAACCAGCTAGACTCTATAGGAGGCTAAGAAATGGGATGGAAAAACTCCAAACTCCAAACCCTCTCCATTACTTCCATCCTCATGACCCTCAACATGTAAGCCAGGAGGGAGGACTTAAGAAACGGGCGGCTCCATCGCCGCTACATCCGACGCCGTGGAGGCGATGTCTCAGCGTCGGAGTGGAAAAGAGGTGGAACGTCGAGCAGCGCAGTCATCGAAGTCAGCAGGCCAGACCTTGACGCCATTGTCGGAGTCGGTGGCCCAGTCTCAGTCACCAAAGGTGGCAACCCCAAAGCACTGTGCACCAATGTCGAAATGGATTTAGAATCCGGCAACTGGACTGACGCCAAGGGCAAACCCACCGGCATGGATACAGTCACGGCTCTGTGCACCTCCTTGGGGCCAGAGGGTGCTCCAAGAGAAGGTGAAGACTTAAAGAAGTTATGGAGAGAATTGTAATATCCTTTTAACTGGGTCACAGTTGCCCCGGCTCCAGGGCAGGCTGGAAGGCACGGGGTAAACTCATGCACCGATTCCTCAACCGAAGACCAGTGGCAGGCCTTTAGACGTCGAAGTAGAGTGACTCCCACGGAAACGGCTCCTGGATCGGATCTGCGGTTGGTCCTTGGAGCTCGAAGGGGACCAAGGCACATGGGACGTCTTGGAAGATTGCGACAATTGCACTCCTAGAAGCTTCACCCAACGTTTCTTTAGCACCTTCGGTCTAAGTCGTTGACATGAGTCACACTCCTCGGAGTCATGGTGCTCACCTAGGCGCACCTAGGCGCATGCAATAGAGTGAGGGTCTGTACCCAAAATTTGCTGTCCACAGGACTCGCAAGGTTTGAACCCCGAGGACATACGATAGCACACCATTCAACGAAATCGCCGAGGTAGACCAAAAAACGGCCTGAGGTAACTGCTGATTGGATCCATGCATCAGGGGAGGGCTTATAATGACTCCATCAACATCACATCCGGAGGACGACGTCGCTACGGAGTAGCTCAATGGCCTCTACCGACGTGCAGGGGTACAGCTGTACAAACATTTCCGGATCCAGTCTGGCACCTGGGGATAATTCTAAGATAAGAAATCTGTGGCTAAATGTCTTTATCAGATAAGATTATAAATCAATTTCCTGAAGGAAAGCCAAAAGGCAACCTGACAAACTGTAACCGCACAGCCATACATCGAACACTGTGGTCTAGTGGTAACAAAAACTGTTTATCAAAATACATTTGTGAATATTGCATAAGTCAGTGCAAATGTGTAACATGCTATTTGACTTAAGAGTGAGCTTAGTTGGTGGAATCTATGCATTCTTTTATCCTATTTGACACTATTTCCTCCAGCACCAGTTTGAACTTCTATTCCAAATAATCAAGTAGCTTTGCAATTTAATTATTTTTACTAAAGGTCAAGCACTTGTATTCATTCATTTTTTTATTTGTAAGGCACACACCAAGGAACAAACCATATCTAGGTGCAACTTAAAGGAAAGGAGTCACTAGATTTCAAACAATTATTCAAAACCCAGCTTTTTAGACTTTTTCTAATGGAGGAGAGTAAATAGTTTTCCCATAAAAAAGCATGAGGTGAAAACCTAGAGACCCAGGCAAATCCAGGATGGTTTGACTTACGTGGATCCCACTATGTTTTCTTGCCCCCAATTCCCAGCAAATGTCAAACTTTGGCTAAGATCATGCACACATCTCACTTTTCTGGGAGGGAAAGTTACGGATTCTGTGGTAATCCACACAATTCATTCCACCAAACATGCTCACACTTCTCCCAATAAAAACGATACCCCATTTGTGTGGCTGGGCTTGTAGTCAGTGACAAGACTAGACAAAACCAGGAATCATGCAAAGACAACATTGACTTTATATGGTCACAGTTTTCTACGTAATAAAAGTGTGTTACGACAGATGCACTTTTGTCACAGCAGAATGCCAAGTAGGAAGCCTTGTTGGTTTGACCTACTCAGAATTAATTTTTGCTTTCCACAAAGTGGTGGTTTATTTCTGAAAAGCAAAACACAACGACCTAACAAACAATGTTCTTAATGTGCAATGAGAACATGGCTGTACAAACACACTAGGGAAACCCAGCCTTCCTACAAGAGATGAATGAATAAATGCATATAACAAAGAACACCAGAAGGAATTTCTGAAAAATACTCTAAATTCCAATCATTTGAGGTTGGTCAATAAAGATACAACCACATTGTTAATTAATGGAAAAGTTTAACTTGATGGAAATAAATAAATAGGCGTACTGTGCACTTAAATTGAGATATATTTCTCAAGTGTACACATTTTTTCACCAGCAATAAAATGCAAAATGTAAAGAATACAATTTCAATCAGATATCATTTATATACAGGGTCACATAAGTACAAATACACCTATGAGGACACAAAGACCAGCTGATATAATTTAAACAGGTAGAATGAACTACAAATTAATAACAATATAGTTGTTGTCAGGTGATACCAGTTAAAATTGTAACCATATTTGGAGAGTAAAATGAAGGTCCATTAAAAAGAATGTACTGACTATTTAAGTACAACCAGCGAACATCATTACAGAATTGAGTGTAAACTTTTTGTGTATGTGTTCGCTTGCCAGTTCCACTTATTTTCTCTGAAAGTAAGTAAAGCATCAATATTGTGTCTGCGTTCAGAACATTTGCTGCGTACTTTTGATTCATGGTGCAGAATTCCTCATCAAACCTATATTGGCGAATTATTGGTTGTAAACCCCATAAAGTGGTAATGGAAGGTTTTGAGAGTTCTCTGTAGGCTATGACAGGTCGGGCTTTTATGTTGCATCCTTTATTAAACTATTTATTTAGTCTGAAAGTCTTATTCTGTAGTAAATGCCAATTGTTAAGAATTATCTTCTAAGATCCTGTTCCAAATGTGGTGACACATGTGAGGCCTGGCTTTTCTGGTTTGTCCTTTGCTTCAAGGAGGCAATCTTGATTGTAATACTAGGCTCTTTTGAGTGATTGTTTAACTACTAATTTTTCCCTCTTTAAAGAAGTAGTCAGTTATTTTAGTAAAATTGCTCCAAATTCCTAAAAACTAACCCAAATGACAAGTTGTCCCTCAAATTTCATGTTTGATGACTGCCTTGTTTTAACAATGTACTGTATGCTGAGGGTTTCGTACATAGGCTGTATATAGTAAGCCTGATTCCTCTTGAATACTGAGGTGGAAAAAGCTGATCATTTTGTTCGACGATTCAAGTGTGAAATAAAGGTTATAGTTTTGTGTACTGACTGAGCTATGTGTGAAAGTGAAAGGATAGATTCAGACCCACGCAAAAATCAATAAGACTAATTGTCTATGTATCTTTGACATTTTCCAATGTTGGACTGATATGGGTTATTGGCAGTATAAATATAATTTTCTTTGAAATCAGCCACATAAAGGTTCAGCTAGGTCAGTAAAAAAAACTTGCTCCCATTGCTACACCTTTTCCTTGTTCATTAAAGGAGTCTTTGTGAATGAAATAGTTGAGTTTCGATGCAATAGATGGAAAATCCAGAGTGAAATCTGTGGGTACTTGGCGTGGTCTTGGTCAGTTTTATAAGGTTTTTTAATAATGGACAAAACGCCTGTTTGTGGAATGTTAGTATGCAAATTTTCGATGTCCTTAGTAACCAACAAATCAAGCATATTATCCTATGTGTAACCTTCAATTTAATTGATGACAGCATTGTTGTCTCTAATGAAGGAATGAGTTTGTAATACATATGATTTGATGAAAAAGTCAACATATTCAGCTAGGGGCTTGAAAATTGAGTTACACCCTGCAACAATTGGCCTTCCTGGCGGTTTGGAATTGTTTTTATGAATCTTAGGTGAAGCATTGAGTGTTGGAATTGAGTAGTTTGATTTATTAGGGCATGCATATTCCTTAGCACTAAACCAAGATTCACTTAATCCTTTGATTGTTAAGCCATTCATTTCTTTTTGTATATTTTTAGTATTGTCTGTGTGAGTTTTTTGTAGTAATCTCCGTTTTGTACCTTCCAAAAGTCTTTTGGCCATGGTTCTTGAGATTCTGAATAACTATGCCCCCCGCCCTAATCAACAGACTTTATAACATTTTCCAATTTGGATACATTTTCAAGACCATGTTATTCTCTAGAGAGATTAAATTTGACATCTTTGTGATTGTCAAAAAGTATTTTCAGTTCGATCAAAGCCACATTTTCAAAAGCAAAAATCTCTTTAAACATAGATGAAATTGGTGGAAAATATGTGGAATGCTAGTGAAGACCAGAAATATCAAGATGCTGTTCAGTATATCTTGTAGGGAAAAATATTTGGGTTAGTCAGAAAGAATGAATATTGGGATGGTATTAGACTCTTGTGGAACCAGGTCTACCATTCCTAATATTGGTTGCGTGTTGTCGAAAACCTGTGGTGTATTGGTTTTTGTACTAGCTGCGACTACATGGACAACTTTGTTGTTGGCCTCTCTCTAAAAAATACTGGTTAGAAGTGTTCAGTTGGTGACTGAAACCCAGGCTCTAATTATTAGAACTTTGGAGACAACTGGCTAAGAAAACTCGCTGCACAACGGGCCAATGTTTGTTAGTTCTGCTATGCAAAGCATGGTAGTTGCAGTGAGGGAAAATATGAATGGGAAGAAACCGCCAAAATAGGTTAGACCCTTGATACATGATAGGCAGTGACTCAGTCGTAGAAAATATTGTGTCGCCTTTTCTTTCAGCAGTAGCTCCGGCTATGATCAATCAGTTTTTCCCTTGCTTCGTAGGGGATGGGGGAGCTGCAAGTTTGGCAGGGTGTGAAAAACAGCAATTTACAGGCTAACTCCTAATTGAACCCTCCTTTTGAAATAATATTTGTCATAAACTTACTGAACTTAAGCTTTGAACAGGGATATGATGGAATACGCTTTTTACCATAATGAAATCCTCTCGGTCAAAAATGGACTGGGCTGCTTAGCACCATAAGGTTTTCAAGTGCTGTTCTACAAACAATTTTTGAGCACCTCCACAGTAGGATCCCACCCCAAGTAATCTTCAACTGCATTCAACCTCATGACCAACACCAGTGCATGACACAGTGGATAATGGTACATAACTCACACTCAAAAGGCGCACTAATAAGCAAAGTTACTTCTCATTATCTTTTGCTTTGATTCTATATCTCTTGATAAAAGTGCTCCCCATGGAGTAGCTAGAGTTGAGAATGTCCCTGTAGGCCATGATTCCATTGTCTGTAGTCTTTATGTGTGTACACGCTGTGATGTATACGAAGTGAATAGTGAAACAGAGTTTTAATGCAATGTTGGTACTTTACTCCTGGCGAATAGGTACTGCATTGAGCAATAGCGAACCTCTTTGTTTACTCCCCTGTCCCCGTCCCTGCTTTTTTCTTGTTTTGCTCTTGTATTGCTTATTTCTGTTTTTCCTGAGCTAAATGGTTGCTCATAGTTACCCAGTTCATACATATGTTTGATGTCATTATTTGGAATGTTGCAAACAATAAGGTTATTTTTTGACTGGTCATTTCCAAAAGCAACTCCAACTCTTACTTTGAGCCACACACGATAAATATATCTTATATTGCAGGGCTGTAACCTAGACTAATAATGTCATGCTCACTCAAATGTTTCTATTGCACAGTCATTTGTTAATACCCCTGTATTATTATACTGTCTATTTATGTGCTGTAACAGTATTATCAAAAACCCCTATTTAACAGATCAAACAAAAAAAAATGGAGTAGCTAGAGTTGAGGTTAGAGGGCAACTTGTCTTTTAGTTGCTGAAGACCAGAACATTTTTGTCCATTTGAAGACAGGATGTCTAAGGGTGTATGAAAGTTAAAGAACAAAGCACACAGAGAGGGTTGAGACAAGAGCCCGCACCTGTTACTTCAAATGGCTAGCTGAACTGGTGTATGAAGACCAAAAATGGGGTATCTAAAGCCTGGATGATGCTCTTTAAAGGACAGATGAAGGTGTCTGGAGACAAGCTATTAGGCCCAGGCGAGAGTCTCTCAGGTTGACCTAAATGCATTTTATGTGAAGGCAGGCTGAGGGTCTCCAGAATATCTAGTTAATGAGGGGAGAAGGACCAACAGGTAGCATGTATTGAACAGCTGGGCTGTAAAAATGCTAGCTGGGTGTCACTAACCTGCTAACAGTATAAAAAGTTATTCTGAGTGTTTCTGGCGAACATCTGGTGGTATCTAATGACAAGCTGGGGTGTTTTTGATTGAGGGCTAGCTGATATATTTATTGTCCAAACAGAGGTGTTTGAAGGCCAGCTGAGCCGTAAGGTCTCTGAAGTTATGGTGAGAATACCTAAGACCTGATCCAGTGTGTCTGGGACAGAAGTATTTTAGAATTAGCTAGTTATGTCTAAAGGTAGACAGGGCATCTGTAGGGTAAGGATGAGACATTGTTAAATGCCTTCAGTGAGTGTAAGAACACATGCTAAGGGTGTTTGATCCTATGTTCCACGGGATGTTGAAGGACCTAATGGCAAGATGGCAGTCTCTGAGAGCTATTTGGAGGAAGGAGCATAACAAAGGTCTCTGCAGCTGCTGATAGGGGTGGAGTCAGTAAAAATGCCAAATATGACCGTAATGTTACGACTAGTAGTGACTTTGTAACTGCATTTGATGTTCTGCACCCTTGGGGGAGACCACTGCAATCAGGGCAGAGATCACCCTATGGTAAAGTATAGGGAGAATTAAAAAAGTTTATTTGACATTTAAAACACTAAGAAAAATATTTTCTGTTAAATATGAATAGTAAATATTTGTATACATTTATCTCCTTTTTAATAGATTATGGCCCCGGAGGGATGGGGTCCTTGGGGCCTAATGAGGCTTGGGGAGGGGGTCTGCACGCTCCCCTCCCCTTAATGTATATGTTTTGGCCCTGGGGGATGGTGCCCGTACACCCAAAAGGCCAAATGTTATGCTGTGCACGCTAAAGGCTGTGTGCAGTGTGTAGATGACAGCCTGCAGGGGGCTTGGCTGTCTTCGGGTGGGTTGGACATGCCCCATGGCCAACCCCCCTGCTGTGCATAGTCACAGAACATGTGCCTCAGGGGGTTGGCTGTACCCCACACTGTGCATGGCCTGAGGCCAGGCACTCTGTCCATCCTACCCTGAGGCAGACCGCCACCCCCCCAGGACCGACTCCCTATGTCCCGGGGTGCCCACCCTTGGGACACAGCTGTTTGCTGTCACTTGGCAGGAGCTTTGACAGGTCCTGCCAAGTGAGAACAAACAGTGATTCCGCTCCCAGCGGGCTAGAGCAGGAAAACTGCCGTCGTTTGCTGGGAGTGGAGTTTTCATCTGTTTCCCTGCCCACTGTCAAGTGGGTAGGAAAACAGATGACAGAATTGCTCCTGCATGCAGGGAGAAGCATGTTTGGCTGCTCCCTACGTGCAGGAGCAATGCCGGCTCCAGCTGGTCACTGGGTGCCCTGGGTGGGCTCCAGGGCACCAAGGAGGAAGAGGCTAGGTCCTGGGGGAAGGGGCCTGGGGAGGTGGCTGCGCGGCCCCCCTCCTCTATTGAATTTTGGCCAGTGGATGGGGTCCCCGGAGCCCATTAAGTTTGGTGGGCCTCAACAGGAAGTACTTGCATGTGTAAACATAGCAGGTGCCCAAATTTAACGCCACCTTGTTTCTTCTTGGGCACCTGTGCTATGCAGCTGTATTTCGAATCTGTAGAATTACTTTGATGGCGTTGTTCAAAGTGGCAAGCTATGCGGTAGCTCTGATCTTTATTTACAATGGCTCTTATTATGTTGCAATATGCGTTTATGTACGGGCAAGGTGGTACTGCCTATGTACAATTTTTTGCATGTACATTTGAAACTATATACAACAAAACTTGATTTTCAGGTGAGGTTGCCCATTACTTTGATTCTTTTCTTGAATTGTTTAATAAGTGTAGTTAGGTTTTCCCAATTCTTGCATGCCTTACACTTGATTCATTTTTATGGAGCCATCTTTCTGGGGAGGCCACATCCTGTGATCGGTGCTAGTGGTGAATTCACCCTTGACTAGAGGTGGGCAGTGAACTCTGCTATGCGGGCGGAGTTTGCGGAGTTTTTGCTGCTCCACGCTCCGCTTTGAGCACAGAGTTCAGCAAAAACTCAGCCGTGTAGCGGAGTTCATTACTGGGCACCCAGTCCATGAGTTACACAAGCTGTGGAACCAACAATTCTCTGCGCGATCGTTGAATCTATTATCATGGTGCCAATATGACCAGCAGGTGGCACCATGACTCGATGAATACTCATTCACTTTACCGAGGAAACTTAACAATGACAAAACAAAACTGCAGTTTTGACGGAAGCTAAGGAAAGAATGTCTCTTGGGCAGTGTACATTGCAGTTTTGGAATTTTGAGATGAGCATACTCCCGAGGTAGTGCCCAGACCTGATGGAGTGAATTCAGGACCCAAGCACCATGTCCCTTCCAAACCAGCTACAGTTCATATATATGTTACGTTATGCATTTGTGCGGCGCACTCACACTATTTGTTTTGTTCTAAAAGACCTCTGGAGTCTCACTGCCATTTCTGGTTCGGGGATTGCTGTTGACTGGAAGTGTCTGTTGACAGTGTATTCGGTTGTGTTGTGTATTGTGTAGAAGTGAGTCACACAGGACAGTGGTTGCAGCACAGAGGATTGTATTGTTTAATGCTGGCCACATTGGGCAATAGCCGCTCCGCATAAGCATCTTCACCCACTATGACTAGGGCCTTTAGTTTTTACTTAATCGCACAGCCGCAAAGTACAGTGTTTCTGCTAGAACTGCGCCACTTGCGTAAAGTTACATCGCTCTTAAGTGCGCGACAGGCCACGCGGTGAGCAATAAAGGAACAATAACTTTGAGCCTCAGTCTCCATATTTTTCTATATTAAAGGTGCTCAGAAACATACGAAATTACACTACTTGTTATTTTCTAAGGTCAAGGCCGGGGTTCTGATAAGGCTGTATCGAGCCTAATCTGTAAAAACGTGAGTTTAATGGATTTTACTCAGAAATGAATTAAAACTTGATTGGTTTTAGCACAGTGCAGCAAGTGCACAACACACTGAGCCATCTAATTGCTGACTTACTCGGGAGCTCCTGCGTCTCTGAGTAATAATTAAAAGTAACATCGAGATGGGGGCCTTGCTGCTCATGGCAGTCTGCAGTAATTGGATTACCAGAGGTTTCTCTTTCACTGCCTTGCTGCTGTGACCAAAGAAGCCCCCCCAACTCCATCCTACCAGGTTCGGCAGCTCCCACACCGCCTTGGTCTGGCCCTTGTCAACATCAAAGCCTCTGTGCACTCCTATGCCCTGATCCCTGTGGGAGATCTCTTGAACAGTCATCGGTGCAATTAGCAGCGCTTAATGCCGTAATCACTGGGAGTATGGCGAAGCGCTGTTCATGGGCTGGTTTGTAGGCTTTTTTCTCATTCTTGGTGGCATGCTGCTCACGTGTTCTGCTTGCTGCGCCCACGCTGCACCACAGTTGGTGCATTACACTCCAAGGCCCACACAGCAACGAGTGCAATATTCATTTGAAAAACAAAAAAAAACCCGACCTGAGAATTTGACTTCTACTAGGGACAAGGGCGAACAGCACAGCATCTCTGTGTTCTTGCAACACTGACTGGATCCAAAATGTGTGCATCAGATCCATCGTACACACTTAGTCAGTGATCCAAGGTGTTACTGTGTTTACTCCGCCTGTTCGTGGCACTCCGCGGAATCTCGCACAGGTTTTTCAGTAACTTCCCGGAATCAGCAAGCTCCGCCCAGCCCTACTCTTGACCAAGTCGTCACTCATTGATTTATACTTTCTCTAACTAATCTGTGGATGTTTGGTTACTATTGTGCCTATAATGGGATCCTCTTTTATCGGATGCCAATGTTTTTGTATGGCTTGTCTTACTCTAGTATGTTCTTGGTTATATGTAGTAATAAATCTATGTGATTGTTTCATATCTTTTTTCTTCAATATAGATTTGGAGGCGTTAAAAAGGACCATCTCCCTATCCTGTTTCCTTGCTCTTTTAGAGGCTGCTTCTAATATTCCTTGTGAGTATTCTCTTTGTCTAAACCTATTCATCATTTCTCCCTCGAACTGATTCTAGTCTTCAGTACTGCATATACCTTTGGCTCTATGGAATTCCCCAAAGGGGATACTCTTAATCAAGGGAGTAGGATGAAAGCTTCCCGCATGGAGGATGGTATTTCCAGTGCTAGGGTTTCTAAAAAATTGAAGTTTCTAGTTTCTCTTTCCCCACCCGGATCAAGACATCTAGGAATTCAATAGATGTTGTACTTAGTTTTCCTGTGAATTTCAAATTGAGGGTATTGTTATTTAATTCCCTCCTAAATCTCTGCTTCATTTTCTGTGCCCTGCCACAGCACAAACAGGTCATCAGTAAACCTTAACCATAATATGGTGTATGTTGTCCAATGTTCTATTTCCGTGCCCCCAAGCACCTGCTTTTTTTTTAGATTTCTTTAACTGTCTTTGCCTGTGGTTGTTACAGTTTAAAATTGTAGTTTTAACCTGCCCGTGATTGCATTGTTTATCACCTGTTTTTGTGTTTAAACTTGTGGTTTTTCCTGCCCGTGACTGCTTCCATTTAACCAGTTGAATTGTGGGATTTGCAGTCCAAACTCTGTAGTTTTTCCCTCTCATTCCCCGTGACCATCAGTTTTTCCCTCCAAATTTCTCCTTTGCTCTGTGCTAAGACCTGTATGTTAAGCAGTGCACCCTCAGCCACCATTTTGTGTTAACAAGTGAGTGAAACCAGCCCCCCTTCCCCCCCAGCAACAGGGATATTCTACATCAGAGGGTGCTCTGAGACAGCAGTAATCTGCTGTGAGCTGTTTAAACGGTGTTTAATTGGGACTGTGCACTTCGTTTTTTGGCCAGGAGAGGGAGTAAAGTTTTATACAAACAGTATTGTTAGAGGACAAGTTTGTTAGGCCCTTACCTGCAGAAGTCCAAAGTGTGGATTGAGCCTGTCTGTCTCCTAGGAGATTTCTGAATAGAGAGGAGCAGCTCCCCAGTCCCAGTCCCAGTCCCAGTCCCAGCCCCACCCCCAGGCCAGCAGACCTAGGACTGCGGATTGGTTTCCCCAGCTCCAAGTAAATCTGAGCCCTCCTTTCACACCTGCCCAGGCCCCTTAAGGCTTTGCTGGGTGCACCCCAAATCATTCTCCTCCATCTTGTGAGTTGCAGCCTACCTGTGCCCCAGATTGCAGTGAGCAGAGTCCAGGAAGTGGTAAGGAGGCAGACTAGTGCTGTCTCTTTCCTAAAAAGTTAAAAAAAGATTTTCCCTACCTGTGATTGCATCATCTCTTCTTTTTTGTTTTTTTAAATTTCTTTAACTGTCTTTGCCTGTGGTTGTTACAGTTTAAAATTGTAGTTTTAACCTGCCCATGATTGCATAATTTATCACCTGTTTTTGTGTTTAAACTTGTGGTTTTTCCTGCCCGTGACTGCTTCCATTTAACCTGTTGAATTGTGGGATTTGCAGTCCAAACTCTGTAGTTTTTCCCTCTCATTCCCCGTGACTATCAGTTTTTCCCTCCAAATTTCTCCTTTGCTCTGTGCTAAGACCTGTATGTTAAGCAGTGCACCCCCAGCCACCATTTTGTGTTAACAAGTCAGTGAAACCAGCCACCCTTCCCCCACCCAGCAACAGGGATATTCTACATCAGAGGGTGCTCTGAGACAGCAGTAATCTGCTGTGAGCTGTTACAACTGTGTTTAATAGGGACTGTGCACTTCGTTTTTTGGCCAGGAGAGGGAGTAAAGTTTTATACAAACAGTATTGTTAGAGGACAAGTTTGTTAGGCCCTTACCTGCAGAAGTCAAATGTGTGGATTGAGCCGGTCTGTCTCCTAGGAGATTTCTGAATAGAGAGGAGCAGCTTCCAACTCACCGGCCAGCAAACCTTGTCTGAGGTAGCTTGGACCTTATATAGTCTGCTATTGTTTGGTACATGTGTACACTGATTGGTGGTTGTATCTGGTATTTCTATTGGATTAGGGTTAGTGTCCTCATTGGTTGGGTATTTGAGGGTTCTGATTGGTTCCAGGGTCTGTGACACAATCAATGTAGGGTTGGGGCTAGGGTTAGGATTTCTATTAGAAGTGGGGACTAGGGCTTCCTGTGTTATTGGTTGTTGGGACTAGGGCTAGGGTTAGGCCTTTAATTGGAAGTAACGATTAGGGCTTCTGGTGTGATTGGTTGCTGGACTAGGTGTGGGACTAAGAGTAGGGTTAGGCTTTCTATTGGAAGTAGGGACTTGGGCTTACTGTGCCATTGGTTGCTTGGACTTGGGTTGCGCTACTGGTAGGGCTAGGGCCCCTATTGGATGTAGAGATCAGGGTTTTTTTTAAACTGATTGGGTGCTTGCACTAGGGCTAAGATTGGCTGCAAGGTCCTGGTCTCCTATTGGTTCTAGATTTTAGGGCTAGTGTTGTGATTGGATAGTGTTAGGGCTAGGGTTCCCATTGGCTGAAGGGGTCACCTGATTACTAGGGCTATAAAAGGCCAAGACTTAGGGCGTCTCAGCCCAGGCGTTGGGGCTAAGGGCAGAGAGGACAAGGGCAGTGGCCTGTTTGAGCCTGTTCGAGACTGGTCGGGACCAGGGCCAGAAATGCTGCCCATGTTCCCATTCAGTAATACCCACCCCACACCATCCACATCCACAAACATAGTAACACACTCACACCAAATGTACACCACACACAACAAAATGCACAAACCAATGTACCAGCATATACTACAAAACCAACCAAACCACATCTATACACCCTTCTATCCTAACTACCACACATACCCACCATCACCTACAAACAGTACACAACTCTATCCTATACCACTAACCAATCCACTCATCACTAACACAACACCATACATAACTACATCCCATCCAGACACACGCTCCCTGCTCTAATTACTGCTAACAGACCACCTTTCATCACTAACAAACATATAATCAGCCTTCCATCATTTGTCCAACCAACACCCTCCTCTTCCCTCTACCATAATAACACTAACGCACAACACATACACTGCACACCACCACACTTTTTAACTCTTGCAACAAACCAGTCTAAGACAAACACTCTTACCTCTACTTCATTTCCTCCTACACACAACATACACTACTCATAAACACATCACCACACCCTCTACCTTACAACCTCCTCTCACAAACAATACTATACAACCAAATCCATTGCATGAAACAAATACACCAGCACCCCTTTTCACTACTCCTCAAAAACAAAACATATCACACACACCAGCACAACAAGATCTTCAAAGTGCAACACCTCATAATACTTACCATCACAAAATACAAACATACACCCACCTTTCAAACCACACAAAGGAACAAACTCCAATGCCAAGCTTTCTCTCTTCCACCACACCTAACACAGATACAGCAACTCTCTTCTAACCGCCTCTCATCCATTGGACAATTTAGAAACTTACTACATGACCCACATGCTGCACCACCACCCCTGACTCATACACCTTCTGCCCTAAACACACGCAAACAATATAAGCAACGTGCCACACCTCACAACTTCGCTTACCCAGGTCTACTGCACAACAATGTTACACCACGAAAACAACACAGCACACCAACTCACTCTCAAACACCATCTCCACCACATACACACACAGAGGCCATCAAAATGCCTTCTTAGCATGCTGGATGAGGAACATGATACAGAACAGCTACACAATTGCTATCCTAATACAGCTAATGCCAGCAATTAAAACACACCTGCTACAAACCCACACAATACTGATCACTCTTCTACAAAACAAAGTCTCACTATCACCAAAGGCCATTCTCTAAACTGTCTACTAATAAATGTTCGATCTCTCTCTAAAAACAAACATCACATCTACGACCTTCTCACAGATGCAAAACCAGACATACTATTCATAACTGAATCATGGTTGGGAGATGATATGGCTTCAGTCCTGCATGAAGCCGTTCCTCTAGGCTATCAAACAATCACCCAAAATCGTATAGGCAAAAAAGGAGGTGGTCTAGCTGTTGTGTTCAGGCAAACATTTACATATCACTAAAGTTGACGACATCTCCATAAAGAATTGTGAGGCTCTTCTAACAAGATGCAATCCTACACCGTCTTCCTCCTTTAACTTCCTGCTCCTTTACAGACCTCCACCTAGCAAGGCGACATTCCCAGACGCACTTCTAGACACAGTTTCAAACCTCATAACAATACACTCCAACCTATGCGTTCTGGGTGACCTCAACATTTGGTTTGACAAACCCAATATGACCCATCCAAAAACAATAATCACTGGCCTAGACGCACTGAACCTGCATCAGATTGTACACACACACACACATCGCTGGACATATCCTAGATGTCATTTTTGCTAATACTGAACTAGTTACCTTTCAAACTATAACTCCAGTCACATGGTCAGACCACCACTTGCTTGCTTTCCAACATAAAACAGCACTAAGCGACTCACCTAAAACTACCTTACATCCATCCACCTATTGGCCGTGGAACAAACTCAATTTGGAACACTTAGAAACACAACTAACATCCAGTACAAATCTGGAAACAAATTCTGTTCGAAAACTATATGAGTGGCTACAGGAAGCTTTTGACATCCTGATACCACTCAAAACCACCCAACAGAACAAAAGAAAAAAAGCGCCTTGGAGAAACATAGCAATAAAAGACATAAAACAACAAATTAGAAAGCTGCAACATACCTGGCTCAAAACAAACGCCAAACAAGACAAACTTCACCTACAGAAAATTAACAGATTATACAAGTCAGCTATCAAAAAAGCTAACAAAAGGTACTATTCAGACACAATTCAAAATGCTAAATGTGCAAATAAAGAATTCTATAAAATACTCAATGAATTTCGCAAACCAAATTGCCTAGAAGGAACTCATCCTGTTACTCAAGATTTCACAGACAAACTGGCAAATCATTACATGGACAAAGCAGACACATTGGACTCATACTTAAAACAGAAATAAAGCACCAGCACTAACCCTTGTACAAAACAACAATCCAAGAATACTCTAACCCAGCCTCTCCGTTCCTTCCAACACATCTCACACGATGAATTTATGGACCTGGTCAAAGCAAGCAGGCCTGCCAGCAGCCCTTCTGACCCCAGTCCACTACAAACTTTCAAGACAATTCTTTTAACAACCTCTGCTGCCATTCCAGTAAGAAGAATCATCAACGATTCCTTAACTACCGAAATATTTCCAGAAGAACTCAAAAAGTCACACATACGCCCTTTACTGAAGAAAACAAACTTGGACCCGCTGAACCCTGACAACTACAGACCCATTACAACTGAACCTTTCCTGGACAAACGGATAGAAAGAGCAGCGTTCGCCCAGATATCACAATACATGGAAGAGAATGACATACTTTCAGACTTCCAAACAGGATTCCGTCCGGGAAGAGGCACTGAATATGCCCTCCTTGCCATCCGGGATGACCTGAAGAATACAGTAGACCGCAACGGGGTTGCTGCGCTACTCCTCTTGGACCTCTCAGCTGCCTTTGACACGGTTGACCATGACACTCTGAAACAAAGACTCTATGAAGCCGGCATAGAGGGAACTGCTCTAGACTGGTCGTGTACTACCTTCGAAACAGAACTAATGTCATCCATACCCCACCTTCCTCGTCCAAACCATACTCCACAAAAGCAGGGGTCCCTTCAAGGCTCTATCATCTCGCCCATGCTTTTCAACATCTACATGAAGTCATTACCGGAACTGATCAATTAATGTCACCTCATGTGCTATAACTATGCAGATGACACGCAAATACTCCTTCAACTGGAATGCCCCAAAGACATTGGAAAATCCCAAATTTTCATTTGTCTCAGAGCCGTGGATCAGTAGATGACTTGGAGCCATCTCAAATTGAATGCTTCCGAAATGGAAATACTCACGTGTGGCGATTGGAAACATTATGACCCGCTTGCAGCCTGGCCTGATGAACTGGGATCACCGCCTAAAGTATCGAAGGAAGTAAGAAACCTCGGAATGACCATGGACTCCAAGCTGTCGATGAATGCCCAAGTGGACAAAATGCATAAAAATGCCACCACACCACCGGGTCGCCCAAGTGTATCTGGTTGTGGATCAATTCTTGAGCCTCTCGGCAGATATGTAGATCACTTTATTAAGGATTTCGTACCTAACACCTTATGTTACATCAAGGACACCATGGCCATGGTTAACCTTGTAGAAGGCCACCCTTTTGATCCCCAACAGTGCCTCCTATGTACCCTTGACGTAGAATCACTATACACCAACATCCCCCAAGATGAAGGCATTGATGTTATTGGCATGGCTCAACTCCAGACCCCAACCCCACTCCGTCCCTACCTCTTTTATTCTCCATCTACTGAAAATCTGTCTTACTCGCAACTTTTTCCTGTTTAATGGCAATTTTTACCAACAGGTTAAGGGCACTAGTATGGGCGCAGTTTTTGCTCCAAATTTTGCCATACTATATATGGACTGGCTCGAAACCCAGAGAATACTATCCCCCCACAATCCGTTCAGAATTAACATTCTAGAATGGAAGCGTTACATAGATGATATCTTCCTCATTTGGAACGGTACTGATGAAAGTCTGTTGAACTTTCAAGAGTGGCTTAACACACACAGTAATGGCCTCAATTTCACCATTAACAAAAGTAAACAAGAGGTGGCTTTCCTTAACTTGACCATCATAGCTGACAATGGTACACTTTGCACAACACTTTACCGCAAACCCACAGAGAAAAATACATTATTGGCATACAGCAGCCATCACCCGAGAGCTTTACGTGATTCCCTCCCATACTCACAATTCCTTTACATACGGCGCAATTGCTATCGCAAGCAGGACTACTTCATGGAAGCTAACATTTTATCCCAAAAACTGACAAGTAGAGGCTACCCACGTAAACTAGTGAAAATAGCCCTAAAAAAAGCCTGGTATTGCCCCAGGGAGACATTACTGAGCCCCAAAGAAAGAAGCAATGGGGATAAGATAGTATGCGTCACCACTTTCTCACCCATTTCTAATGCAGTGAGGAAATGCGTCTTGAAACACTGGCCCACATTAAATGCAGGCAGCCTAAATTTAGAACGCCCCCTATTTGCTTTCAAGAAAAGCAAGAGTATAAAAGACCACCTAGTAAGGGCTGCCATCCCCAGCACTAAAAGTAATCCCACTCTAAGGGAGCTCTGGGGGTTACCACCTGTAATAGGCCATTTCAAATGCGGTGGATGTAGCGTATGCCACCTCACTACGGATACAAAAAAATGTGTGCATGCAAACATTGATGTCATTTTGACTAATTTTTCTAATTGCAACACTGTCAATGTAATATATGCTATTGTTTGCCCTTGCGTGTGTATAAAGTACAAGGGAACCCAATTTGATCAGTCAGGGACCTTGGGAACTAACTTATTTTAAGAGACAGCGGTCCCTGAGTAGACAATGATTAGAAATCAAATAAATATAGCCCCAATCGGCACTATATTTAATAACAGTGGGACAGAAGCCTGTATCCAAAAACTCACATCACCTGGACAGCAGACACCATTATGCCGCCTTCTCCCAAGTGATCGGACTTTTATCTGCTGCTCATTCAGATGCCTGCGGCTCCTATTCCTACGTACCTCCAAATTAATGATCCAATTAACGTGGTCATTGACCCCACCTAATACGAGGTCTGGACATCGCTCATGGTCACAATTGGGAAGCTTATCGTTCATTTCGCACCGCTCTGCTCCCTGCTCTTGCCACAAGTTAATTACAGGCAAAATGTTTTCAGGCACTATTTTGAAAGTCCTGATGATGATCCGATATTTATGTTAAGGATCGAAACGCCGTCGACAAAATTGTCAACCTTATACACTGTGATTTATTTGCTACACTATGTGTAAAGGTGACCTCCTTCAATTGTTGTTTGTTCCATTGTAATGATTAAGACACAGACAACTACATGCTGCCTGAGCCTTCTCTTGTTTTCTTTTGTGATGTGAGTTTTTGGATACAGGCTTGTGTCCCACTGTTATTAAATTTTATGTTCTGTACATTTAATATAACTGCATATTAAATTGCCTTTTTCAGGTAGGAATAATGGCTTCAATATAGTGCCGATTGGGGCTATATTTATTTGATTTCTAATCATTGTCTACTCAGGGACCATTGTTTGCCCTTGCAACTTAATTTATGTTGGTCAAACGACACAAAAGATCAGAATCCGAATTTGTCAGCACAGAAGTCGGGTGCGATGCAAAACACCGAATGCACCACTTGTTGAACACTTTACTGCCCTCAACCACACTGAAGATGACATAAGGTGGCAAGTGATCACTGTGATACAACAGCCGCCCAGAAGTACAAACATTGCAGGCATCCTCAATAAAGAGGAACTAAAATGGATCATACGAACTGACAGTCTCCACACAGGACTTAATCGCTTGGAGGATTGGACCAATTTGCTTTAATTTGACTACTCTCATGAATAGCCTATGTTGTTCCTCAATACTGGTTGTGATTTACCCCCTTATCCCTTCTGTCCCCCTTGTTTATACTGTCGACACTAGGACTCCTTACTTTCCCTATTTCCATCACTCTATTTAACTGCTATCTACCCTTCGCTTGTTGCACTCTCGCTATTCCTTAACCACTCTTATCTTTGATTCTATCTCTTATTACAGACTCTTTGATTATTGCTAACCCATTATGCATTCAACATCTTGCATAATTCTCACACCCTTATCATTAGGAAGCAACCCCTACCTCGCTGCTCCTTTTAATTTTAATCATTCTCTTATAATAGGAATCTTTTCTCGCGCTCCCTCCCTTACCTAAGGTTCTAATTCACTGCACTTCTTATTTTGGACCTATCACCTTCTATGCCCCTTCTGTACACTTTCTATCCACACTCCCTTCTAAGATGGCCGCCCTGCCTACCAACTTCCTATTGAGACACGCCCATATCCTTGGGATACGTCATTTCCGGGCGCCGCTCCTACTTAGAGCCCATAGACGCTAGTCCTCTCACTCGTATCAGCCATCACGGGTCTAGCACACGGAGCATTCGGTGCTTCCATCGTGGCATAAGCACACGGAGCCCGTGGACCTCCGCCCATCATTCCAGAAATATCACCTATCCAGGTAAGCGCCCTTATTATTTACCGACCTACTCGGTATTTACCCGCAATTTCGCCCAGTAATTCACTCCTTCCTCTCGCTTGGATTTAACATCGACCCCCGACTTAGATTTAACATCGACCCACAGGCCTTGCGCCTTATCGGTCCTGGACGGGACACACCTACCCTCGCCTGCCTCCGACCTGCCGTCGGCTCAGGCTCCCCACGGGTTTTTGATTTCTCCGGTGAGACCTTGGGGCTTCTTATTCGCACAATTTCCCTCTACAATATTCCCTTTCCCGTTTGGTAATAATTATAATTTCCCCCTATTCCCAGGCAGCTCGCCACCTCGCTGCCTTCTACTCATCAGAATTTTCCCCAGGCTACAACTGACTTATCCATTCAGTAAGTCCCAGGCTGCTCGCCTCCTCGCTGCCTTCTATTCATCGGAATTTCCCCAGGCTACAACCAACTTATCCTTTCAGTAAGTCCCCGCTCTAATTGCCCTTCACTATAGCGCTGTCTCTCCCTATAGCCACCGCACTGGTACACCTAACCCCACCACCCCCCCTTTTGCTCACATTGCATGGTGCTACCCGGCCCCTTCAATTGTAAATTTCCTTTAATTTCTTGGATCTCATTTCACGTTGTTACCCGTGAATATTTATTTGGCTTCCTTCGGTTCTGTAAACCTGCGCGTTCACACCTAGCTCACTTTCACTCCACTCACCACTTGACCATAGCCAATTGCAATCTCCTTATTACAGGTTCTTGCGCGATTCCCTCAGCTCCGTCTACTCTTTTGCGCAATTTTACTTAAATCACTGTATATGCAGTAGGTGTCTAGGCTCTACCCTTCCACCCACCAGCGCTCACTACTATTTCTTGGTTGCTACTATGCCTCGTGCGCATTATATTACGTAACTATGCCGTCCTTTCTCTTGATAATTGTATATTGACCGTAATTACCAACATGACCTTGCCCCTTGCGATACTTTTTAATCCATTTTCCTCCTCGTGTTTTCTCTCCACACCCTTTCCCTACCTTTCTCCACCTATACCTATCCAGGCAACTTCCCAGGCACTTGTTTTATCACTTAGTCCTGATGAGATCCTAATACCTAGCTGGGATCGAAACGACGTCGACACACACATCTTCAACTCTATACTGTAATTTGTATCTAATTTTGGAGTACGAGATGTAACTCTGATTGTGACTTGTTGCTCATCTATATTTTCACAAATTGAAAAGTCACTTTTTAAGTCACTTGCCTGCGGTAAGGAAATCGGCTGATTTCCCATTACCCTGTCACGTCCTGCTCACTCACCTTTTCGTATATTATTTTTTGCGTTACGTTGAACTTAATTGTTAATAAAACTTTTATACTTTCCATTGATACACTCGTAATCCCAATTTTGATTGTAAAATTGCGGTATTGTACTAATTTACTTTGTATGGGACCGTAGTTTTCCTTAACATATGTCCACCCTTGGTCCTGTCAGACTTTCAGGGTCTCCTTGTTCCTTCTTTTTTGAACTCAAGTGGACAAACTAGCAAGATCAAGCTTTGTCACTATAAAAACTCTGCGACAAATTTTCCCTCATTTGGGATTTCCACACAAAGTTTAAGCTACCATCTCCCTTGTTCTGTCCAAACTCGATTACGCCAATAGCCTCTACCACGGATCACCTTTAACGGCCATGAAAAGACTACAACGGATTCAAAACTCTGCTTCCAGACTACTCTTGCATATCAAACCGCAAGACCACATCTCACCTGCCTTGAAAGCCCTGCATTGGTTACCGGTTGCCAGAAGATCCACGTTCAAGCTACTTTGTATCACCCACAAAGCAATAGATGGAATGGGACCGCTCTTCATCGGGAATAAAATCACCAAACACATTCAACAAAGGAACCTCCGCTCTAAAGGGGCATCTCCCTCAAAATCCCAAGATGCAAGAAAAAAACCATGGGTGGCACATCCTTCTCTGATCAAGCAGCCAAACTATGGAACTCTTTACCCCCCAACATAAGATCCACCGACAACCACCTTATCTTCAGAAAACTACTCAAGAATTGGCTCTTCCCCACATAAGCACCATACGCAAACAGAAATTTACAGCATATCCCTCTGTATATAAGCATTTATTTTCACTATAGATATGTACCTATCTTTGTGTATTGCTTTGTATAAACATGTAGAATAATTATGTTGTAAAAATAAATAAATAAAAAACAAACAAAAATAAATAAAAAACAAAAACTAATCTTTGGTCTACATGTACTTACTTCCATTGTGCATCTATGTACCTTCCATGTACTTGGATCTGTGTCTCTGTTACTTTTCTCCTGAAAAAGCATATCCAATGCACTACCCTATTTCTCATCCTGTACCTCTATCAATATCTTTAATCTATATATACTTACCTCCTTTATGCATCTATATACTTTCAATGGACTTATGGATCTATATATTTATCACTTTCTTCTAATTTAGCATTTCAAATGCACTACCCTATTTCTCAGCCTATACTTCTCTCAATATATCTTCTAGCCCAACTTTGACTCATCTCAAACCTCTTTCTACTACTCTTTCCAATGCACTACCCTATCTCTCACCCTATACATCTATCAATATATCCTCCACATCCACTCTCTCATTTATCCCAAACCCCATACCACAACTATGATCCCAAAATAACCCTTTCTAGACTCTCTCCTACTCTACCCCTCCTTGCATCATCTGACACCTCTTTTACTATACCGATCCCCCAAAACAAACCTTTCTAAACTCTTCCCTCTGACTCTTCCCCTCCAAAAACCCTTTTTACTCATCCAAAAGCCTCCTCCTACTGCTATGACCTAAAAAAAAATCCCTCCACTATCCTTTTCAATCAAAATAACAGACTAACATGTTCACTTCTCAAATTCCATATTCCACTATACTAATTCACCACTAATCCTTTATGGGTTCCAGAGTAGCATGCTACTCGCCAATAAAGCGTTTCAACACCCCATCAGGGTTACAAGCGCTATATAAATGCAAACCTTTTTCCCTTTTCTACCCCTCCCCAACCCTTCTCAATCCAAATAACTGACTAACATATCCACCACTCAAATTAATTTCATGTTTCACCATACTAATTCAACACTAATCCTTATGGGTTCCAGAGTAGCGTGCTACTCGTCAAAAAAGAGCTTCAAAACCCCATCAGGGGTAGCAAGCGCTATATAAATACAAACCTCTTTCCCTCTTCTATTCCTCCACCTACCCTTCTCTATCCAAATAACTGAATAACATATCCACCACTCAAATTACTTCATATTTCACTATACTAATTTTCAACACTAAACCTTTATGGGTTCCGGAGTAGCATGCTACTCGCCAGAAAAGCGCTTCAACACCCATCTGGGGTAACAGGTGCTATATGAATGCAAACCTTTCTTCCCCTTCTATCCCTCCGCTATCCTTCTGACTCCAAATAACTGACTAATATCCACCACTCAAATTACTTTCATATTTCACCAACCTAATTCACCACTAATCCTTTATGGGTTTCCGGAGTAGCGTGCTTCAACACCCCATCAGGGGTAACAAGCGCTATATAAATACAAACCTTTTTTTCCTCCTCTATCCTTCTGCTATCCTTCCGAATCCAAATAACTGACTAACCTATCCACCACTTAAAAATGTACTTGCATGTCTCACTATACTAATTCAACACTAATCCTCTATGGGTCCCGGCGTAGCGTGCTACTCGCCGAAAAAGCGCTTTGACGCCTCGTCAGGGGTAGTAAGCGCTATACAAATGCAATTACAATACAATACAATACAATATGCAGATTCGCATAACTGGGGGCGAAGCAGGTGCCCATCGTTGTGCCTCTGTTGTTGGTAGAGTTGATTATCAGACATGAATATGTTTCTAGTTAAACACCATTCCATCATTTTCAAAAGCATGGCGTTGTGTGCTGCAAAACCTATAGATCTCATGCAAAGGAAATGTTGTGCTGCCCTTAAGCCATCCTGGTGTTGTACACTTGTATATAGTGTGGATACATCTAATGTCATTAACAACATATCAGATTCCCATTTCACATCATAGATTTGTTTTAAAAAAAATCAGATGTATCTTGTACATGGGAGGGAAGAGTCGTGACAATAGGATTCAGAAAATAGTCTATATACTTAGTACCATTTTCAAATAGACTGTTTTGTGCTACTATTATAGGTCTCCCGGGGGGCTTATTTAGATTTTTATGTACCTTAGGTATCATATAAAAGTTTGGCATTACAGGATGATCTTGTTTTGAATAGCAGTACTCATCCCAACTTAAAATATCCTGGTCTCTTCAGGATTTCGATTTTTGGGTGAAGTCCTCTTTTACAGATATATATATAAGTATTCATTGTGACAGGCATATAACACTCTGTATGGTTCAATTGAGACATAGCTTCATTCAAATAGAGTTCTTTGTCCCATAGGATGACATTGCCACCTTTGTCTTATGGTTTTTACATTGTCCAAATTCTTGAATTTCTTCACCATTGTAAAAAACATTCTCTCTCTTTCATCCAACTTATCCCTCCTATTCATGAAGGGCTAGTTGATATGTAGTAAGTCCTTGTTTACGTTTTCAGAAAAAATGGTTTCAGAATAGTTGCAATTACTATTGTGCCAACAGAATAGACCCAATTCTAGAGTTGAAATATTGTCTCCACTCAAAGAAACCTGGCTTAGGATTCATAATGGTTTTGGTAGGATTGTTTACTTGGTCGGTCGTTTTTGGTTCAAAGTTGATCTCCCGGTTGTCCTCATCAAGGCCTTCACCGTCCTCTTGTTGTTCTGTGGTCTAGCCTTTGAAATCAAGCACTTCATCTGATACTGGAAATTGTGTTGCTCCACCTTCGCCTCTGGTTCAGATCTTCTGTTTCTACTTCAGATCCTGTATCTGAACTTATTTCACTGCACAAGTGCTCAAGCTGAGCCTTGAACTTTTTGTCTCCTTATTGTATCAAATCGCCTTGCAAAAGTGTAGGTTTGACCCCTTTGGTAATCAAGGTGGTCATTTAAAAATGTATTTGCTTTTCTTTCTTTAATTCTTAATTCATATTTCAATAACTGTCCTTTTTTTCCCAACATATTTTTATTGGTTTATACATACATCCATATAACACTTACAATCCAAAATCTTTGAGCTGTATAGTTTACCGAACTCGTCCTGTTATTCTAGATTAATGTCCTTCTTGCTGCAAGAGCTACCAGCTAAGCCATCCCAATTACATCCTGCAACTGGATTAGTGATAATCGTTTAACAATCAGCTTTGACCAGGCTTGCTCGATAAATTCAATCAACAGGTAACTCGTTAAATACTATAAACAACAACATTCCCTCCTCTCTGCCTCCCCCCTCCCTGTTCACCCCTAGGCGGGTCATGGTGGACCAGATTTAAAAATAACCGAAGGAAGGCTGGTTCCCCCCTCTTCACTCCCATTCCCAACAGGACATTTTATCCATTCAAGCCAGTAAACTAAATCAGACTTACTAATCCTCTCACCCCCACCCATAGGGAGGCACATTGCTACTTGCCACGTTGTCGTAAGCCCCCACTAGATCCACTCTGGAGGCGCGTTTCATTAACTATTGCCCCCAGTGGTTCCTAACTGGTGGCCGGTTTCATTTTTCAGTTCCTCGACTAGTGCCACCCAGGCTCTGGCCGACTCAAGTGAACCCTTCCCTCTCTTAGCATTTCTAGTTCTAACTGCCCCTTCTAAGTGCAACCAGCGTAGTAGTTCCCGGGCCTGGCCTGGAAAGTTCAGCTTTCCAGGCCAGGCCCCCTTAGTCCCTTCCAGTTCTGGGCTATTTCTCTTTTAGCCAGGAGAAGTGCCTGGCCCTGGAATCCACTGATGACTTTAGTCTTGGGAGCCAGTGAAGGAGGCAGTGCTGTGGTGTACAGTGGACCTCCCTATCCAATACCTCAGACAGTGTGTCAGTGATCGTTTTCCAAAACCTCTCCAGGTGTGGGCAGCTCCAAAACATGTGTTGGAATTCCACCTGTCTCTGCGCAGCGTGGGCATGCAGCGTCTGTCATCGCAAAATACCTGTTTATCCTATCTGGGGTAAGATATGCCCTATGTAGCACATAAAAGTTAATGAGCTTAAACCGCAGGTTCCAGGAAAACTTGGGGAAGCGACTCACCAGACCTTCGCATACTTTCTCCTCTATGGGAATCCCCAAATCCCCCTCCCACCGTGCTCTTAATTTGACTAAGGGAGCCACCCCTTCTCCTCGGAGACGACAGTATAAGCATGTGACTGCTTTAAATGTCCCTGAGGATAACAAGATGTACTGGCACCCAGTTGACAACGGAGGCTCCTCCATCCCCAACTTCCAGTGCTTCTGGATTGCCGCAGTTTGCGCTCTATGCAAGAGAAAATGACCCCTCAAGAGTTCATATCATTCTCGAAGGTCTTCAAATGGTATCAGTGTTCCATCCTCGTACATGGCCCCCATTGTGCATACTCCCACCATTATCCAATCCCTCAGTCCATGCCAATTCCACCCATGCGGGAGTTCCCTGAGCCATTCTAGCGGGATGTCCGGGGCACAAGGCCTCTAAATTTTCAACTTCTGCAAGGAACGACCCCAGCACTTACACAGCACCTGGAACTCTGGGCTATTGTTTGCTCTTGAGACCGTTCGCCTCAATATCAGCCTGGCCAGCTGTTGGATGTCTGGGACATTGCGGTCCATTTGCTCCGCTCCTGCCTTTCTGCCCACCACCCACTGTATGAGCCATTGGATCTGGGCCGCCAGATAATAATTTTCAAAGTCTGGGAGTGCGAGTCCCCCCTCTGCTACAGGCCGTTCCAATGTAGTGAGCGCCACTCTGCGTCTGCTCGCGCCCCATACAAATCCTGTAACCAATGATCTGCGGTCCCGAAAGACACTCGCCGGAATCCATATTGGGAGGGTACCAAAAAAGTAGAGCAGTCATGGTAACGCCACCATTTTTAGGAGAGCTATTCTACCCATCACAGAGAGGGGCAGGGAGGCCCAGAAATTCATATTGGTTCTGAGTCCCCTGCCCTCCAGGGTATCCAAGGTATTGTGATATACTCTAGTCCCTAGGTACGATAAGCATCTAGACTCCCATATTATATCTTGCTCTATATCTGGTCTGTCTCTCCCCATGGTGGTTGAGAACAGGCATGACTTTCTCCCGTTAACCCGGAGTGCCGAGACCCTTCCCAGATGATTGAGAATCCCCTTTGCCCCTTGTAAGTCACCCTCGTATTCTGGAGGAAAAGCAGGAGATTGTCAGCATACAGAGCTATATAATGTTGCTGGGCATATTTCTCAAGCCCCTTATACAGTTTCCCAGACCTGGCGTGGCAGGCTAGTGGCTCCATGGCCAAGGCAAATAGGAGTGGCGACAAAGGGTAACCCTGCCTGGTACCCTTGGTCACACTATAGCGGTCTGAAATCATTCTCACGGTTTTCACCCTGGCCGATGAACCCGCATATAGTAGCTTTGTCCATGTTACGAAACCCTGACCCAGACCAAACTTTCTCATCACTCGGTAAAGATAAGGCCATTCTAGGCTGTCAAAGGCCATTTCAATATCAACCGCAAAGATAGCTGCTTCTTCTTTATCATATGTGTGTGCTTCGAGTATTCTGAACAATCTGTTAGAATAGAAAAATTCATGTTTGCGCATTGTTCTATGTACGTTAGCATTCGAGGCGCCATTTTCTATGTCAGCGCCATCTTGAGTTATAATCGAAACTTATTCTTCGCTATTTCCGAGATAAGGCCTCTGTTGAGTTGTGTGTCTCCACTGCTAAGTTTTGTTTCACTAATGAATACACTGTTCTTATTAGCGCATACCTTTCCCTTTAGATAGAGGCCTTCTCCCACTTGTCTAGAGGCGGGCACGGGCAGAGCAACCCTGGGTAGTAGATAGTGTGTGCCCGGCCTCAGAATCGAAACTTATTTTCTGTACGTCACTGTTTTTGCTGCATCTGCTTGGAAAATTCCACAGTGGGCGTGTCTTCATTGGTTTTGAAACATACATAATGTATCTTTATGCTTGCTGAAGCTAGTCCCTCTGCAGCACTCCTAAGCGACTGTGCTCCACTCTGAGTGTACCTGAATAAATACATATTGGTTTGTATTCTCTACTGTCTGACCGACTCTTCATTTGGTATGGAAGGCTGAGAGGTGGTCGTGAGTGACCCAGGTGACCCTAATCGGGCCACCTCCTTCAGTTGGCGCCCGAACAGGGACTCCTTCGGGTGAGTGACCCACCCCCTTCCGCGGACGAGGGGGGAGGTCGAGGCCATCGTCGGGTCGGACTGACGGTTCAGGGATCCCTGTATGAGGAGCATTGATTGCTCGCAGCTGCCCCTTCCGTCCTGCCAGACGGTGCCTCGCCCAGCGGTCATCCTGATTGGAGTCCTAAACGGCGAAACCCTTGGATCTGACCATTTGGTCTGAAGAGTCGGCAGTGGAGAATTAGTTCGCTTGACCTGCTTATATCAGGTGAGTTTGTTTTGGTTCTTTGTGGATATGGTACCATTTGGTTTGAACTTGGTACGGTTGAGGACCGTCTTTGGGATAAAAGCATTTGCAATTGCTCTGCCATGAACTTGTTTTCTCTTGAGAATGCCTGGTATCAGTAAACTGTTTTCTTTGTGCTGCCGCTGTTGTTCTGCAGATGCTCGATTGGAAGAAGCTCAGACGGGGCCTCCAGAAGGTACTCCTAATTTTGATATGTATGTGAAGCATGGTCTTGGCCCTATTATGTTTAGTACATTATGGCACAAATATACGAGGGACAATGCAGAGTTGCAGTGGCCGTTGACGGGTACGTTCGATGAACAAAAGATTGGGTATTTACAGGAAGAGTTATTCAAAAGATAAAGTAGACAGTCTATGTTTGATTCTCTCAGAACGTGGCAGAAAGCAGCTAGGCAGAGACGATTGAAGACGGAGAAGGAGGCGCGGAAAGGGAAGATGCAGACACTGACTCAGAATGCTGTAGCATATGATAGAGAGAAACAGGAGAAGGGAGTTGAATGTGAAGATAGGAGATTTCGATTGCATGTTGATAAATCGTATTTGGCTCAGGAGGAAACTGATACTTTTGTGGAAGAATAGTTAGACACCCGACCCCCGCCTCCATATGCCCCGCAAAGTATATATCCCACTTTCCCATCACAGCCGCCTGTTACAGCTCTTCCCACTGTCCCTGTATCTACTGCTGTTGTCTCAACGGCTGTGGCTTTGGCTCCTCCTCCTCCTTCTTTACCTTCACCTTCTGTGGCAACTGTGACTGTTTGCACACCAAGCACACCTATTGTTTCAGCATCCCTATCTCCAGCTCTCTCCACCGGTGCACCCGCCTGCGACTATCCTACCCAGTGCTTCTGTTGCTTCTCCATCTTTGATGGTTCATTTCCCAGCATTATTGGGTACTGAGATACCAACACGTGAATTTGAGGATAGAGATTTGACAAAATTTAAGGAACGTATGGGCCCTTTTGTACGGTCTGCAGTGGGGGATGAGGAGAAGAAGGTAGTAGCTAATCAGGCTCTGCAGTGGGTTGGATGTTTGGGGTGTGATGAAAGATTATGAGCCTTTTATACAGCAGCATGCTCTTAAACATATGTCCTCTACGTTGATTGGCCTTTGGCAGCAACATTTTGGGGACGACACGCGGCAAATTTTATTCGATAGTAGAGATTGCGTGTATGCCAGTGGTTTTGACCCAGGCCAAGTTTTTGGGAACATTACCACGTTGGTTGCCTATCGGGGCAGGTTGCATGAGAAGAGTCCTACCACGGTATCTCAGTTTCGAATGCAAGAAGTTCATCCCATATATCACCCAGAGATACTAGAGTTAACAGATCAGAGCGGTAATGTTACTCGAGTGGGTGTAGCGGCCGGTTTCCAGGAACAATGGGTTTATACTCCATGTAAAAGAAGTGAGGTTTTATCTCTTAAGACTCATTTGGCCGATCCTAGGAAAAATCCCACTGCTTATTATAAAGAACTGACTGAAGCTGCCTCTTCGACTGTAATGACTCTTGCTGATATTAAAATGTTTTTTGGTCTTCTTGATATCTGGAGGCAGGTTCATACTCAAGATCATGTTGCGGAGTTGGGTGGTACATGGGATCAAATTAAAGCATGGGATCAGGAAAGAAAGCCAGGTGATAAGCCCAGAGCAGAGATACTTGCTTTGCCAGGCTGCATCATTACATATGTGCATTCTCTTATTCCGCCGAAGAAAGTAAGTTGGGACAAGTTGACGGCGTGTCGACAAAAAGAAAGATGAGAGTGTGTCTGATTTCTTTACCCGGTTTGAGGATACATTTTTGGATTACAGTGGGCAGGATATGTCTGTTGAAGGAGGTGTTCGGCTGTTTGTCAACAGGTTTGTTTCTAATTTATTAAAATATTTCGAAGACCCCGAGTGGGCTCCAGCGAGCGCTGGCAATTTTTGAAAAGTTTTGTTCCGATC
The DNA here is from genome assembly GCA_963921515.1 of Calotriton arnoldi. Lineage (NCBI taxonomy): Eukaryota > Metazoa > Chordata > Amphibia > Caudata > Salamandridae > Calotriton > Calotriton arnoldi. The sequence goes on from CAWUFW010000459.1 coordinate 4,116,005, forward strand.
GTGGTCTCGAAGTCAATGTGTCGAAAATGAAATTTATGGCTTTTAACACGCATAGAGCTTTTAAAGGTAGCATCACAATGAACAACCGACCATTGGAACAAGTTAGAGCATTCACATATCTGGGGATAAACATACAGAGTGACTTAAAGTGGAATCAGCAAATTGACCTGGCAACACTCAAGCACCGGCAAATGTCGGGAGCAATACAACTGGAGCACAAAAAGGCACTTACTAAACCTATTAGACCTGTGCTAAAAAGTTTATAATATGAAAGTGGTAAGCTCAGCCCTCTATGGTGCAGAACTATGGGGGTTTGAGAATGCATCCAAACTTGGTGTGGCAGAGAATAGGTTTTTATGTAGTATTACTAATCTCCCCCTAAGCACGCCATCGTGTCCGTTACATTATGATCTAGGAAGAAAGTTTATATCAGATATTGTACAACTACGCCCAGTGCTATATTGGCGCAGGTTGTGGACAACACCAGAATTAAAGCCATATGCCGCAGGCTTCTTGGACATAATCAATTCTGATAGTTTCCATAAAATTAGATGGCTCAGGGGTATTAGAGATACCCTAGTTGACATTGGCTTGAAAATGCTCTGGGAAGATCCGACAACGGTGATATTTCCTTCAAAAAAGTACCTAAAGGAAAAATATTGGGAGGTGATCACTTATGATACCGTGAGATATAGCGAATCATCCACACTGACAGGAAGCTTCCTAGAATTTAAGCACACCTCTTACCTTGAATCATACTGGGACATTATAACAAAACCACTAGATAGGAAACTGTATATTCAGTTGAGGGTGGGCTCGCTACCCTTAAGATCTTTTACGTCTAGATGGTCTAAATCAAGTGATATCAAGTGTCCCTCTTGCCCGGCCCACAAAGAATCAGTTGCACATATGTTATTTGCCTGCCCAGCTTATGCAACTCCTCGTCGAGTTTGGCTGAGACCCTTATGCAAGTTGTTAGGCACAAGTAGGAGTGCGGAAGCCGAAAGAATTCTATGTACTAGCACCTCACCCACTATTCTAATTGCAACTGCAAAATATCTTGGGTGGACATGGGAAATAAAGTCAAAGTCAATGTAATAACGTAATTTTTATGCTTAACTGTAAATATTGATCAAGTCCTGCAAATATTTTTATCAACCTAGTGTATCTGGTCTCTCCCGTGTCCAATGGTTTACATGAAGAAGCTACCCTCGTTGTGACCCCCGGACACTGAACTCTGTGTGAATTTTATCCTTTTATAATAATGAGTCTTTTTTAAATTAATGTTCAGTTTTATCAAAAATCGACATATGTATTTATCGCACTTTCAGATTATGTTTTCTATTGTATATGATGGAATATTTTTTGTAAAATGCTTTTATGATGATATGTCGAATAAAGCTTAACAAACTGGAAACTGGAACTGGTTTCTAATTTACTTCCCAAAATTGCGACTCGTTTACAGGCTTCTGAAAGTACCTGGTCCACCTCTTCCCCTTCTGTTATTTTGAATATGGCTCAATATTATGAACATCAGGACCAAGAGGAGAAAGGGAGGACGGAGGAAAAGCATAAGGATTTGAAGACGAAGGTATTGTTGCAACAGGCATTTAGAGGAAATGGTAGAGGACGTGGTGGTCCTGCCCGAAAGCTTCCACGCACTAGTAGGCAGCCGAATAAGACGTCTTTGGGGCCGAATCAGTGTGCATATTGTAAGGAGGAGGGTCACTGGCATAGTGAGTGTCCCGTGCTATTGCAGAAGGTGGCGGTCCCTAGAGGACGAGGTTCTCGTGGACTGGGCTGTGGAGCTGGTGGGGCTGATAGGGCTCAGAACGCTGCAGCCTCACAGGGTTGTTCTGATAATAATTACTTTGATGACCCCCGCGATGGGCAGTACTACCATGATGACTATGAGATGGATGACGCTACAGGAATGTCTTACAGCTAAGACAGTCAGGGACAGAGTGAGGGACCAGTTCCGATACCTGTAGACCAGAGTGGTCCTTATGTAACAGCGGAACTCCAAGGTTCGACTAAGGAATTTGTGGTGGACACAGGTGCGACTAAAAGTTCTGTTTCTCGAAATATGGTCCCTGGGGCGGCTCTGTCTGGCCATAATAATGTTTCAGTAGGTTTTTCAGGTGTACCGGTTGTGAGACCCATTTCAAAACCCCTTGCATTGACTATTGGTCCTTCCACTGTGGATTCTCCATTTTTGCTGACATCTAATTGTGGTGAGAATTTGATGGGTTTGGATTTGTTGAAGAAATTGCATGCCACTATTTATTGTTCCCCGGCAGGTGTCTATATGACAGTGGGCCCAGATGTAGTAGGAGTTAAACAGTGTTTGTCTAAGAATGCGCCTCTTCCTGTTGAATTTGCTGAGGTGCCACCCACTTTGTGGGCGACAGGTGATACAGATGTAATGCTGTTGCATATACCACCGGTTTCGATACAGGTCAAGGACAATCCTATTTTGCCTCGTATTCCTCAGTATAAAATACCACAGGCAGGAGTGCGAGCCTTATTGCAAATTATTCAGGATTTGATCAAGAAAGGAGTGGTTGAAGAGACGTCTGCCAATATTTGTAATAGTCCCATTCTTCCGATTCTCAAACGGGCACCCTTAGGTTCTCCTGATGATCAGAAAGATGTTTACCATTTTGTGAATGATTTGCGCAAAGTTAATAAAATAGTGATTGCCCAGTTTCCAGTGGTTCCAGATAATACCAAATTTTTGACGATGATTCCTTGCACTGCCAAATTCTTTTCTGTGATTGATTTGAAAAACGAATTTTTTAGTATTCCTATTCATTCAGATAGCCGGTACTTGTTTGGGTTTACACTAGCTGGCAGAAGCTTTAGATTCTGTCGAGCTCCTCGGGGCTATACTGAGAGTTCAAGTATTTACAGTCAGGCTTTGAAGAGTCAGTTGGATTCCCTTTCGCTTCCTGCAGGTAATGTATTGGTGCAGTATGTTGATGACCTCCTTATTGCTTCTGATACAGAGCAGGGTTGTAAAGACAGTACAGTTAAATTATTGTTGCATTTGGCCATAAAGTTTCTCTTTCTAAATTTCAGTATTGTTGACAGGAGGTCACCTACTTAGGTCATATACTGTTGAAGGAGGGTAGGAGGTTGACCCCTGAGCGCATCAGTACCATTATTAAAATGCCTATTCCACAGACTCAGAAAGATGTGCGTGCTTTTATAGGTATTGCTTCCTACTGTCGGCAGTGGATACCTAATTAGTCCATACTAATCAAACCCTTGATTGCCTTAACAACGGAAGAAGTGCATGAGCCTTTGCCTTGGACGCCTGAATGTCAGCAGTCTTTTGAGCAATTTAAAACTGCGCTTTGTTCGGCTCCAGTACTTGGCACCCCAAATTACGGCAAACCGTTTGTGTTGTACGTGCATGAGATGGCTGTTTGTGCGCATTCTGTCCTAACACAAAAATTTGGAGATAAGCAACAGCTGTGTGCTTATTTCTCTGCTGTCCTTGATCCAGTCGCGAGAGCCCTCCCAAGTTGTCTAAGAGCGGTCGTGGCCATGGCCACTTCGATCAGACAATCGGCTGGTCTTGTACTGGATAGTGAGATCACAGTCATGGTACCCCATGCTGTGGATACACTTCTGAATAAGACAGACACAGCACCTCACCAGTGCACGTCTTACTGGCTATGAATTGACATTGTTTGCTAAACATATCACAATCAAAATATGTGCTACTCTGAATCAAGCCACATTACTATCCCTCCCTTCCGAGAGTGACGAAGTCGACAAACATGACTATATCTTCCGGACGGAAGAAGAGACGGAAGGACGGGTAGACTTGACTGACGTTCTCTTATCTTACCCATAAGGGGAACTATATGTTGATGGCTTTTGTTTCAAATTACCAGATGGCACTACAACTGCGGCTTATGCTATTACCACACTGCGTACAGTAGTAGAGACATCACGAGTTCCTTATCAGTCAGCTCAAGCTGCTGAGCTTGCTGCCCTTATTCGAGCTTACGAATTGAGTGAGGGGCTGGTTGTCCATATCTATACTGACAGCCAGTATGCCTTTGGGGTCGCGCATAATTTTGGGTGACTCTAGGTTGAGAGAGGGTTCCTTACTTCCCATAGCATCAGAATTCAGCATGGACACCTTATATTGAGGCTTTTGTCTGCTTTAACACTCCCCAAGAAATTGTCCATAGTGAAGTGTAGCGCCCACCGGAAGGTCACCGATGATGTAGGTAGGGGAAATGCTTTTGCAGATCAGACAGCTAAGGAAACAGCTCGGACAAAGATGAAAAGAATGTTTGTAGCAGGTCCGGCTAGGTGGGTGCATGAGGTTTTCATGTCCGAGGACACCCTTGAGAATGTGAAAGAGATACAAAGCGAAGCCACAGTAGAAGAGTTAACAGTGTGGCAGGAAAGTACAGCTCAATTGAACAATGAGGGATGTTGGATTTTTAAGTCAGGGACGCAGAGATGGATGTTGCCCGATGCATATGTTCTCCCTGTGGTTACGATGGCCCATGGTCCAGCCCATATTAGTGCTAAGGGTATTTGCAAGTTGTTGGACCCTGTATGGCAGAATGACAATATCCCCAAGACAGCTGCACATTTAGTGAAGTACTATATGGTGTGCATGATGCACAATCCCGGAAAGGGTACCCCTACACCGCCTGGTAATTTTGCCCACTTTTCCTTTTGAAGTCCTTCAAATGGACTATATTGAACTAGAGAGATGCAATAATTTGAAGTATGTTTTGGTGGTTGTCTGTGCATTTAGTAAATGGGTTGAGGCTTATCCCACTAAAGACAATACAGCCATTACGACTCCAAAGGTACTCCTGAAGGAGTTCTTTCTTCGTTTCGGCTTGCCCGATTGATTTGGAGTGATAACGGAAGTCATTTTATTGCAAAAGTGATCCAATTGATTTGTGATGGTTTACACATAAAGCAAAAGTTCCATGCTGCCAATCATCCACAGTCAGCAGGTTTGGTTGAGAAGTACAATGGTACTCTCAAGCTCAAACTGGCAAAAATTCAGGAGACCACAGGGTTAAAGTGGCCAGATGCTTTACCGTTAGCTCTTTTGTCAACTAGAACGGCAGCACATTCTAGGACAGGACTGTCACCGTATGAGGTCATGTTCAGGCGCCCGGCAAATGTCTGGGGCGTCCCGTGACCTCGGCGGTTTTCTGATATTGAGTACCCATTGTTGCTTGATTTTCTTGGCCAGTTAACAGAAAGTTTGCATTCTATTCACCAACAGGTCCAGGATACCCTGCCAGCTGCACCAGAGGGGCCCGGGCTCGACATTCAGCCTGGCGATTTCGTTTTGATTAAAAACTTCCAGAGGAAGAAAAGTTTGGAGCCGCGTTGGAGGGGGCCGGAACAAGTGCTGTTAGCAACGCGTACCGCAGTAAAAGTCGCTGGCCGTAAGAACTGGATTCACGCGACTCATTGTCGCAGAATTCCTTTGCCCCTGCCATACGACCAGTGGGTGAAGGATGGAATAGGGGACTCTGACTGTGAGACGGTGCCTCAGTTTTTCCCCTTCAGTGATGCCAAACTGACCTGGACATGAACAGACAAGGAAAATGATGACTTGTTGAATGCAGCAGTTCCTCCGGAAGTACGAGCTATCCAGGATCCTCTGCTCGTTGACCATTCTGTGCCTGGGGCCACTAGGTACAATTTGCGCCATCGGCTGAGGGATGGTGCATCAAAAGAGAAGAAAGATTAGTTAGGGATGGACTGTGTAAGTCAGGACGTACTTTGCTATAGTACCAACGGAGTTAGTTTAGGGTTCTTGAGAGTTTTGTGCACTGTTTGAACATTGGACAGAATAGATCGAAGTATCCCTTGGGGGTATATTATCCTGGTCAACGTGGGATACGAGCTTAGGACAGAGCAACTCCACCGCAGGTGCTCAAGAGCGCCAACGTATTGATGGACAATACGAGCCCGTACCAGTGAGGCTCTGACGGACACTAGGAACTTGCATACTTCCTTGTATTTTGCCCCCATTTCCTCATTTGTGATGCATCCCTTTGGTAGAATGGTTGCTGAGGAAGAGCAGCCAGTGATTCATGTTGGCCAGCACAATGCAGTGTGGACCCGTAAACAAAAGTTAACATGTATTGCCCTTGTGATTTTGCTGGTAATCATGTTATGTGGGGTATCATGGGTTTTGGAAAGTGATTAAAGTGTACTTTTACATAGTAAGAATAAAGTTGTTCCTCAAGTCCGAAAGAACAGAGCGGCCCCAAGCAATGTGTTTCTAGATATACACACAAGATGTTCTTTGGAGAAGGGACTGCTTGTTACCACACTGAATCTGTCACTAATCTATGGCCAGCATATCCATTGTCAATTGTCAATTATACCTATACTCAGCCCCTTGACTTCGTAGAAGTGCAAGGAGTATTTGGGTTTGGCTATACAGGTCCTTGTCTATATCATAGAAAGCCACGAGGCATGGGTTATCCAGGGTGTGACAACAACACTTATTGTGACAACTTCTATATGGAAAAACAGAATGTAACCCTGGTGGGTTACCAGTATAAGGAATTGACAGTTCCCCGAGAAGCTGGTTATTACCCTGCTTGTTGTCCAATTATCAATTTTACTGACACTATATTGTATGTCAATTGTTCAGGGATAGTATTGCTTAAGGGTACGTACTCTTTGGTAAATACAAAGTACCCCAGTACCTTTGGGAGGAATTCCAGGTATTCTGCAGTAGATTATGATAGACCGGTGTATGCACACCCAGGGTTTTTCTTTTGTCTAATGGGACTTATACGAATGTCCATAATGGTACGGATGATGTGGCACTTGGGATGGTACTGCCTCTGGGTGTACCTTGCAAACATGCTAAGCCTAAAGTAAGATGGGTTAAAAGGACATTGACCAAAGAATTCTGTGAAGGAGTGACAGATCTCGAAGTCAATAATTATAGTAATGGTACATTCTTTCCTCCATAATTACATTTGGTGGTACTGCTATGGCCAGGGGTGCGAAAGCTAGAGAATATTTCGGATGTAAGCTGCAAATATTGTCTGACTCCACAGTAGCAGCTTTCCGTGACACCACCACCCAATTGGAAAGTATGCGAATATATTCCGAGCTGACTAGATATGCAGTTGATTTCATCCTAGCTAAGAGTGGTGGTGTGTGCGCGGTAGTAAGAGGCCAGTGTGTAGTCGGGATCACAAATATAGAAAAGAATATTACACAACACATTATAGACATCTTAGAAAATGTTAAAGGAATGGAAAGTGGGAAGTGGAGTTGGTCTCTTTTTGGCAGCTGGGGTTGGATCCTTGAAAAGGAAATTTATTTCATTGTGATCTTGGTCTCTTGCTGTGTCCTTGTTCAATGCATTCCCTTCTGTTCTTATTGTACCACTCTTCTCACCCCTAAGAGCAAAATATCGATTCATGGCACCAATGCTGCAATTATTGTTCAAAAGGAGATCGATGACCTCATGCAGATAGATGAGGGCATTTTCGAGACTTCTTCCCTCCTTACGGTCTCTCTTCCTGATGTTAACCACATGGAGTGTTTCTAAAAAGTTTACCTATGACTTTCTGTTTTATTGATTTATATGCTCTTTGCTATTACTAGAAAATGTTTAGCTCATGCTAAAAGGAGGGTCTGTTAGAATAGAAAGATTCATGTTTGCACATTGTTCTATGTATGTTAGCATTCGCGGTGCCACTTTCTATGTCAGCGCCATTTTGAGTTATAATCGAAACTTATTCTTCGCTATTTCCGAGAAAAGGCCTCTGTCGAGTTGTGTCTCTCCAAGGCTAAGTTTTGTTTCACTAATGAATACACTGTTCTTATTAGCGCATACCTTTCCCTTTAGATAGAGGCCTTCTCCCACTTGTCTAGTGGCGGGCACGGGCAGAGCGACCTTGAGTAGTAGATAGGGTGTGCCCGGCCTCAGAATCGATACTTATTTTCTGTACTTCACTGTTTTGCTACATCTGCTTGGAAAATTCCACAGTGGGCTTGTCTTCATTGGTTTTGAAACGTACATAATGTATCTTTATGCCTCCTGAAGCTAGTCCCTCTGCAGCACTCCTAAGCGACTGGGCAGACTGGGCTCCACTCTGAGTGTACCTGAATAAATAGATATTGGTTTTTATTCTCTACTGTCTGACCGACTCTTCATTTGGTATCGAAGGCTGATTGGTGGTCGTGAGTGACCCGGGTGACCCTAATCGGGCCACTTCATTCAAATCTCCGTTCATTGGTAGCGGTGTTACGCCCCGGGATAAACCCCGCCTGATCTCTATGTATTAAGCTACTCATATGTGGGAGGAGGCGCATGGCTAAAATCTTGCTTAGGATCTTGTAGTCTATATTAAGCATAGACAGTGGTCTATAAGCTGCTCTATCATCAGTGGATTTACCTAGCTTTAACAGCGGCACCACTAGAGCGTCTCGTGATAATGCGGGGAACCTACTCCCGTCCCTAGCTCCCTTGTAAAGACTCACTAATTTGAAGCCCGATTCCTCAATGTATGTCGAATAAAATTCAACCGGCAGGCCATCCGTGCTGGGAGTCTTGTTTCTGGCCATTGCTTTAACTGCTGCCGTGAGCTCAATATCCCTTCCTAGTGCCTCCGCCTCCTACCGATACGTGGTCGGTATTGAGGCCATAGATAGTCCCTATTGTGACCTCTCGGCCGTCCAGAGTCCCATGCACTACCACATATCTACCCTCTGGGTCTATTATTTGCCCCCTAAACTTAAATGGGACCCCCAGTTTAATCCACACCAATACCCCTCTGACGAATGCAGAATAATCAGTATAAAAGGCCTGTCCCCTCCATCTACGCTGAAGTTCTGCTCCCTCCTTAGCCCTGATATGTGTCTCCTGTAATAAGGCAATCTGCACACTCCTTCTGGCCAAGAAGGCATATATCTTAGGTCATTTGCCCATGGTGTGCATCCCTCTCACATTCCAGGTGAGTACTTTTCATTCTAAGGGGGTGCCATTTGTTGGAACGGTCGAATCCCCACTTCCCACCAGGGGTTGCTATTACTCTATCCACTCTTTTCCTCTTGGATACTGACATGCCCAGCTCGATCAACCATGTACGCCCTTCCCTTCCCATGGACCCCATTCCCCAACAGAAATGTAACCCCCCAGACCCCAGGACAGGCGTAAGAACAAACCCCATCCAAACTAGACACCAACGGGTGTCCAACTCGGGTATTCCCACATAACATTAAGTGGGGTGGGCTGGTAGCACAGTCTCGGAACAGATCCCCCAGTCTCCCCCACCACAATGAGTACTAACCCCGGGTACAGTCCCCATGAAGGACATAGGGGCTACAATCTTAGAGATAACGGTCTCACTTCGCCGGTTGGTGTATTTTTCATAGCCTGTCGCCTTCACCGTTTGATTATCTCGTCCACCGTTCTTGGCATAATCTTCGGCAGTTCAGTGTCGGTGTCTTCCTCAGAGCTAGTGACTCTGGTTATCTCTGAGTGCTGATCCTCGTGCTCACTAAGCAAGGAACGCGGACTCTTATCTGTGTTGCTGAGTTCAGCTAACACCAGGATCACTTTGCCACGTTCTCGTTGTGTTTCGGTAAATGTGGGAACATTTTTCTTTGTGGGCTTCATCCTCCTGCGGCGCGATTCAGGATGTCTGAGGTCACCTTCTGACCTGCCATTCGATTCTCCTTCAACGCATTTCCAGGCATTTTGTGGGGTCATGAAAAATTGCGTGCCAGTCGGAGTGACCACCCTTAGGCGTGCCAGGAACAACATTGCGTAGGGGACTTTCATCTGCAGAAGGCGGCTTTTCACTGCCAGAAAAGTTGCACGCTGCTTCTGCACCTCCCTTGTAAAATCGGGAAAGACCATCACTTTGATATTATTTATTTGTAGGTCACGTCGTGTTCGCGCTTGACCTAGAATATGGTCCCAGTTTCTATAGTGCAGGAGTTTGACTATGATAGGGCGTGGGGGCTTCCCTGGTTTGGGGGGTCGGGTAGGAACTCTGTGTGCCCTCTCCAGGGCACAGAACTGGGATAGGCCCTCTGGCACGACATCCCTGCGGAGCCACTCCTCTATGTAGGTCAGCATGTCTGTTCCTTCTGCCCTTTCAGGAACTCACAGAATCCTTATGTTGTTTCTGCGAGATCTGGTTTCGCTGTCTTCCGCCCGCATTTCTAACACCTTAGCTTTGCTCTCAATGAAGGATACTGTTTCTATTACCGTGGCGAATTCGGGTGCTATGTCCGTTAATATTCGCTCGGTGGTGGTGACTCTCTCGGCCAACCGGCGGTGATCGGCCTTCAGTAAATTGAGCTCAGTCCCAAATATTGTCTATTTTAGACTCAAGAGCCTCTCACGTGGCCATTATTGCTTGTAATAAGTGTTGGGTTCATTCTAGAGTCGTCCTGTTGGGTCAGTTCCAGGTCTCCGGCATCTTCTGCCTGATTGGGTATAGGGCCAGTGTTATGATTTTCTGGGGCACGTTTCCTAACGTTTTTCCCCATGCCTTCTGGGCGATGTCCACTATAATCCCTTGCATGCTTTCCCACTTTCTGGTGGCAGTCATCGGGCGGCCGGTCACCTTTCACAATTGGCTCGGCCCTGTGCGAGTCAAGCTACTATCTACCCCCAGGAATAGCTGTCTCCTATGGGGGTGTGCGCTGTGCTCACGCAGCTTCAAAGAAGCATCCTTTAGGTCAAAATGCTCTACGCGTCCCAATGACTCTCTTTCCTGGGGGCTTGTCAGAGGCTACCCACTTCGCCTCTTTCACCAGACTCTGCGGACTCCTCTCTCCCCGTCAGTGCTCACCGTCAGTCGGTCACCTCCAATTCACTGTGCAGGTCCACTCACTTGGTCACATTTGGGTGCTCTCCCTGATCCTCATCAAACCTCAAGTTGCGGGTGGTTCAAGGGGCAGCCCCCCAGCCCTTCTATTATGGCTGCATAGGACCGCAAGTGTCAGACGCGTCCTCCTGTCACATAACTTCTGAGGAGCGCGTTAGAGGTAACTGCGCTCTGTGCCCTTGTCGCTGCAGCGGGAGATCTAGGACGTCTGCTCTGACGTCGTAGACCCGCTGACCGTCCTCCGCGTTCACCTCCGCGTGGGACACAGCAGTCGCAGGTACACTCCTCCTGGATCAGGAAAGCGTTGCCGATGTTGCACCTTATTTCCGTGGCTGGGGGGCCCCGAAGGACTATTAGCCTCTCTACGGAAGGGTGGGGTTGTCCCGGCCACCTTATGCTGCTTTAGTTGTCCGCGGCAAGCCGGGCCTGGTTCCTAGCGCTGCCGTCACCTCAGGCGCCTCCCATGGATGTCACTCCGCCATCTTGCTTGCTCGGGGCTCCCGCCCCCGGGACCACGCCTGTCGGCTCACAACAGAATTCCGCAGCCCCCAAGGCCTCAGGGTTGCCCACTACTTCACTTGGCTCGGCAGTGCTTTAAGCGTTTGCAGGAACGGGGGAGTCCTACCATATTCTGGGTTTCTCTGTAGCTCCGTCGGCAGCCGCCACCTTATGTCTGCCAAGCCACTCCTCCCGTTGCTCTTCTCGGGGCTATTTCAGAGCTGTCCCCAGGCATTCAATTCGTCCCCTCCAGGTACGTTAATGTTTCCGGGCTCCGATGACTTCTTTACGGGGGCCAGGATGCTCAAAATTATAGATAACGGGGAATAACCGGGCGGGAGCTCCGTGACCAGCGTCCTAATCCATTGGCTTTAAGCCACACCCCCTCTTCAATAACTGTTTTTAATCACTTTTGAATTTAGTTATTAATTGATTAGCATCATTGTCCAAGATATTATTGAGTTCTGATTTTTGGCAGTATTTCCGCTCTCGTTATTTTTGTGTATTTTATTAATATATGGATCATGCCCATAGAACTTTTGGCTTTATGCTCTGCCCATTCCTTCAAGAGATCCGGATGAGGGTCAGGGCCGGACTGGGAAGCAAAACCGGCCCTGGCAAAGTGCTCGGCCGGCCCCCCAGGGGGTTGGAGGTGCAGCCGAGCTGTTTGCCAGGGCCGGTTTCTGCCGATTTTGTGTTACAGGGGCCGATATTACAGCTATGCTGCAAAAACGGCCCTGTAACAAAAACGGCCCCCCGGGGGCCCAAAACCAGCCCCCACCCTGGGTGCCCACCGGGGAAATGCCCGGTGCCCGCTACGGCCAGTCCGGCCCTGATGAGGGTTTTCATAGGTCTGCATAAATACGTATCCACACGCATACACATATATACACACATCTTAAGTTCCATGCAATTTCACCGATTACTTCCACCTGTGGCATTGGTGCAAGCCAACTGGTGCAAGTTCCGTTTGACAATGAAAAACAATTTGTTGTGCGCCTCGATGTCCCCAAAAGGACGACACAGCTGCACTGAAGAGAAATAAAGCATCACATTTTTCACTCTATAGTGTAGCCGTGTCATGCTTTTTGGAGACATCGAGAGGTACAAATTGTTATAGATATACATGGCACCGACACAGGCATATGTGCTTTTCATCCTTTGTTAATGTCTAGTGCCTATAACTAGATTACGGTGTACCATTAGATCATGTGATCGAGGCCCGGTTGGCCCGAAACGCGTTTGGTGTGGTGTGGAGATAAAATACAGTTTTTTCCCTCCAAGCCCCCCTGTATTTGGGTTCGTGCATTTTAGGATTTTGGGCTGGTTTGCGCCTCCAGCCGTCACGCTCCTCCACTGAGCGGTCCGGGCATTGTGGGAAGATGTGGGCATGGCAAAGATATATACATATTTATATTATACTTTATTAAAAGTGATGTGTTTGATTAATTAAAAATAATTTCATTAATTGTAATAAATATTCACGGTAACTAAATATTTACATTTAATGAAATATTTAAAATAAAGTAATAATTATGCTGTTATTTTTGGATTTTTTTTATATTTACTCAAAATTATTTACATTTTTAAATGGTTTGAATTACATTTATTTTAACATTATTGCCTATGAGGTTTTATTTAAGTCCCTCCCTACGTTATTCTCTATGGGAGGGAGTTCGTTTGTTTCTTAATTGTGCATCCATAGAATGTAGCAAAATAATGAATTTCAGAAAATTACTTTTTTCAAATTTATGTGGAGCTCAACTAGGACTTTTGATTTTTTTGAGCAGCAAACGTGAGCACGTTTAAAGTTTCTAAATACAGCCCATTAGTCGCACTACTTATTTGGAATACAGTTTTTCACGTCGACCAGCAGATGACACTGCAGGACAAGTGTACAAATGTTTGAAAGAACTTTTGGTGAAATCTAATACTGTACAGTAGGTAGGTAAATAGTATATTACATAGGTATTGTTAAAACTGATGTTTTTTACTTTCTATTTGGATATTTATAAACGTATACCCTCTACATATTTCGAAGAACCAGATACCGTTGGTTTGCCTGGAATGGCTATAACATACGGTGAAATGTGACTAACACATACCAGCTAAATTTGTTTAAAGAGACGTTTGATGGCACGTAAATAAATATGCGTTGCAGAGAGGTGTAAAAAGGGGCGTGGCCTGGACCACCTCTCTGCAACCCAGCCCTGTGGCGCTTACTGGAGGTACCTGGTGGGCTAGTTGGCCCCCAGGGACCCCCAGTATTGAAGGGGAATTCTTTCCCCAATTTAAAACGCACCACAGGGCGCGTTTGCAGAGTGGTTAAGGGAGGGGGTGGGGCCTGACGCTCGTTCGCCTTTTTTTAGGTCTCGCCTGAGCCAGCGCATGCGCTGCTCTGGCGAGACATTTAGTGAGTGGGGCTTTAAAAAGCCGACCAGCTCTTTTTCAAAGCACATACTCGTGCTTGTGGCGGCATACAGCTTGCGGGAGTGCGCAGCGGCGCGCCACAAGCACGAGTATGTGCTTTGAAAATTAGCAGACTGCTCTCCCAAGCGCGCGCTTCTCTCCCAGCCACTCACTTTTTGCTTGCGCTTCTTGTTTAACTTTAAGCGCGAGGCGCGTGCGCTTGTGTTTAACTTGTTATTCCTGAAAATGTCGTCTTCATCCACAATAAGGTAACCCTCCTTTTCCCTTCCTGATAGTTTCCAGAGTGAGGATTTCTCTATTATTACATTCTCTTAATGTAGACTTGCTACCGTGGGCTGTAAGAAATGAGTCTTTTACTCCTCCCTGTTAAGCTGATTGCATCCTCATTCCGTAGAGGCCGGTGTCCGTGTTATCGGTCGCGTGCCCCGAGCAGGCACAGAGGCTGCAGAGATTCGCCCAGAACGGCCCAAGCTCTTTCCGTCGGCAGCTTCGCGCAACCTCCGGGACCGACGAACCAAGAACCTTTGTTAATGACCTGCACCCTCCTCTTCCTCCTGGGTAAGGACTGACCTTCCGTCTTCTCAAACAGCCTCTTTGTTCACTTCTTACGCGCTATCTTATTCAGTCCATACCCTTCTCATACCTTGCTATTTAGTGATCACATGTTATGTGTAACACATACAGTCATTGCTGACGTTTTAACAGCTCTTTGAAGTCTTAAGCTTACAGGACGATAGCTTCAATGTTAATTCCAATACTACAAGTCCCAGAATGCAGAGTTGTTTGCTTAGAAGCCTGCCCACGGTGTTACACACGAGATTTGGTCGTCGAACATGTGCTCCTTTCTCCATACCGCACACTTCAGGACTCCAGGCAGGGGGGTGAAATTTCTGTTACGCAGGCATAATCTTGGGTATTTTTGCTTTACGTTTGTTGCATAATTGTGCGCAGTTCGCGGCAAAAAATTAGCCCAAGCGCAAGAGCACATCACGAACAGCAGAACACGTTCAGCTGCTTAAAATGCTGGAGTTTTATGTGATATTTTTAACGCCAAATGTTTCCTCACGTCCATTTAATTTTACGCCAAAATACAACGCAAAATGGCAGTTTGGCATTAAATGAAATTTTGCAGAATGATGTGAAAATTTCACTTTATTATTACACAACAGTAAATTAAATTATTTTTGATATGCCCATTCCCAGTCCGCTTGCCTTGTGTTATGAATTTGCAGACTCAGCCTAGCTTTCACCCTGCATTATCACACCCCACCGTGCTTCCCTCATACAATGACATTTTCCTGTGCAATATCCTCGTAGATCTCGCCTTCGCCTACCCCTGCCCACCGGTCTCCATTCAGGACCCCCACCCCTCTCTAGTCGAACAGCCCCTAAAAAAGGGCCCTGCCATTCCTTCATAACTCAATTTGTCCTCGTTTGGCAAAGTTGGCACATTCCTGGTCTGTGGTACAAGTAAAGATTTGTTCAAGCCCGAGCTCGGAAAACAATGAAAGCTGTTATGTAATTCAGAGTTCATGAACTGTTAGAAGTAAATTGTTAATTTCTTGTGGTTTAGTAGGTTGTTCTAAAGAGTATCAATGGGTTTGGCATGTTTAAAGTTTTTACATTTTTATTAATGAAAGTACAACATGAGTTTGAATTTGTATGCATTAGGTGGCACACGTTGGAGATCCAGTTACTTTAACTTTTTTTGCAATTTATCTTGTACACTGCACAACATTGCCACAGTGGCTTTCCTGGCGCTCTCTCCGAGTCGCACATACTGATACCAGCAAAAGATTGAAAAAAAAAACCAAGCGTTGGCATAGCCAATAGGTCTCGCCTTTGGGACCTTATAAGTGTTTAGCCATCCCCCAGGGCCTGATCCTATTTTTTTTATTTTTTTTTAAACAGTACGGGATGGGGGCCGCGTGGCCCACCTCCCATGGCCGATTCCGGCCCCGGGGACCCCATCCCCCAAGGCCGGCCTTTGCGAATTTTTTTTATATATTTTTTTTATAATTGTTGGGGAGGGGGGCTGCGTGGCCCCCCTCCCGGGCCACTAATGGCCCCGGGGACCCCATCCCCCAGGGCCTGGCCACTCATTGGAGACCGTGGGGGGTCCCCAATCCCCCCACGGGGAGGTGGTGGTCCCCGGGGCTTCGGGGGCCTTAGAGGCCCCCCCAACTAACATTTAAACCCACCCCTGCATGCCCCCGGGACTTGGCCCACCCGGGGGCAAAATACCCGCGCTTGTTTTTTTTTTTTTTCACGGTGGGATCCGCGCACCCTAAGCGCATCCCGCCGATTTAAAAAAAAAAAATGCTTTTTTTGGCCCTGGGGGTCCTTGTGGGACCCCCTAAGCAGGCCTAGGGGGTCAGGGTGTTTCTACCGTGCCCCCTTTTTGCGTTTTGCGCACTTGTTTCTTGTGCCTCGGTTCTACCGAGGAACAAGATGGCTGCCAACACTTCCTGGTTTGGAGTGTTGACAGCCAATTAGCATACAGCTCGTGATCGGGAAGGTGCGCTCAGGGTGCGCGGACCCTCCGCGGCCATAGATATATATGTGGTTTTACTTTTGATTTTCTCAGGAACTTCTGAACGGATTTACACCATTTAACCAAAAGGCACGACTCTGAACCAAGGGCTACCTTTTTGCCAAATTTGGTGTAATTCCGTTCAGCAGTTCGGGCTGTAGCTGCGACTAAAGGTTCCTATGGAAAATTGCATGGGGAAAACACGTTTTGGGACCCCCCCCTTTTTTCTCGGCCCCCACTTGACGAATCACCCCGAGACTTTCAGGATAGGAGCGGACCGGAGCGCCCCACGAGTTTTGAAAATTTCGCGAGGATTCATCAACCGGCGCCAAAGTTATTTCAAATAGAATGTTGCGGATTTCCTATGGAAAATAGGTCCTAACTATAACTATCTACTGGCGACCGCCAGTAGATTATATATATATATAAATATAAATATAAATATAAATATAAATAAATATATATATATATATATATATATATATATATATATATCCAAACACGAAAAGGTGTCCCCTCGAAGAAGCCACACGCAAGAGGGTGAGTTAGCGCTTTTATTGCAGAAAGCAGCAGCAGGGAAGACAGTTCTCTCCACAAAGTCTTAAGCCCAGCCCGACGCGTTTCGTGCTCACATGCACTTATTCATGGGCTGCTGGGTAAAACACTTGCATCTCCATCACGGCACATAAATCACCCTTAGGACCCGCCCCAGTGGGCGTAGACAGTGCAGTTGCCTGTCGGTCCTTGTAGTGCAGTGAATCTTCCTTCAGTGAGTGGTGCAAGCGGTGTTTTGTGAAACCAAATGAAACCATAGTGGGTAGTGAATAGTCCCATACATCCCAGCTGGTCTGTAGAACTCTCGCAGCGCCCTTCTTGCCCACGCCATGCTAAACTCCAACCTGGTGTCAGCTGTGGTCCGCTGCAACGCGGCGGGGCTTCATTCACAGCAGGACTGGCCGTTTAAAATCCAAACACGAAAAGGTGTCCCCTCGAAGAAGCCACACGCAAGAGGGTGAGTTTTAGCGCTTTTATTACCTCTTTATGGGGCGCTGGGAGCAAGAGGTATTTGCAGACCCCTCATATACCAGACAGTTGGCACATGTGGTTGCATGGATGCGCTACATTGATGATCTGTTGATTGTCTGGAAAGGTTCCAGACAGGAGGCAGACACATTTGTGGCGGATCTAAACAACAACGTGTACAACATTGTACTCACCAGCAATATCAGTGAGACCAGGGCAGAATATCTAGATGTCAGTTTGGAAATTAGGGACAATTGTATCCACACTTCTCTGTTCCGCAAATCTACGGCTGGCAACAGTATCCTCCATGCCCTCAGCAGCCATCCAGAGACCCTAAAATGGAGTATTCCCTTTGGAGAACTGTTGAGGGCTAAAAGGAACTGTAACACGGAAGAGGCGTACCAGCTGGAGTGCGGAGAAATGCTAGACCGTTTTAGAGCCAGAGGGTATCCTGACTGGGTACTACGTAGAGCCAAGATCAGGGCAGATGGTATACCCAGGACACTTACCATTGCTGAGAAGATGGTCATTGATACTGAGGGCAAGGAGGATGACACTACCCGGATGATTATGACATACAGCTCTGACTCTAACAACATTCGCAAGATCCTAACTCAAAATTGGGGCATTTTAAAATGTGACAACACTATAGGTGACAGTATACCCAATAGGCCTAACATTACTTACAAAAGGGCAGGAATATCAGGGATATGCTGGTACGCAGCGATATCACTGTTTATCCCAAGAAACAGGATCATGGTCTTAGAGGATTTTTCCGTGTGGCCACTGCAAGGCCTGCAAAAACAGTACTTTTTGCAATATGGCCAGTTACAAGGGAATCGATAAGAAGATTAATCAATTCCTTACGTGCAGCACAACTTTTGTGGTATACGTGATTGAATGCCCATGCAAGCTCTGGTATATTGGGAGTACCACCGCTATGGCCAAGAAACGTATACTGGAGCATTGCAGAGCAGTCACTCACGTAGATGAAAAATATCCAGTTGCACGTCATTTTAGAGATGTACATTATAGCAATCCTTCACTTCTGAAATTTTTCATTCTTGAACATATTGAGAGCAAGCCCAGGGGTGGCAACCGGGTATTGACTTTAAGACAAAAAGAATCGAGATACATCTTAGATTTTCAGACCAAACACCCGGGGATTGAATCATGATGAAGAAATGGCATTCCATCTAAGAGAGTGATTGTGCATGCTCAATGTATATATTTATTAATTTTCTGTATCTCTCTACTTGTTCTTACAAAGGTCTAAAGTGATTTAGCTCCCTTTCGCCCCCTCCTCTTCCATGTTTCCATCAGTGCTCAATTTTGAACTGTTGTGTGATTGGAATATGTATATTCTTCTTTATACATTTTTTCAAATTTCGTTGCATAAATTTTACTGTTATTTCTTTATATATTTTTTTACAGGAGGAAAGGAAGGAGCCCAGATTTCCACATTCACCGTGCACGGGCATCCTACCCTTTTCCCCCTTCTTCCTTTTTACACCTTCAAAATTCTACTGATGGGTATTGTATATACAGCCAACTTCAGTTCATTATTAGGACCTGGGCACTTGCCCTGATACAGTCTTTCTCATTAACAGCATGACCGATGCACAGACTCATATGAGTCTGTATATTTCTTCTATTATTTCTTCTTTTATTTTTCAGTGTGATCATGAGCCCGATTATGCTTACATACAAAATGGTTACTGCTTACATTTGTTCAGCGGGGCTATTTTATCCCCAACGATTTTGTATTCATCATTAATATTTGGGCATTTATATTGCTATAGCTATGGACAGGACAGCATGAATTTGGAAGTTTGTTGTACTTAACTTACCATTTATTTTCGCTTCCCTTTTACCATGACCACTGTTTGAATTATAATTTGTACGAGCTTTATACATCTGGGTTGGAACGAATTGCATTATATCATTATATTGTAACATTGCACTATTGCTATCAGTTCATTCCAAGATGTCTGCCGTTATTTAGTGCAATTTGAGACTTGAGTATCTATAGTCCTACAACAATGTTTAGCTGTTTTACTTATCAGTATGGCTTCGTGTGCACATAATCATACGTGAACAAGGCTTCCTGTGAGGCTGAAACGCGTTGTTTGATTAAACACCCTTGGATTTTCCGTGAGTCTGTGGTTCCTGAGAGCATTTGTGATTCGACTTCTTTGGAAATATATATATATATATATATATATATCCAAACACGAAAAGGTGTCCCCTCGAAGAAGCCACACGCAAGAGGGTGAGTTAGCGCTTTTATTGCAGAAAGCAGCAGCAGGGAAGACAGTTCTCTCCACAAAGTCTTAAGCCCAGCCCGACGCGTTTCGTGCTCACATGCACTTATTCATGGGCTGCTGGGTAAAACACTTGCATCTCCATCACGGCACATAAATCACCCTTAGGACCCGCCCCAGTGGGCGTAGACAGTGCAGTTGCCTGTCGGTCCTTGTAGTGCAGTGAATCTTCCTTCAGTGAGTGGTGCAAGCGGTGTTTTGTGAAACCAAATGAAACCATAGTGGGTAGTGAATAGTCCCATACATCCCAGCTGGTCTGTAGAACTCTCGCAGCGCCCTTCTTGCCCACGCCATGCTAAACTCCAACCTGGTGTCAGCTGTGGTCCGCTGCAACGCGGCGGGGCTTCATTCACAGCAGGACTGGCCGTTTAAAATCCAAACACGAAAAGGTGTCCCCTCGAAGAAGCCACACGCAAGAGGGTGAGTTTTAGCGCTTTTATTGCAGAAAGCAGCAGCAGGGAAGACAGTTCTCTCCACAAAGTCTTAAGCCCAGCCCGACGCGTTTCGTGCTCACATGCACTTATTCATGGGCTGCTGGGTAAAACACTCGCATCTCCATCACGGCACATAAATCACCCTTAGGACCCGCCCCAGTGGGCGTAGACAGTGCAGTTGCCTGTCGGTCCTTGTAGTGCAGTGAATCTTCCTTCAGTGAGTGGTGCAAGCGGTGTTTTGTGAAACCAAATGAAACCACAGTGGGTAGTGAATAGTCCCATACATCCCAGCTGCTCTGTAGAACTCTCGCAGCGCCCTTCTTGCCCACGCCATGCTAAACTCCAACCTGGTGTCAGCTGTGGTCCGCTGCAACGCTTCATTCACGGCAGGACTGGCCGTTTAAAATCCAAACACGAAAAGGTGTCCCCTCGAAGAAGCCACACGCAAGAGGGTGAGTATATATATATATATATATATATATATATATATATATATATATATATATATATATATATATATATATGTATATATGTATATATGTATATGCTCCGGAGATGGGGTCCCTGGAGCCTGTAGAAGGCTCTGAGGAGGTGGGGCCACATGTTCCCCCCTCATTTGTATAAAATGTCAGGCCCCCAGTGTATAGGGGCCCCAGAGCTAAAAACCAGCTAAGGAGGGGGGCACCACACATGCCTCCCTCCCCAAATAATTATATTTATTGACCCCCCAGGCCCTGGCCAACTGTGGAGTGTCATATTAATTATTTTAAAAAATGTCAGCTGCATTTTTTTCTATGATCCTGCAGGAGTAACGCGGGCTCACACAACAAAACTCAATTGTTTTTACATTTTGTCCTAGAGGCGGTCTCTCTGGGACCCCTACCCCACATGGGCTAGGAGGCAGGTTATCTCTAGCTTGTCCCCTTATATAATTTTACTTAAACATTTTAAGGACAGGGGACAAAGACCCAGAGACCTGAAATGCCTGCACAGAGCTTGGCTGTGCTTGTGAAATCTACTGTTCTCAATATATATCTTAAAAGGGGCTTCTCTTATCAGTTTCCAGTCGCTGAAGTACTGCTTCTGTCCGCTTTTGTGGAACTTTTTTTGTTATGTTTTGCCTGCACAGTGCTTGTGCTGTGCTTGTTTACCTAATCTCCCCTGCACAGCACTTGGGCTGTACTTGTTTACTTAATCATTCTCTCCCTGGCTGCACTCATTTCAAGCGTGTTTGACGGCTGAGTTCTTTTTCTTTTGTCCAATGTCCTCCCCTGCCAGCGGATAGAATGTTCCATGCTTTGATATGTCACTGCGTTATGGAAGAACTCTGATGGTGTATTTTGACATATCTCTCTGTCTTACACATTGGAGTAAGGGAGTGCTGTGACTGTGCCTGTGTGCATGAGCTGTTACGGTCTCACAGACCATAGTAGGTTGAGGTCTTGCAGTACATCTCTTACAGTGAAATCACTCTCTCATACTGCACTGTAGGAGTGCTCAGACAGCATGCCTGCAACAAGTGGTATGGCGCTGTGTCACACGGCTGTGTGAGAGCTCTGATGGCATTTCACCATGCACCAACACGTCACACTCTACAGAGTAGGAGCGCTATGGCGACATGCCTCTCTGTGCAGTGGCCTTTCACAGTATCCAGTCGTCAGCCCCTGCTATTTTTTGTTGTTATCCGTCTATTCGCTCTGTTCTCGGCTCTGGAGACCAAGAAATTCACTTCTTATCAACTTCAGAATATTTCTAACTCTCTAGCTCTTTTCTGCCCATTGGCCCATCCCTGTTCTGTGTCCCTTCTTGGTTGACATCTCAACCACCCCAATGCTCTACTAAAATGGGCAGTGTGTGATTCCCACAGGACTTGTTGCTAGCATTCTATTCACCAAGTTGTTTTCAGGGGCCCGGCCCTACCTCCCTCCTGTGTCTGACACTCTAGAAGATAGGGTCCATCCGGCGGAGGGATGTTTTTTGGATCCACCCACTGACCCAGCTCTCACCATCCTCCTGTGTGAGCGCCTCCTTGACATGGGCATGTTCTGCTGCAGTGGTTCAGGTGATCTATGGACAAGAGGACACTGGGGGCTTATAACCTTACACATATTCTACGTATATTTAAATATGTGGTGCAGGAAGCAGCTTCAAGGCAATTTCAGTGGAAATTATTTCTTGCTTGTGCCCGTGCTCCCTTATAGGCTTGCACTGAACTTTAGAGATAACCCATGCAGGCTGCGCTCTCAAGCAATTCCTACCCCCTGGCTCTTGGGGCAGAGCTTCCCTCTGCCGTCCACGGAATGCGCGTCAGTGCGCAGCAGCGCTTTCTTTTATTATAACAGCATTACAGCAAACTTGTGATTCCAAGAACACAGTTTGCAAGAAAGCATTGTCTTTCTCAATCAACAAGTCATAACACTTTAACGGACTTTCAGTAACTTATACTGTACAACTGCTCACCAAGCTACAACTTACAACAAAAAACAGCTTATTATTAATCATATAGGCGAAACCTAATGCATTTACCAATGCTCGTTGTTCATGTTGCAGCCTGACGCTCAGATCGCTTGGTCCTGTGGAAAAGAGAAGGCCAAGGGAAAATATCCCCCTTGGCCTATCAGAACATGCTACTTTTTTGAAGTTGTGCTTGTAGGACTCTTTTGAAAGTCCCTCGAACCCAACTGTCCAGAAATAAAAATACAAATATTTTTGGCCTCAATTTCTTAAAATTTACTAAACTGATTTACATCAAATCACAAAAAGCTTGTTTTCTGGACCAAGATCTAACTTCCTGCCAAATTATCTGCACTAAGTTGGAGCGCTATTTGTCAGGAACTGTCAGCAAGATCTTGCTAACCATGTCCCAAAACACATGCGAGTATCTTCCTAAAAGGCAGATGTCATTGGCCAAATGAAGGGCAAGACTAGTAGAGGTAAACATCCTCTTCCTAAATGATTCCCTATTGGGAAGTGTGGTATAAATGAGTTTGAGTTGAGTCAACTTGTAGATACATGGACCATCAAACTCTGAAGGGTGTTAAGTGAGAAAGGCTGGGTCCCCTGGAGCAGATTTGTGTTGTCTAGTTGCTTGCTTATTTACCGGAAGGCTAAAACAAGTTTTTGCCCAAGTGCCCATAGGTGTATCCATCAGGGCTTCATTAAAAGGGAGGAGAGGTTCTGTGGAAGCCTGTCCAGGCTGAAGGACATCAATGGACAGGAGCAGTAGGTCTTGCTGTGTGCAGAAATTCGGCTGCACACAGCAAAGGATGCTGATTCTTCTTTGGTAGGGTTGCACTGGGGGGGGGGTGGAGGACTCATCACAGTATCATGAAAGGTGTCCAGTCCACTGGCCTCTTAACGGCCCATGTATAAATTGTCATCATCATAGTAATGGGATGCATCATCCCCATCATCGTCCTATGACTATGCTGACTGTGTTCCGAGCCTGTACCAAATTGCTTTTGGAGTGCCTTTGGTCAACTCTTGGGTGAGGGTTGCGTTCAGTCAGAATCAGAGTGAGGCTGGACCAGCTGCATCAAAGCTTGTAGAGGATGCGACTTCAGTTCAGGTTGTGTCAGATTTGGTTGGGAGTCGGACCTCCAGCGTTGGTGGTGTCAAGACCGGAGTCGATGTGCAGGGACTGGCACGGTGTGTGGCGCAGAGTTTAGAGTTGGGTTGGATGTTGACCCCGAAGTAGGGGCAGACCCCCCCACCTGAGTCAGGAGGCACAGATAGTACCAAGGATGGATCTGCCTATGGTAATCCGACTGGCGGTCTCCTCGGATCCATGGGGCCCTAGCTGACTGATCCTTGGAGCACCAGCTGATGTCCCACTCTAACAAATCGGTAGTTTAGGGACGGGGTAACGTTAGAGCATCAGTTGGCTCAATCATCAGAAACTATAGGCCAGCAGCCCATACATCACAGTTGCATGACGTTGGAAGATCTGTTTCATTATTAATGCATATTTTTCATGTTCGAAGCTGCCATGTCAATCATTGCAGTCGCATAACATAAAAAGTGCATAAATGTCACCAACGTGAAAGACAAAAACTCTCT
Organism: Calotriton arnoldi; assembly: GCA_963921515.1. Classification (NCBI taxonomy): domain Eukaryota; kingdom Metazoa; phylum Chordata; class Amphibia; order Caudata; family Salamandridae; genus Calotriton; species Calotriton arnoldi. The sequence goes on from CAWUFW010000459.1 coordinate 4,140,180, forward strand.
CAGTGTCAGGAACATTTATTTTTTGTTTTTCAGAATCAAACTACCGTTTTTAAACGGCAATAAGGCTACTATGGCATGGCAGTGCGCCCACCATTGCAATTTTGCAGAAAATTCTTCTTTTATGACGGTTAAAGTACTTTTGATGAACCTTCCTTTCCGTCACAGAAGAGAAATATTGGACAAAGCCTAGTCCTCTTGAAAGGTCTGTTGGCCATCTGCCGAACAAATATAACCCCCTGTGTATTTACAATGTGAGTTTGATCAGAATGAGCATAGTCAAAAGGCATCTAGGTCAAAGTGGAGAGAAAAAGCCCAGATACAATGCTCGAAATGTTGCATTTTCCGAAGTGCTGAAAGTCAACAATTGGCTTAGTGTTAACAATTACCTCTCCAACCAATTTACAAGAGGATGCAAAGGAGGGTTACACAATTTAAGAGGTATACAGAGATTGGAGTTCTCCCACCTTTCATAGAAAAGGAAACGCATTAATTTACAGCACTAGAAACAATGTTGGCTAAAGAGGTGCAGTACTGCCAAAATCATTTGAGCAACGTATGCATGAATTAAGATTAAATAAAGAATGTCCCCATACAACCTTCCATTCCTAAATTGCAGCATTTACTAAGCACTTGTTTAAATCTCAAAACTCCTACTCGGCCACATTTTCACTATCACAGTCATAAAGAACGGAACTTTGCTCATCAGTAATAAGGAGGGACTAACAAGCCTATAAACGAATCCGAAGGCAGCATTTAGGAAGGACAAAGACTCAAGCCAATGAAAAATATGGGCGGGGAAGTGGGCGGGGCTTCCCTCAGTACTGAACTACCCCAGATCTTCCCTAGAGCAGCGCTTGCGCGCGGACTCTAGGCTCGACCGAAAAACAAGCATTTGTAATGCAATAGGTCTCGCATTCACACGAGTTTGAGCTATTGGCATTGTAAATGACAATGCCTATTATTTATGTTTTGGGTTTTAACTCCTAAACCGTGACGCAAATTCTGCCGCGGTGCAGGAGTTCTATTGAGTGGGCGGGGCCACGTCGGCCAACAGACGTGCGCAGCACTAGCGAGGTAGTGCTCGCGACGGCCGTTGGCCGACGCGCGCACAGAACGGGTTAAAACATAAATAAAAGGCATTGTCATTTACAATACTAATAGCTTAAACTGTCGCAAGTGTGAGACCTATTGCATTGCAATAAAGGGCCTTCTTGACCCCTTGTTAGATTGTAAATATCAGAGGAAAAGACCAGCCTGCGACGACTTCAAAGTAGTGATAAATAGTGCAGTGAAGGAGATGTGTAAGTGTTGCAAATTACACTGACACAAAGTGTGAAGTAAGAGTTACATATGATCCGAGCTATAAACACTAACAAAGCGCTCCAACAACTTTCGCTCTGTGATTACACTGTCACGGCACAGAAGGAAGAACGGGAGGGGGGGCTATTTCCTGCCATCACCGTGATTGGAGTGTGCAGTGTGGCATTGCGTAATGTCATTGCCATATTTGGCCTAATAAAAAACACTCCAGCTGTAGTAGGGCTCTGGTTTCACCTCCTGGTGCAGGGCGGGCTGTACTTTATGGCAGGCAGGGAGGGAGGGATGGTCTTGGCTGCAGCTCCAGCCTCGTAAAGTGCCCCTGTTATTACTAGTGAGCGAGAGGCGCTGAGGTGGTGGTATTGGTGGTGGTGCTATTGGTGGTGGTGGTGGTATTGGTGGTAGTGGTGGTGGTATTGGTGGTGGTGGTATTGGTGGTATTGGTGGTGGTGGGATTGGTGGTGGTGGTATTGTTAGTGCTGGTACTGGTGATGGTGGTATTGGTGGTGGTGCTGGTATTGCATTTGTCCTGCTCCCTCCCTGACCCTCTCTCACCGTCTGTCACTCTCCTTCACTCGCCTTTGTCCCGTTCCCTCTATGACCCGCTCTCACCACCTGCCAATCTCCTGTCACTCATTATTATTGGCCCTGTCAATGCTGGATGCTGCTAAAATTGCACTAGGATTCGCAAAGCCAAAAGTGCCATACAGCTCTATTTTCAGTGTTTTTTATACTTCCAAGATGGCCTCCATATTGGGAGATGGAACGTGGCATGACACAATGAAGCATAATGCGACACAAGGGCCATTTTAGGTGTGCATTTTAAGCTTCCGAAATGCCCACTATGTAGTGTAACATAATGCAGTGTGGCGGAACCTGGTCGTTATGTTGGAAGTATGAAAAATACACTTCCAGCTAGGCAACAATTTTACTAATAACCTCTTAGTGAGATAAATACAGAACTGCCAATATTCATATGAGGTGTCTGTACTATAACTACATGTTGCAGCCGTCCACACCACCATGCCTAGAGTTACCAGGGTATTTAACACCTCAGGTGTTTCCCCCAGGTCTCCCAGGAGGTGCTTCTGTGGGGCATGTCGCAGTGATAGCGTGCAGTGTTGTAGCAGGCGTGCAGCCTACGATCAGGGATTACACCAGCCATTAAAGCCCTGCTTTCTTGTTACTGCCCTTGCCCCCAGATTACTTATTTCTGTTGGATATTATTGAATGATTCATGTTGTGCTGCGCACAAAGACGAACATTTAAACAGATGTGCTAAAGAAGGCATTGAATGAATGGAGTTAGCGCGACACCTAATCTATACAATAATACACAAAAGTCAAAATGTACGCTCGTATGCGTGCCAGCCAGCAAAAGGGTGCCAACCTTTCTGAAAACACGAATGCAAGTGAATGTTCACTTGTATGCTGGATGCACAGCGTGTGAATACACTAATTCACATAATCCAAAATGATTAACACAAATTGAGCACTAATTTGTCACAATGAAATTTAAACACATATAAACCGTGAATTATGCATTTATATATTAGCCTTTATTTGGCTGATGTGCACAATTTTCAGCAAAATCAACCATAGTCACTATATACACAAAACAAAGAATGAGCATGGAAACAGGATGATTGTGTTCGAATCAACATAAATTTCAAATGCCCAATGCATTTCGAGATTTAAAACATCCCTTCTTCAGGGGCAACTGTGGAAATACAAACAAACCATCAGGGCTAATGTAGTCGAAAACATCTTTTTACAAAACTGTTATAAACAACCTACAGAAGAGCCAATAAAGATAACAAATCTCCTAATGTGCTGACACATGGCAACAGAAAAGATGTGCACTGATATAGATAGTAGGGAACCCGATAAATGCCCAAATACACAAAAACAAGAAACAAATAAGCATATCACCATGAAGTGTAATAAACAACAACAACAACAAAATTTGAGGCAATTGCAACGCTAAAGTGCTGAGAATATCACAAAGGTCTAATAAGTCACCTAGTGGAGTGAAAACAGAAATGGCAAATAACTTACATAGAATGGATAGACAAGTTCTTCGCGAACAGTGTCACAATCTAAACTGGGAAACAAGAAATGATGCGCAATTACACTTTGTTTTGTGTATATAGTGACTATGGTTGATTTTGCTGAAAAATTGTGCACATCAGCCAAATAAAGGCTAATATATAAATGCATAATTCACGGTTTATATGTGTTTAAATTTCATTGTGACAAATTAGTGGTCAATTTGTGTTAATCATTTTGGATTATGTGAATTAGTGTATTCACACGCTGTGCATCCAACATACAAGTGAACATTCACTTGCTAAAGAAGGCATTAACATGATTAGTAACAGGAGGAAAATAAAATACCCACAGCACTACGATAATTATTGAGCTAGCTATATCTAATAAACTGTGTAACCGCCCTGTGCTTGAACCAGCCTAGGGGGTAAATCAAACAGATGTTTATGATTTCAGAAGGCTCGGAAGTCACAAGGAACATTTCATGCTTGTGGAACAGAAACCCTCTTAGCATCAGGTCAATGCTTACAGCAATACATTATTTAATTCTGATGTAGTAACAGTATCTGACGGCATGTGCAACGTTCTTAATTCTAACGGTGTCATGACAAATACTTTTTTATTTTTATGTTTTCTAATATATAGTGCTCGGAGGTTCGGGCAGCACTACTTCACAAACCGGTCTGTTGAAAACGTAGTCAATAAACGCTTTGGCCAAGGTGCTACGCGCTCGGATGCTGACTCGACACAATCGGGTGCTTCACGGATTACGTTACCCTAGTGTGAATCACAGCATGAATCTGCTGCCTGCTGCAGATCCCAGTTCACCAGTCACTAGTGATATCTAGTGGATTCAGTCGATGAACTGCGGGCGGTTTTCAGACGTGGTTTAAAGCTCAGGTGATCCCATTTGCCTCTTGGGACTGGTTGTTAGTATCTAATGGTGTCTATCAGTATCATTTACTATTTCTTTTTCATTGGTAGAACTTGTCTTTTTTTACTGTTGAGCCCACATAGACCAGTGCCTCGGAACACACTACTCTCACTTGAATCCAGTAGAAACCATTTATAACTGGCCAGCTGGTAATTGCACAAGGCTTTCAGTGGTGTTTTTTGTGTTAATAACTCCACATGGCGTTGCTGTCTGATGGTTAAAGTGCGAGCAGCATCCCCATAGTTCAGCACGTTAAGCCACTAAACTCAATATTAGAGGCAGGATTCTACTGATCACAGTGACTAGTTTTCAATAAAGCAGACAAAATACGAACACGCTTTCAAAAGACAAATCACAACATTAAGCGCGGTTTTCGTTAAATGCTTGTTATTATATGAAAAGCATATCAAGAGCCCTCGTATTACTTCGGCCTCCCATTCCCTCCCTTGCTGCTGGTTGCATGACTAGTCCTGGCTACCGTCGTTGGACTGTATCTTCGTCAGCTGCGACAGTAGTGCCTAGTGAGAGAACACTACCCCACAGCGCTGCTTGCTCACCCCGCTCCCCAGGCCGTGCTGCGCTTTTCCATCCTCTTTGACCTTTGCGCTTTAAACCAACATTCAGCTTCCATAAAAGCCGATGCAAGCTATAAACATAAAAGAGGGCATGCAGTTGTAAACAAGCATTTGCAATGCAATAGGACTCGCATTTATGCGAGACCTATTGCATTGCAAACCATAGTCATCACGGACAACAGGAGGGGGGGGAGGGCACGGACAACGGGAGTGCGGGCGGGGGGAGGTGGGGAGAAGGGGGGAGAAGCCACGGACAACGGGAGTGCGGGCAGGGGGGAGGTGGGGAGAAAGGGGCGAAAAGGCATGGACAAGGGAAGTGCGGGTGGGGGGAGGGGTGAGAAGGCAGTAGGAGAACCTCATTAAAGAAAGTAGTGCTCACAGTCTAAATAACACGTACTGTGTAACACTCGAAGTAAAGGGGCCAGTAGCCATGGGAGGATACAAATGACGACATGGCCGTAATAAGGAGGGACTAACCAGCCTCATAATGAATCAGAAGACAGCATTTACAAAGGACAAACACACAAGCCAATGAAAAATAAGGGCGGGGGAGTGGGCGTGGCTTCTCTCCATACTCAACTACCACAGCTCTTTGCAGAGCAGCGCTTGCGCGCTGGCTCATGCTCGACCTAAAATGTACTAACATTTTGCCGGGTAAAGCATTAGAATAACAATGGCTACCATTGCTCTAAAATGCTTACAATATGTTTAGAATCAGCGCCACTACACCAGTGCAAGCATTACACAAGAGTGAACATCATGATGCTAAGAATGCCCACCTCACTGACAGAAAGTATCACAAGTGTGCGTGTTCAGATGGACCCCATCCTTCAGTAATCCTTACTGCAGCTTTAGATTTGCATCATCAAGCTTTGATCTTGAATGCTTGTTCAGATTTGCGCCAATACTTAGAAGACTTGGTTGCATGAACACGTTTAAACCCTCCCTCATTAATCCTGGCACATGTTCACATTTGCACCATTACTCTGTAACCATTAGTACAAGTTTACATTTTCACCAACATTCCTTAATCACCTGTATGTACCAATAGTTGCACCATTTCCACGTTCCATTTGCAAATCATAAGAAATTGGGTTGTTAGGTAAGGGGGTTGACCACCTACCTTAAGTAATAAACACAGTCTTTGTTATGGTGAAACTCCAAAGTCACCAAATTAACCTGAGCTCAACCCCCTTGTAGCTATGGCACAGAGCAGACAGGCTTAATTGAGGGAAAATGTGTAAAGTATTTAACCAGTACCAAAACAGTAATAAAGTTATAACACAATAGAAATCCCAAATCAATTTAGAAAAATTGGAGAATATTTTAATAAATAAAATTACATAAAAATGGCAAAAGTCGGGGGGGGCATGGCTTGGTGCCAAACGTAATGGCCGCCTGAAAAGAGAGCTCCACTGAGCAACCGGCCCGCAATCAAACATCCGTAGATCTATCCGACCCTCACAGCCTCGGAGGAGCAGGGATCGAAAGCCACGCTTCGTTGGTAAATCGAGGCCGAGTGCCAGGCTCACTGGGGGCCGGGTGGCCAGGGTTGACGAGATTGGCCGAGACTGCGACACGGACCGGCCGCGGCGGTCCCAGTGAAACCCAGCGGGCGCAAGGAGCCGGCAGACGCGCAGAGGTGAAAGCGCCCGCTGCCCCCAGCAACGTAGCTGAAACTGGGACAGCGCGACCACTAAAAACATACCTGGAGGTGAAACTAGGCTCCTTTGACAACCCCAGCGGCACACAAGTGAAGGCTGGGTCGCAGAGGAGCACCCAGGGCAGCGGCCATATTGGATGGACATTTTTGAAGGATCGGCCCCTGAGGGCGAAATAGACACAGCGTGATACATCGCTGGGAAAGGAAGTTTAGGGTTAAATTCGGAGGGCAAATTGCAAAGAGCAGCAGGAGTGCCGGAGTCAATTCGCTCCCTGCGGGCAGCATTAGCAAAGAAACCTACATAGCCATCGGGGGAGGGCCCCGACGTGGCCTAACACTAAGAGACGGACTGAATGGGGGCAGAGAGGACATCCTCATCCTGAGCGCCTTGAGACCGTGGTAGAGCGTCGAGGGACCTCAGCCAAACCAGCCCCCGCTTGCGACAGGGACGAAAGAGGAAAATAAACAAGCGCCCCAGAAACCCATAGTTAGGACCTCAGCTACACCAGCCCTTGCCCACGACAGGGACGATAGAGGAGTATAAACAAGCGCCTCCGACACGGTAAGCCCGGTGGACAGAACAAATCCCAGGCCCGCACTAGTAACCAAGACAACTGGGAGCAAATATCCCCCAGGCTGTAGGAGGGTAAGCACCTAATAGAAAGCGAAAACAGAGGCTGGAACCTGGAACAGATCTGGCCAGCCCAGAACGCCCATGGAGTCGATCCCAAGGCGACCAGACTTGTCTGATGCCCGCTCAGAGGTGTGGCCATGGGATACAAGTCTCTCGACACTGCAAGTGGGCCCCAAGCAGAGACCAGGGAAAACGGCCTGGGTGTCCTCCCCGGAAGCGATGGAGCAGCAGGCACTCTTGACACAGAGCACACAATAGAAGAAGAAGGTGAAGCCCAAGGGGAGTATACCGCCACAATCCAATAAGATGGATAAATTTGCGGTCCCCAGGTCCCATCAAGAGGAAGACACCAGGCCTGCCAGTCCAGCAGCCTCAGAAGAGCCCTCCCTGGGAGCAATAATGGCGGCGATTCAAACCCTCCAGTCCTCTTTAGAGCCTAAAATAGTCTCCGTAACTACGGAAGTGGATCTCCTTCGAGCAGACTTCCAAAACATGTCGGAAAAAGTACACGCGGCAGAAGCAGATATCGGTGAGCTCCAGTCCTCGTCGAAGTCACTGGAGGAGCAAGTGCGTAAGTTAACAAAACAGCAGGAAGCGCTGGAAGCAAGAGTTGAGGACCAAGAAGAGAGATCCAGGCGAAACAATCTACGGATAGTGGGAGTCCCAGAAGGGGCAGAAGCCCAATGTGTCGATCTCTTTGTAGAGGACTTGATTACAAAACACCTGAAACCCAAATGCCTGTCAAAGTTCTTCTCAGTTGAAAGAGCACACAGGGCCCCGGTCCCACATCCATGACCTGGGTCCCTGCCACGCACCATCATAGCTCGGATGTTGAACTTCAGAAACCGGGACATCATCCTGCAGGCAGCCCGGTCACAGGGGGATCTCAAATACGAGAACTGTACAATCAGTTTTTTCCCCGACTTTACCTACCAGGTCCAGAAGCAAAGGAGGAGTTTTGAGGAGGTCAAGAGGACCCTTATGGAAAGAGACATTAAATACATGATGTTGTTCCCAGCCAAATTGAAAGTCATAGCTGAAGGGGAATCCTGGTTCTTTACCTTGCCGGAGGAAGTATGGGAGTGGCTGGAGGGGTGGCGCACAAAGGGACTAAGGCATCCAAGAGACCTGAGGAGGACCCTCCATTACGCCTCGTCCGATGGAGACTCCCTGACAATTGAAAACGAGAGTCAGAATAGAGAGTGGTCCCCGACCACGTCTTAGATTGAAGCATGAGAGTTGACCAACATTGGAAGCCCTAAACCCAAACACTGGCAGGACTAATGGGACGATAAAGAGATCAGAGGACAATCACAACCAGGAGCAAGAAAAGCAGATTGAGCAGTGGGACTGCTGCGACAGGTGGGAGCATAAGCGTAAGTGATGGAAGTATTGGACCCGGATTGGTTGCCGGGGTGCGGAACAAACATGGGTTTGGGGAAAGGGGGAAGGGGGTGAAATGAGAGGAGTGGGGGCTCCCCAAACAAGGGGCAAGAAGAAATTGCGGGCCGAGTGGGCACGCAGAGACATTACACTGGGGCAGCCAACCCCCTGAGATGGTTAGTTTGCAGTTCGGGGTGACAGGCGCTCTGCAAATTGGGGTCGTGGGAAGTTTAAGTCCTACAGTGAAGGGTGGCAGGGAGGGGGGAGTTAAGGATTCTTCGGTTTTATTTGCAAGTTTAACAGCAGTTGACCAGGACACACATTTTCGGGAAGGGGCACACAACAGGGGAAGGGGGGGGGGGGCGGGAGGGGTTATTCCCTGGTGGACACTCAAACAACCGAACTGACCAAGCGCAACGGGAAACGAACCTAGAAGAAGATTATTCAAGAGCGGCAAGCACTTAAAATTATATCTTGGAATGTAAATGGCCTGCGGTCCCAAATAATGCGCACACTAGTACTCCAATTTATCAAACCGCACTAGCCGGACATGGTATTCCTACAGGAAACGCACCTACAGGGACATAACCATAAAGCACTGTATAGGTGGGAGTACAAATTAATAGCGCATGTGGGGTACACAACAGGGTCACAAGGAGTGGGAATCCTTCTCAGAACCGCCACAGCATATGTCCCGGCGAAAACTTGGAGAGACCCACTGGGCAGATTTGTACTCCAGACAGGGAAGTGGGATGGTAGAACCCTGAACCTGGGCTCAGTGTACATCCCGCCGGGGCTACAGAGCAAGACCAGATCAGCCCTTGGGGTGCAACTTCTAGAGATGCCGTTGGGTACACTAATTGTTCGGGGTGACATGAATGATGTCCTCTCCCTTTCAGAGGACAGGTGGCAGGGAGGGTAAATACAAATTCCGGGACTCCTCTAGGAGTTTTTCCAGAGGCACTAGGGTGGGCCGACTTCTGTAGAGCCCACAATAGGAGGGAACGCCAAAACACGGACCAATCGGCGATGCATGGGAGTTTGTTGCGAATAGACTATCTGTTTACCCGAGGCCAAGACGTGGGTAGCTTCCGAGATACACAACATTTTGCGAGGGGCATCTCGGATCACTCGCCGGTGGCCACCTGGTTCAAGGGGCGGACAGCGAGAAGTGCCCTGCCGCCCAGACTGGAGGCTTGGCACCTAATGGATAGGGAATTTGTGGAACAGCTGCGGGAGGGTACCGAGGGATATTTTCAGCAAAACGAGGGGTCGTTGGACTCCAGCTGTGTTCTCTGGGAGTCCTACAAGACAGTCATAAGAGGACAATATCAAGCCCTGGCTGGAGTTAAAAAGAAAAAAGACAGGCAAAAATACCAGGGGCTAGAGCGTAAGATAGTGACCCTGGAGTCTGAGATGGTGGGTGGGAATGAACAAGGTGGGACCCTAATGCACCAATTGCGTATGGCACAACGGGAACTGTGGGAGGTAGCGGAGGGCGCGGCAAGGGCCCACGCTCTATCAATCCAAAGGAGACTGTATGAGGTGGGAGATAAGGCCACGAAGCTTATCGCCTGGCTAGAGAAAAGAGACAGCGAGAGAAGCTGGGTGACGGAAATCCTAGACCGCGAAGGGGTGGTACACACGGGAGACGAGAAAATTGCAGCAGTATTTGCAGATTTTTATTCAGATATATACGCCCCCAAATCCAATAGATCTAGTGCAGATTGCGCAGAACTTCTAGCAATGATGAATCTAAGTACCCTAACGAAAGAGGACAAGGAGACGCTAAATAGCGACGTAACGGCTGAGGAAATAGTGAGGGCTCTTGGGGGACTCAAGTCTGGTAAAGCCCCCAGCCCGAATGGTTTGCCTCTTGAACTATTCAAGAGAACAGCCCAAAACCTAGCACCACAATTCCTGAACATGTTCCTAGAGGCCAAGGAGAAAGGACAACTACCTGAAGACCAAAGAACCGCCACCATAGAGGTAATTCCCAAAAAAGGAAAGCCGCAAGCGGAGTGTACATCATACCGGCCCATCTCCCTGCTTAACGCAGAACCCAAAGTCCTAGCCAAAGTCCTGGCAAACAGATTAGCAGGTGTAATATCTTCAGTGATACACCCCGATCAGTCCAGCTTTATGCCAAGATGTAGTACACATTTAAATTTAAGACGGCTATAAGGGGTGCTCCACTTGATGAGGGAGTATGGGATGGAGGATGTGGCAGTTCTATCTCTCGATGCCCGAATGGCCTTTGATAGTGTGGAGTAGAACTACATATTTGCTCTACTACTCCAATTGGGCTTTGGCCCTAATTTTTGCGCCCGAGTCTGTCTACTTTATGAGGCACCCAGGGCCGGGGTGCGGGTGAACGGATGCATCTCCCGTGTGATAGAACTACGGAGGGGCACGCGACAGGGATGTCCGTTAACTCCCATGATCTTTGCTCTAGCGCTGGAACCGTTGGCCGCCTGGGTGCGTGGAGACCCGCTTATCAGTGGGATTGCAGTAGATGACACGTGGAAGGAAAAGCTATCGAGCTACATGGACTATATCCTGCTCTATGTAAGTAAACCCCATACTTCGATACCGACAATTCTGCATATTTTCGATCTATTTGGGAGCTCTGCCGGGTATCAAATTAATTGGTACAAGTCCCTGATTTTCCCGCTCTCCCCGGGCCCTCTGTCTCTACCAACTAGATGCCCAGCCCCGGTGACTGCGGATGGGTTCATGTACCTGGGGATTAACATCACTAGAGACTAAGAACTATTTTTATCTCGTAATGTTCTCCCTCAGATCGAACGCTTCTAGACAGACGCGGGCCATTGGCACACACTCCCCCTCTCGCTGATGGGAAGGGCGTTCGTCTTTAAAATAATGACCCTCCCGCGAGTGTTATACATTCTTCAAAATACGCCATTCAAAATCCCGGAATCTTACTTCCGTAGAATTAATGGTATTTTGAGGTCCCTGCTATGGGATGGTGGGGCGGCCCGAACCTCATTGGCAAAGTTACAGCTGGGGTATATGATGGGGGTCTGGCAGTTCCAGACCTCCGAGCCTATTACTGGGCCGCCCAGCTAGTAGTAGTGAATGAACGGGTGTTTGGAGACCGGATGGAACCCGAATATAGAGTGGACCGCTTAGCCATGGGGAGTAGAGATTATCCAGCGCTTCTATATGGCATGGGGAGAGAGAATCGGCTCCCGCCTCACACGTTGGTGGTACTATGAGCATGGAAAGCAGCCAATAGATACTTGGGATGGGATGGGAATCTTACGGCAAAAACCCCACTGTGGGATAGCGCCAACCTGGGTGAGGTCAAGAAACCGAGCTTACACGAAATGGCACACAATAGGGATTGAGAGGTTAGGTGATGTATGGAGGGTGGGCACCCTAGTTACTTTGGAGACACTACAGACTGAATATGATTTGGCCCAGATGGAAATATTTTGTCACTGGCAGTTGCAACACGCCATGAAATGCCATCTTCCGGAGGGGAAAGTTGTCCCAGACTACTTCCCCTTGGAGAACAGACTGCTATTAGACCCAATGCCCTCCAAGGTGGTCTCACTGACGTACAGAAAGATTATGAACAAAATGCAAGACAGCCTTGCCCCACTTAGAGAGGCCTGGATGGCGGACTTGGGGCCCATAGAAGATGAAGAGTGGATCGAAGCGTTGCAGAGACCAAGGGAGATAGCGATTAGGGCTCGATATCACTTAGTGCAGCTGAGGATATTACACAGGTCCTACCGGTCTAGGTCCAGGGTGTTTAAGATGGGTCGGATAGATTCAGCCAATTGCCCTAGGGGATGTGTAAGCTGGGCACATTCTACCACACACTTTGGACCTGCCCCTACATACAAACTTTCTAGTCCGAAATAAATGAAACAATGAGGTGACTGGTGTGCCAGTGCCATTAGAAGCCAAGTGGTTGTTGCTGGGAGTGTCAGTAGAAGAGAAATGGCCTACCCATGTTGACACCTGGCTTAGGGTAGCGGCAGCGGTGGCGAAGCGTAACCTGGCTAGACTATCGGGGGCAAGCAGGCCTCCGGCGTTAAAGGACTGGAAAGAAGATCTAGATTGGGGCCAGCTGGCGGAACAGAAAATATACCGCTCCTGGGGCTGCCCACGCAAATTCAGGAAAATAGGGGAGCCAGGGATGGAATACCGGGGTATAACTAACCAAACTGGGGGGGGAGGAGGCTGTAAATGTCTTCGACGCTTAGCGGAGGGGAAATGGAACTTGGGACTAGCTCGGTAGCAATGAGAGTTTCACAAAGCTTTAGAATAAGCCGGAGTAAATATTCTAAATGAGTTGCGGCCCCCTGCGAGTGGCCTGTTCATGGTAATGTGATCTGTTGTAATGGAAAAGTGTCATGAATCAACTGCTAAATAAAACGAAGTTTAAAAAAAAATGGCAAAAGTCCAATAAGGAGAACTAGAGATATTAATTTCTAAAGTGTACATTTAAAATATAAGCGTTCAGCGCAAACCGCAGTCAGCTGGTCGTAGGAGACTGACACTTGCGATCTGAGGCCAACAGCAATGGACCGAGCGTCAGATACAGAAACCAGGTTTGAACCAGCTGGAGAGGGTGCTCCGTCCCAACCGTGAAGGAATACCCTTTCTGCCAAACTGAAGGCCTGCTCACCTGATTTACACACAGTATGTCAGCAACGTAGACCATCTCCATTGCTGACATACTCCTTTGACTGCCCAATGAAGTAAAGGTCAGAGGTTTGGCAGCCCAATTTAGAGCGGGCAGTCAAATGGCCAGTTTTTACTTTCCCTTACAGCCATGAAAAATGTGGGGTAAAGGAGAATAAAAAAGTTTAAATTAGCCACACGCTAAGGGACAAACCTTCCATGATATGGGAGTCATTCGTTTTTGTATTTTCCAAAACAAAACCCTGCTTTAACCCTTTCTGTGCCGTGGACGTAATGGTTACGTCCTCTGCAGCGGTGCTGCTGTGCCGAGGAGGTAACCATTACGTCCTGGCACTGGCCTACAGGGGAAGCACTAACGTTCCCCCCTGTGGGCCGCCCACTTACATGCCCTCACTGGGAATGGCAATGGAAGCGTCATCCCCAAACCCCCCCCTTGGCAATGTGATGACGTTGGCACGCCGATGACATTATAGGCTGCCGGTTAAACGCAGGAAGCCATTTGCTTTCAGCACGTCTAGAGAGAATGTTTTTTGGGTCAGTCCTTCTCTCGGGGGGTTTTGTTTGGGGAAAACAGACACAGGGGGAAAGGAAAGAGTTCTTCCTTTCCCCCCCCCCCCCGTGTCTGTTTTGGATGGATTCCTGCTCCACAATCGCGGATGAGGCCTGCGATCGTGGAGCAGGAATCCATCCACTGGACTACCAGGGATGTTTCTTTTTGTTGTTGGGGGAGGGACCCTTTAGGCAAGGGTTGCTTCCCTGGGGGATATGCGCAGCTGTGATCCGCCGCCCACCCCCCAGGGCCTGATTCAGCTGTTCTTTTAGGCCGATCTAGCACCGGGGGGGTTTGAAACCCTCTAGATGCTGGGGATTAATTGTTTTTATAATTACGGGGAACGATCCCTTGTGCAAGGATCGCTCCCCTTTTGGGGATGAATGTTTTGGTGGCCATTTATACACTCCTTGGGGGCAGATCAGCCTTATATTTTTAGGTCCAACTGCCCCCAAGGGGGGCAGTAGCCACTAGACAACCAGGGATTTTTTTGTATGTAGTTAAAAATGTTTTGGGGAGTGGCCCTTTGGGCAAGGGTCACTCCCCTTTTGGGGGTGAATGTTTTGGCCATTTCTGCCCACCTTGGGGGCAGATCAGCCTTATATGTTTAGGTCCATCTGCCCCCAAGAGGGGCAGAAGCCACTAGTCCACCATGGCTTTTATTGCTTATGGCGCAAAGTGTTTTGGTGAGTGGACCCTTGGGCAAGGTTCGCTCCCCTTTTGGGGGTAAATATTTTGGCTGTACCTGCCCCGATTGGGGGCAGATAGGCCTTGCATTTTTAGGCCCATGTGCCCCCAAGGGGGGCAGAAGCCACTAGACCACCAGGGAACGTTTGTGTGTAAAATGTAGTTCGGCTGATGGTCTTCCGTGTTTTGCCATCATTTGTGATCATAACTTTTTTTTCTCCTTTTCATTTTAGTGCAAATCTTTTGTTTTACTTTAGTGTAACTTGTGCTTGTGGTGTCGGCCCTGGTAAAGCTGCAGTTTGTGTAGCTGCAATTATTTGGTAAGGAAAAGTTTTTTTATATTGTTTACTCCAAATGAATATCAATGGCCTGCATGCATGTGTTTTTGGAAATGTTGTAATAATAGCAGCCTATTTAAGTTCTGTTTGAATATGTGTGACATTTTCCTTGTACTTGTGCACAATGTGTATTGTGTTGCCTTGTGTGTAAATTTCTTCTGTTTTCTTTTCAAGTGGGATATCATTGGTGCTTGCTGTGTCTGTGCAGAGTAGGTGTTGGTGATTCTAGCGGTCTCTGGCAAGTGAGTGGTATTGTTCTACAGTATACAGGTCTTTGTGTGCTTTGTATTGATTGACTTTACCTTGCAACTGCTATGTGCCGGTAGTTTTTCTTTTTGTTTTATAAATCTGCACTGTGTTAATTACTTTTTTTACATAGTGTTGGATACAGTTGACTTGTTTGTCAAGTTACTTGTATAACTAAGGATTATGGCTAGCTGCAGGATGACCGCTCAGCAGGTTGTTGGCATGCTTTTCGAGTCTTCTTCTGACTATCATTAGGAGACTGACTCTGCATCTGAGGCAGAGGAGGAAGGCCAGGATTCTAGCAGTGAATTTTCTGTCCAAGAGGAATCATCTGATGATGAAGCCACTCTCAGTACGGATGAAGTGCCGCTTTTAGAGGGAGACACGTTGGTGTGCCAATAGTGCAGCAAGAGGCATCTGGTTTGCAGCCTGAGGCTGCAAGGTTTCCTATTGGAAGTGCTGGACTCTGGGTTGACCAAAACATGGTGCAGCCGGTGTTGCCTGCCTTTAGTGGTGTTGCAGGGTGTGGAGTGAATTGTGAAAAACATTTGCCTATACATTTCTTTCAGTTGTTTATGGAAGATGTATTTTTGGATGAGATTGTTGAGCAGAATAATTTGTACGCTGAACAGTATTTAAGGGACCACAGTGCCAGACTTAAGCCCCACTCTAGAGCTACTCGGTGGACTCCCACAAATCTGGATGAGTTGAAGAGGCTCTTGGGCTTAACTTTTTTGATGGGCCTGATAAGGAAGCCATCACTGTCTTCATATTGGTCTACTAATCCCTTGGAGGCAATGGCTATATTTCCTGCAACCATGAGTCGTAATCGGCATTTGCTTCTTCTTTGGATGTTTCATTTTGTTGATAATGATTTAGAGTTGCCACAAGATCACCCCGATTGTGACCGTCTTTTTAAGTTTCAGCCTGTCCCTAATCACTTTGTAGATCGATTTTCAGAGATCTATGTGCCAGGGAAAGAAATAGCTGTGGATGAGTCTTTGGTCCTGTTCAAGGGCCGATTAGTTTTTAAGCAGTACATTCCTAGCAAGAGGTCACGTTATGGAATTAAAATGTATATGCTGTCTGAGAGTAGTACTGGATATAGCTAAAATGTTAGGGTCTACACCAGTAGGATTCCATTATTGACCCCCCTGGTTGTCCATATACTTTTAGAGTTACAGAGAACATTGTGTGGGAACTTGGTAGAGGACGTTTTAACAAAGGTCACCATTTATACTTTGATAACTTTTACACTGGTGTGCCATTGTTGAGGGAATTGTTCAAACTGGACACTGGAAAGGTTACCCAAAATAGTTTGTTTATAAAAACAAAACTTTTGAAGGGACAGTGCAGTGCCTTATGTAGCGATGAACTTCTGGCTCTGAAATTTTCTGACAGGAGAGATGTCTATATGCTGTCTACCCTCCATGATGAAAGTACTTCACCTGTGACTGTTTGGGGTCAGGTTGCTGAAGTGCTCAAACCTTTGAGCATTTTAGACTACAATAAGCACATGGGTGGTGTACATCGAGTAGATCAGAGGTTGGAGCCATACACTGCTGTTCATAAGGCGTATGTTTGGTATAAGAAGTTGGCTATCCATTTATTTCATTTAGCAACCTTCAATGCTTTTGTTGTATTTAAGGATTGTTCTCCAGAGTCAAATATGACATTTGTTTAGTTTCAGCAGTCTCTGATAGGCAGCCTTGTTGTAGTGGAACAGGCAAGAGTTCCTAGAGAAGCAGTGGTGGAGGATGTGGCTAGGTTGAAAGATCGCCACTTTCTTGATCACATTCCTCCCACGGTCAACAAAAACATCCCCGCTAAGAAATGTGGAGTCTGTGCCCAAAGAGGCAAGTTGTATGCACTGCCCTGATTGTCCTTGTAATCCTGGACTGTGTGTACCCACATATTTTAAATTGTACCACATGGAACAGAGTTTTAGGTTGCAACCGTGAGCGTAAAAGTAAACGGATTGGTCTGTATTGTTTTAAATTTTTTGTTGAGTTCCTTAATGGCATTAGTGAGATGTATTTAGTTAGAGCTGTTGTGTTTGTAGGTATAGTTTTGTATCTATTGGCAATTGGTTTGTGTTTTCTTTTTTGTACTACAAAAGTGATGCCGGTGTGTGTGGACTGGTGCTTGGCTGGTGGTGTGCGTGGACTGGTGTTTGGCTGGCCCTGTACATGGACAGGTGTTTGGCTGGCGGTGTGCATGGACTGTCGCATGGCCGGCGATGTACGTGGACTGGTGCTTGGCTGCCAGTGTGAGTGGACTGGTGCTTGGCTGGAGGTGTGCACGGACTGGAGTTTGGCTGGCAGTGTGGGTGGACTTGCGCTTGGCTGGCGGTGTGCAAGTAGCGACTTGATGCTGGCCACTACATACCCTGCTAGCCAAATGCTAGTGCACACACTCAGTCAATCGCCGGGCGGGTGTGATTGCTGTGTCAGTCATGTGGACATTTGAAAGTGATGGGCCCTTGAATGACGCGGTCTGTTGATGTGAGTGTTGTAATGTGCTGGGCCCGGGGCTGGCAGTGTGAATGGTCTTTTATGTATTGTGTATAAAAGGTGCGTTAATGGCCTGTAAAGAGGTGGGTGCCTTGCCGTGGCTTTACAGCTGGTTCAGGATTTTAACCTTTTAATTATTAGAATGCATTTCTTTTTTATGAAATCTCTTGTTAATAAAATTTTACACTCTGAACCTTCACTCACCAAAGTGCCAAAACAAACCAGTATGTGTATGTACTTGAGGAATAGTTGGCTGTGAAGTAATGTTTGTCTTTTCGGTCTTTCTCTGCCAAGGTGTACATTGTCTCTAGGGAAAATCTACCAATTCTAGATACTTTTGTAAACTAAAAACCCTGGGGAGTACAAGGTGGTGTCCCTCTCGTGGATCCCAACAAGTTTTCTTATCCAAAATGCCCTGCAAACCTCAAAATGTGACTACAGTCACACATTTTACATGCATTACTGTGCCGTATTCTTCCAGAATCAGAAAGAAACCACAAATTTCCTACCACCCAGTGTTCCCCCACGGTCTCCTGATAAAAAAGGATACCTCACTTGTGTGGGTGGGCCAAGTGCCCGCGACAGGGAAGGGCCCAAAACGTATTGTGGAGGCATCAAATATTATCAATTACAAAACGGCCTGGTTTTTGCAAGGGGGTCACCTGCGTTTTTGGACCCGGGCTCGGCGGACATGTAGGGAAACCTACCAAACCCAGACATTTCTGAAAACTAGACACACTGGGGGAGCCCAGGGATGTGTGGAAGTTTGTGGCTCCCCGCAGATTCCAGAACTTTCCATCACATAAATGTGAGGAAAATGTGTTTTTTTGACAAAGTTTGAGGTTTGCAAGGGATTCTGGGTAACAGAACATGATGCGAGCCACACAACTCACCCCATCCTGGATTCCCCTGGGTGTCTAGTTTTAAAAAATGTACAGGTTTGCTAGGTTTCCTTGAGTGCCGTCTGAGCTATGGCCCAAAATCCATTTCTAGGCACATTGCAAAAAAAGGGTCCGTTTTCTGTGGAAAAATGTGATTTGTCCACGTTGCGTTTTAGGCAGTTTCTTGTCGTGGGCACTAGGCCTACCCACACAAGTGAGGTACCATTTTAATCAGGAAACTTGGGGGAAAGCTAGGTGGGTAGAAGGTTGTGGCTCCCTTCAGAATCCAGAACTTTCCATCACAGAAATAAGGAAAATGTGGGGTTTTTGAGAAATTTAGAGGTCTGCAAGGGATTCTGGGTAAAATATCCTAATGAGAGCCTCACAAGTCACCCCATCCTGGATTCCTTTTGGTGTCTAGTTTTTAAAAATGTACAGGTTTGCTAGGTTTCTCTAGGTGCTGGCTGAGCTAGGGCTTAAAATCCACAGCTAGGCACATTATAAAAAAAGGGTCAGTTTTCAGTGGAAAAATGTGATGTGTCCATGTTGCGTTAGGGGCCGTTTCATGTTGCGAGCACTAGGCCTACCCACACAAGTGAGGTACCGTTTTTATCTGGAGGCTTAGGAAAACACAGAATGGTAGAACAAATGTTATTACCAGTTGTCTTTCTATGCATTTCTGCCTTCCAAATGTAAGACATTATGTGAAAAAGAAGACATTTTGAAAAATGCCACTGCTTCTAAACTCCATATCTTGTTCCCACTTCGGAAATACATAGGTTTCCTTGATACCTATTTTTCACTCTTTATATTTTACCAAATGATTTGCTGTATACCCGGTACACAATAAAAAACCATTGCCAGGCGCAGCTCAGTGGGTCCCGTGGATGTAACGGTATATTGCTTTCAAAATTCTAGCATAGTTAGAAGTTACAGGTGAAAATGTAGGCACAAATAGCTGGGTTTTTTCAACTGAATTTCAATATTATTTTATTTCAACTGTTACTTTCTATAGGAAAACCTTGACGAATCTACACAAATGACCCCTTGCTGAATCCAGAATTAGATCTGCTTTCTGGGATCCATTATTGGTTTCCCACCCATTTCTACGACTAACTGAAAGGAGTTTGAAAGCACAAAAAATAGGAAAAATAGGCTAAGTCACAATAAAATGTCAAAACTGTAGAAAAGTTTGGTTTCTGACAAAAGTCTGCCTGTTCCTGAAAGCTGGGAAGATGGTGATTATAGCACCACAAACCCTTTCTTAATACCATTTACAGGGGAAAAAACATACTCTTTCTTCTGCAGCACTTTTCCCCCCCCAAAAAACAAATCTAGCTGTATTGTGCATAATTTTTGGTCCCCTTCAGGGGAATCAACAAACCCTGGGTACCTTTAGAATCCTCAGGATGTTGGAAGAAAAGGACGCAAATTTGGTGTGGATACCTTATGTGGACAAAAAGTTATGGGGGCCTAAACGCAAACTTTCCCAAGCAGCCAAAAAAAGGTAAGGCACGGGGGGGTGGGGGGGCGGTTAGGCCTGGCCGCGAATTGGTTAAGATTTTGGTTTTGAAAAAACAAACATATCATGGTCATGGCGGTGTCTGCCAATGTTTAGAGTTGTCCACACGGCTGGTGGATAACTGTACATTTGGCAGGCGTAGGATCCAACAAACTGTAAATCAGCCACTTAGCCCTAAAAATGGAAGTTAAAAATCTTCAGCATGGCAAGTCAGCAGGCTGTAGCCTAAGAGGGCTCCACGAGGTTGATAGCCATTGGATGTGATCCTGGTGACGATACTGGTTTTTGACAGGAAAGCTCCAAGCAGGAGAAATTCAAATTTAATTGTTAGTCAAGGCTTCTTGTTGGCCGGATAACTTTGCCTTTTTAAAAAAAGAATTTAACATTGTTTGGGGGATTTTACATGTTATACAACTTTAGCATTTGACAGTCTCTGGCTCGCAGAGGCTAAATTAAGTAGCTAGAACAAGTTGTTTTCGTCTAAGCAGTTTAACAAATATCAACATTGTTACATGACAAGTAGTGCAATAATGTACAGCATACTTTGTTCATCAACAACCCTGTTGCGTCATAATGCGTTAACTGGGGATAAACTGGGCAGGTGGAGGTTGTAGGAGGGGGGTAGGTGGATGGACTTAGGAATCTTGTCTGAGGCTGTAGGGGCTCGGTCCCAATGACTGCATGGGCGGATAGTGGTGCAGCCTGGTGGGCCGGCTGGGAGCTCGCAAGTGGGGTGGCGGGGTATGCCTGGTTCGCAAGCCTTCTGTGGGGGTGACGATGCCTGAATGCTAGTGGGCAGAAGGGAATCTGTGCGTTTTCATGGGGGAAGATCATCATTTCCCATTTCCTGTTGGAAATGCATGAGGAGGGTGGCCCATTGCAGAGATAAGGGCTGCTTACGCAGGCCACGGATTTCCTCATAGCACAGGGCATCCTCCTCTGCTGCGCTCCATTTGCGCACCGCTCCCTGCCGCAGGGCCATGGGTGGGGCAGTGGGGGAATGCCAGTGGAGTGGCAGTGTGCACTTGGTGAAGAGGAGTGCTAGTGCTGTGAATGGGGTGTGTACTTTATGTTGCTTTTTGCGTTTAAACGAATATAGCCCCTTACATCGCATGCATTTACAACGCATGCGACTACAATGCGGTCGTTACAACAACCGCGTTGTTACATCACAGTACATTACAACGCAAGTCGTTACATCGCCTTGCTGTAGGGGGCGCGCGGGACTTAGGAATAGTATAATTTACTATTCCAACTCTAGTGTGTGCAACAGTAGGGAAGGTGTTGGAATAGTAAATTATACTATTCCTTAGGTTAGCGCGCCCCCTACAGCAAGTTGATGTAACATCTTGCGTTGTAATGTACTGCGATGTAACAACGCAGTCGTTGTAACGACCGCGTTGTAATCGCATGCGTTGAAACGCATGCGATGTAATGGTTGTTTCCCGTTTAAACAGTCCAAAGGAACATGCCTCCAATGTGTAAATGTCTGTCAATTACGTGACTTAATGGGGGGCGCTAGTGAGCCCGACACCAAGTTGGCCGCCTTACGGTGAGGCTCCGAAGTCAGGACAGATAATCCGACGGTTATCCTGCGCTGCGACTGGCACACTAACGCCTCAAGTCAACCGGGAAGTATATCGGAGTGCCCATTGACTATATTGATGGGGTTCCGAAGCCGGTACCCCTCGGGAACGCCGCAAACAACCGACAGCCGGAGGTGCAGCCTAACGAAGTGCTGCTGGAGAAGGCCGCTCCCTGCACCGAGAAAGACTGCGGCCTGGCGCGGCGCTGATGATGGACGACCTCAGTGAAGAGACTGAAGGCTGCTAGTGGACTGAGGTGGGGGCTGCGGAACACAGATCGATGGCCCAGGAGGTGAGCAAAGCGAAGTTCTGCCTTGGGCGACCGCCGAAAGGGCCTGGAAACCCCATGTGAAAGTTGGCTTGTCAGCCCCGCGCTGATCGCGTCCCCGGTGGGGAAGCTGGGCTCTGCAGGAGGCCACAACTGAGCAAAAGAAGTCTGCTCCAGCCTCACCGGCGGTCGCTACGACACATGGCGCAATGAGACCTGCAGACAGCTGAAGGAGGCGCATGGAACTGCGGGGGTTGGCAATCTGGCGGCCCAGCATAGAATCGGGCGGCAAAGACTCTACTAAAGCGGAGCTTCGTCCCTCAGCTGTGGTAGATGTGGAGTGAGGCCACAAAGCACGCGGCCCCCGCCGAGAACCCAAAAACCAGGTGAGAGCGAGAAAAGGAGACCCCTAGCCAGCCCTGCCTTGCAGCGCCGGCCCATCTAATTTACACATAATCTGCCAGGCCCAAGAATTACCCTAATCTCGAGGCGAAGTGGGAGCGCCTCCAAGCACCTCATTTAAAAGACCACACAATGACCTTAAGCAAGGAGTAGTCGTCCCTACACCAGCAACCCACATTGGCACTCTCTTGCACCTCATACAAGGAATCGACCTGCGGCATGTGGCCTGGGAGGGTCTGGAGCTGCGACCTGCCAGACGAGAGTGGATTTAAAGTACATCATCCCTAAGCACGTGTGTCTCCCGGCGGCTGGGGCCCGGCCTACCACCAGTTGCGAATTAGCAAGACAAGTACCCGAAGGCACCTAGGACACAGCAGGTGGCACCTGGGGAGCTGTTGGTAATCTCTCCCCCTGAGTAGCCGCCCCCAATGGGGCAGGTGCATAACTCAGCCTGGGCCAAGAATACATCTGCAGCATGGGGAAAACGGATACCAAACAATCGAAACTGGTCTTCGAGCAACGCAAACCCACCCGTGGCTCCCCAGCCATGGAGGACACCAGCCAAATTCTGAGTCGGTGGGGCTGCCCCCCTTGAACCGGACATCAGAGAAATGTTTAGGGACCTTAAACAGTCTCTCACGGCCATTGACAACAAAATCGATTCGCTGTTGGACCGATTCGACTGCCTCAAGGAGAAAGTGACGAAACACAAAGAACGCCTCGAACAAGTAGAACAGCGCTCCTCTGCGCTGGAGGATGAAGGAGGGACCACCCAAGAAAAGCTTCTTAACATGGAAAAGGTACTGGAGGGGATAAGACAAACAAACGAAGATTTGGAGGCCAGATCGCGCCACAACAATTTGCGAATTATAGGGGTGCTGGAATTCACCGCAATGTCACGAGTGGAGGACTATGAGGAGGAAATGCTGCATGCCCTTTTTGGAGCATCACTGTCACCCGTGTGTATTGTGGAACGAGCACACAGATCTCTGGGCCCTTGACCCCCGCCGGGAGCACCGGCCAGACAAATCATTGAGCGCCTCCTGAAATACCGGGACAGAGATACGGTGCTCTGGCTAGCCAGAGACATGCAAAATGTGGTGTATCGGGGGACCCCAGTGTCCTACTACCCGGATTTTACCTTAGCAGTACAAGCAGCTAGAAGGGTCTTCTTGGC
The DNA here is from genome assembly GCA_963921515.1 of Calotriton arnoldi. Lineage (NCBI taxonomy): Eukaryota > Metazoa > Chordata > Amphibia > Caudata > Salamandridae > Calotriton > Calotriton arnoldi. The sequence goes on from CAWUFW010000459.1 coordinate 4,163,584, forward strand.
AGTAAAAAGCACCTTGCAACAACTAGATGTTAAATACTCCTTACTCTACCCGGCAAAGTTGCGAGTCTTCCACGCAGGACGGACCACATACTTCACAGACCCAAAGAGCGCAGCACGATTTGCGAACGATCTGCGGCTGGCTAAGAATACAGAACGCCCGAGCAAGAGATGCGGAGGAAGGAAATCGCACCAGCGACAATGACTGAACACACGCGGCACTGAAGTCCCATGAATACCTACTGTTACAGTCCCAGCCGAATGGGCCGGAGCTGCACTGTTGGACAATGACTCTCCCAAAGTGTATCCTTTTTTTTGTGGTGTCGAGAATATCTGTCGCTGCTAAATGCAGCTATCTGACTCTTACGAAGTCCAGTCGCTTCTATATGAAACCCATGTCCCGCTGCCCGATTTCTGCCGGCTGGCACGCTGGGCTCCTAGACTTCTCCCCCCTTGCAATGATTCCCCTTTTTTTCATATATCTTGTTCTTGATTGGGAGTGTGGGATGATTGTGTTTTCTGCTCAGCCTGTTTGGGGGGCTGGAATGGGTGGGGGGTGGGCCCTGTTGAGGGTAGTTTTTGAAACTGACTGTTTGATGTGCCATTCCTCCCCTCCCCGAACTACTAGACACACACCACATCCAGGGGCAACTGCAGACACAATGTTAGACAAGGTACCATGACCAGAGTTAAGTGCATCCCATGGAATGTCCGGGGCCTGAATGATATGCACAAGCCGAGAATGGTTGCTGCACAGCTAGACCGTCACAGGGTGGATATTTGTTTCCTGCAGGAGCTGCATCTCACTGAGCGCACGAGCGAGCGCCTGCGGGCGGGCTGGGTCGGCAAGCGGCACATTTTATGCTATTCCAACTATGCTTGTGGGGTGGCCATTCTCATCAGGAAGGTGTTGCACTGGCATACACGCACTACCATTTGCGACAAAATGGGCCGCTATGTAATGCTTGCTGGTTTACTGGGTGGGCATCCACTTCGACTGATCTAGATATATGGTCCAAATACTGATAATCCCGACTTCTTGACAGACATTTGGAGGTTGGCGGACTCCCTTGGACCGGGCACGATAGTGTGGGGAGGGGATTACAATGTTTTGCTTGATGCTAGAATGGACAGATCGGGTGACTCACGTCGTCCCCACCCCAAAGCAGCAGCACAACTGCAGGCCATATTATCAGACCGGGACCTGATAGATGTCTGGCATCACATACACCCACAGGGGTTGCAGGGCACATGTGTGTCGTCCCCTGGGCCTTCCTGGTCGCAGATCGACTACTGGCTGATTTCTCGTGATGCCGCGGCCTGGGCCGCCGAAGCGTTACACTTACTCCAGACCCTCTCGGACCACTCCCCGGTGGCGCTCATGCTGGATATCCCCGAATATCCTGCCGGGGCGTTCAGCTGGAGACTACAGCCGGGGGTGTTGCGAGACCAAGCGTTTCGAGAAACTATCAGACAGTCCATATCTGAATATTTCTTGCTCAATGTAGGCACAGTTGATTCCCCTTCGACTTTATGGGAAGCATTCAAAACGGTCATTCGTGGTGAATGCATCGCCAAGCAGGCGAGTGTGCTTTGCTCGCTCAGGGGCAATCTTAAGCGCCTGGAAAATGAAATACAGGCGCTAGAATGAGAGTTTTATGCCAACCACAACAAAAATCTGCTTCACAAAATTAGAGAGAAAATAGACGAATTCCAAGAGGCAGCCACGCGTGAATCCCAATTCCTAGGTAAGGAAGCAAGAGCTAGACGGTATGCTGAGGGGGACCGGGCAGGAAGGACTCTGGCGGGGCTCCTTCAGAAACCCTGGGCCAGTGACTACATCCCCGAGCTTCGCATGGCTGACGATGAATTGGCAGTGGGTCAGTCGGCCGTACAATCCGCAATGGTCTCCTTTTACTCCTCCCTTTAATGTGCTCAACAAGAAACAGCACCCCCTGTGCTTGCGGAATTCTTATACGCTGTACAGCTGCTGTGGCTGGAGGCGGGACATAGAGCCTACTTAGACGAACCGTTCACAGAGGAGGAGGTGATCCTAACCATACGTGCTCTTCCGGGAGACAAGACCCCCAGTCTTGACGGCCTGACGGCAGCGTTTTACAAGGAATATGCTGGCCTGCTTGCCCACCACCTCATCAACATGTATGATTATCAGTGGAGCGGGGAATGCTCCCTCCGTCGCTTCGTGAGGCCTTAATCATCACAACATCCTCCATCACAGGCTCTTTGCGTGATCTCCATTGGCTCAGGGTTGAGCAACGGACGAAATTTAAGACCTTATGCTATATGCATAAGATTAAGCTAGGTACAGCACCCCATTACCTATGCTCCCTAGCCCAGATATATCTTCCGCCCCGTCTACTTCGCTCTGCATCCCAAACTAACTTTATAGTTCCTAGATTTAAACTTTCACGTATGGGCGGACGCTCCTTCTCGTACCTGGCCCCAATGTTGTGGAACTCACTACCTTCCCCACTTCGCCACGAAATTAGCCATAAAAGCTTCCGCAAAGGCCTGAAGACCTGGCTTTTCAACCAGTAAAAAGTTTGCCCGTTTTGTCTGCAATCTGTCCTGTGCGCAGGGAAACCTCTGGGTAGCTGTGCGCCTTATAAATTTAATTTATTAATAATAATAATAATGAAACCAGATAAAGACCCCTTGAGATGCAACTCATATCGGCCGCTGTCAATGATAAATGTAGACAATAAGATACTGGCCAAGCTCATCACCATGCAGCTCCTCCCGCTGCTGCCCATGGTGCTGCGCCCAGACCAATGTGGATTTGTCCCCGGCAGGCCTACTGCTCACAACCTCTGAACGCTCCTCGACACAATGCAAGAGGTGGACCCGCAGTTGGTGGCTGCGGAAATTTTCTTAGATGCCACTAAGGCATTCAATTCGCTCGAATGGCTGTATTTATTTGCTCTCCTCGCTTGAATAGGTCTCAGCACCAAGTTCATCAAACTCATCGCACTACTGTACTCCCTCCCTACCACGGGAATCAGAGTCAACAGAGTGACATCGCCACCATTCCCGGTTTTCCGCGGCACCCGCCAGGGTTGTCCGCTATCGCCCCTACTCTTCGCCATAGCTATGGAGCCTCTTGCAGCCCGCTTAAGGCAACGTCATGCCCACAGGAGACTGGCATTCACCCCCTGGGTGATACTCGTCTAGCTATATGCAGACGTCACGCTATATGTGAAACACCCCGAGGACAACTTTGACCCCCTAATAAGGGAGTTTCTTCGATTTGGTGGGCAATCCGGGATATTAATAAATTGGGCAAAATCAACGATCTTCCCGCTGACAGAGGCCACATCTAAAGTCCACTCAGAATTCCCATTGTAATGGTCACAAGACCCAGTGAAATATCTGGGCATCTGGGAAAGCCGAGACCCTGAGGAGTTATGGCCCTCCAAGTACGGTAAACTAATGGTTTGGCTGGAGCTGTGCATTAAGAGATGGATTGCTCTGCCACTATCCCTGATTGGACGGCTGGCTATAGCAAAAATGGTGATCTTACCAAAACTCCTATCTATTCATGAATCTCCCGCTCCCCCTCACTCAAAGCTTCAGGAGGCATCTATGGTCCAACATGATTACCCTGGCATGGGCAGGCAAACAGCCTAGGATCTCCTGGGAAACTCTCACACTAACCTTTGAGCAGGGCGGTCTAGGCGTGCCTGATTTTGACTTATATTACTGGTGCGCCCAAGCCCAATTTGCTTTTCATTGGATATACCCCACACATTTAATGGCACACAAGGCACCCGAGCATGATCAGATTGCCCCGCTCCCTCTTCATTTAGCCATATATCAGACACAATCCCGGCCTCGGACTGAGGTGGACACAGTGGGCTGTTCGGTGTGGGCATGGCGTGAACTGCGCCGTAGGGCGCATCTGGAGATATTTTACGCCCCCTCAATCCCCCTAATTAGGTTCCCGGCGTTACCGTTCCTGGCGGAGGCAGGTCCTGGCACCAGACTGAGGAAACTGCAACTCACTAAAATGGGTGACGTATTCCCGGAGGGTAACTTTATCGAGCTACACCAGGTACAGGAGGAGGGTCAGATGTCCACATTAGAACGGATGACATACTATCAACTGAGAGCCTCATTGCGCGCCATCATGTCCCCCTTCCCAGCCGCGCCCCCTATATTTCACAACCTTGAGCGCTGAGGAACCCCTCACCACGCAAGCTTATCACACATCTAAACGCAGACATGCAACATACAGCGCCCCTTCGCACTCCATGAGCCCATCGAGAGTGGGAGGCCACACTTGGCATCTCAATCACACAGGATCAATAGCCATTCTGCTGTGTGCAGGCGCGCGCACTATCCCCGAACTACTGGCTTTGCCTCATTCACTTCAAATTTATTCACAGATTATACAGAACGCCAGCTTGGCTCCAAAAGGCAAGACTAATAGATAAGGCATGTTGCCAGCGATGCAGCTCACCCTGAGGCGACCTTCCTCCACTTTGCCTGGGAATGTCCCAGTACTCACCATGGAGACCATTTTTGATGCGATAGACCAGATGCTCGAAATGCACGTAGAAAGGTCCCCTCTAATGGCGCTGCTAGGGTATGTAAAAGACCTTCCATCGAACAGCAGAAAACTTGCGGCCTTGCTTCTCTTGCTTGCAAAGCGACGCATTGAAATGAACTGGGGGAGGAGGAGAGCTCCACATAGAAAAGAATGGCTTGGGGACGCGGCGTTCTGTCAGGAGCAGCTATCTGCATAATGGGACCTTCAGCCACCTCAGTCTGCCTCAGAGACATATGGGGGCCGCTGCAACAATATCTGCAGTCACACGCAGATAGAGAAGCATCTACCCCTCCTCTGACCCTGGGTAATCAAGAGTAACATGTGGAACCCTCACCGCACACGCTCTTGGCATCTGCAGTAACCCCCCTGGACCAGAAGTTTATGACCGGCAGTCCTCCCCCTCCCATCCCTCCCTCCCTCCCTCCCGTCCCCCCTACCCCCTTCTCTTTCTTTCCCTGGTCTGTTGATATGGCATGGTTTTCTTACTTAAAAATGCATCCTGAACTCTTGCACTACTTGATCAGATTCAATTTTCTGGCCGTAAGGACCTGCAGTGAACTTACAAAGAGACAATATTTTAAACGAGACTTATGACCACTATTTTGTAAATCGTGAAAAGATTACTTATGGATGTAGTGCATAACAAAAGTGAATGTAACGCTGTTTTACTGAAAAATGTAAATAAAAAGAATTTTTTTAAAAGATGACGTGACTTCATGCAAGGTGGTATGAACTGTGTGCCAATAGCCCTGTAGCATTGGGTAGGACCATATCATGTGTGCAATGACTGCGTTGGGGGTATGGAATTGTAGGCAGCCTAGGTGCGCCTCTGTAAAATAGAGATTCCATTGTGCTGGGGTTAGGTAGGCCCTGTGCAGAGTAAAGAACTGTATGTTCTTCAGTCGAGAATTGCAAGAAACCTTCTGGGGGAACTCCAGTGCTCGGCTCCACTCTCTATTGTGCAGTACCCTCCCAAATTCTTCTTCCCATTTTTGACACAGCACTGCCAAAGGGTACACTGCTAGTTTGCGGATGGCTTTATAGACCTGCCTGTGTAGCAGGAATTGGCTTGGTGGGAGGTTGTAGTCCTCCCTCAACTGCTCCAGCAAGAGAAGATGACCTTTGGTGGAGAGATCTCCAAGGATGAGTATTGAGCACTCCATCCAGATCTTCAGTTTGCCGGCTGTATATAACCCCAGTGGCCGAGGTAACCTGACTAGGGGTAAGGTCGGGTATATATCGGGGAGCCACCAGAGAGGTGGTGAATTCTGGCCATGCTCTTCCGGGCCACTGCTACTTGTATGGACCAGGGGGAAGGAGGGAGCACCTTCGTAAGAAGCAGATCATGCACCGTTAGTGGCAAAAGCCCCCATTCTGTGCAGGCCAATCCCATGGAGCATCCAGCGGTGCAACGCAACAGCCACTGGAGCTGGGCAGCCAGGTAGTAGGCTTCAAATGACGGGGGCAGCCCTCCTTGTCTATGGGTAGCTGCAGCTTGGTAAGAGCGACTCGGTGTTGCTTGTTGACCCATATAAGTGTGCTGAGCAGGGTGTCCAATTCATTAATGAAGGAGTGTGGAGGGACAACTGGCAGGTCGTGAAATAGTATAGAAGGCAGGGTAGTATCATTTTTGCTTAGGCAATCTTGCCTATGGGGCCAACGGCATACTCAGAAGTTGTGAGGTATAGAATGGAATGAGTAAAGCCGAACCAGGCATCGGTGAGTGCCCACTGGTCCGTCCATTTCCGAAATGGAGACGCTTACGCATGAGAAGGGGAGTGGGGCAATGGGGAATAGGTCTATCTAAGTTGAGGTTGAGGATGCAATTGTAATCGTCTTCGAAGACCCAGGGTAGGGTTACTCTGTGTGCTAGTGTGAGAGTATCCCAAAAGGGCCCCTGCTCCGTGTTGGGAGCATAAATGCTCCTTACGAGAATAGGTCTGCCATCTAGATGGCCCTCAAGGAGCATGTAGCAGCCCTCCCTGTCTAGTACCACATTGGTTTCCTGAAACGGGACCCCGGGGCAGACCCATATCAGGGCACTTTGAGCATAGGCCGAGTATGTGGTTGTGTAAATAGAACTCCAGCGCCTGCACAGCCAATCTAGCTCTCCCGCTATAATGTGCGTTTCCCACAGTAGGATTCTTTGTGCTTGCTGGCGTTTGACATACGAATAACTGCATAGCGCTTCCGAGCTGTGTGCATACCCTGGACATTCAGGGTAAGACAGCAGATGTCTGTCAGGGGGGCCATAGTTGTACGTGATGTCGCGCGTTGCACAGGAGGAAAGGTGTTCTGGGCGGGGGTGCCACCCGGTACGTCATCAGGCCTACCGAAATGGAACTTTAGGGGGGACCGGTCTGCCTGTGTGGGTTGAAAATGGGACAAGGTGTGCGCTTGGGCACTGTGTTATCCTGGGGTAATTAAAATTCCAACATTGTGAGCCTACAACTACAGGTGGTACATCCAAACTAGACATATTCTGTAAGCTCTAGCAGTACATGGGGGTGTGGCTGGGTGCTTAGGTGGAATAAGATAGACAGGTTGCCCTGTGTGGATGCATAACTAGTGGTATCTGCATTAGGTGGAGGAAGGAGGATCACCGGCATTGGACTGCTCTGGTATAGTCTGGGAAGAGCAATAGCATCTTGTTCTCTACTCAGAGTGGGCCCGAATGCTTGGCAGCCCGGAGGATTGCGTTGCGGTCCTTAAAATAAAGTAGCTTGGCCAGCATGAGGAGGTGGGGTGCCAATGGTAATGGTCATGGGGCTGGGTCTCTGTGTGTCTTTTTGTGGGAGAAGAAGGGGGCGAAATCTGTCAGTTGGGTGAAAGACCTGAACCAAGATTCCAGGTAAGCTAGGGGGTCTCGACCCTCAGACCCCTCAGGGAGTCCCGGTATGCCAATTTTGCTCCTACGGGAGTGGCCCGCTAAGTCCTCTGCCCTGTTCCCAAGCTGCTGCAACTGATTTTTTTAGCTCTCAAATCGCGGATTGTCTGTCACCAGGGGTTGGAGGTCTGCCAGCATTTCTTTGCCGTTGGAGACCATTGTCTGGGAGCTTGCGCTGATCATCGCAAAGGAATCTAATTTCCACAGTTGGAGAGCCGAATCTAGCTTCCATTGAGATCTGGGAGTGCTCCATTGCCGCCAAAACCTTGTCCAGCATATACAATGTGGAAAGGGGTGGCCTGCTAACCAGTTGCTGGGAGTTTGGGAATGTGGCGGACATGGTCACCGACGTTAATGCTGCGGTTGTGGAGCATAGTGTGCCCATTGCAGTAACCGACCTCCAGTTGGTGAAGGGTGTGCTTTGTGGGGTTACAGAGGTGTTCCACGCTGCAGGCGTGGCCTCGCTGGTGTCGGGTAGAAGTAAGCCCGAATGCTGCCACCACCCCCGATTCGCTATGCGTTGCAGGCCTTTGGGACGTTCCCCGGCATCGGTGCCAGCTTGAGGAGGCCTGGGTATGTGAGAAGAGGTCGCTCGCCAACTGCTGTGATGCCACAGAGGACCCCGTGTGATGAACCTCTACAGAGAAAAATTCCCCTGTGTAGGGTGGTGGCAACAGTATGCTGCGGGGTGCCTGGTTTATACGCAGCAATTCCCAACTGGTGAGAGTCAGCATGCATCTTGCTGGTGGCACCGAGGTCCTGCAGCTGGCTTTGAGCGAGGTGGGCGAGAGGTGGCTGGGTGTCGTTGGAAGTCAGCCCCCAGAATGTCCCAGTTCTGACTGCAATCGATAGACTGAAGCTCCCCTCCACTGGTCCAGTGAACCCCCCGTGTACTAGACTGGGTGCAGAGCAACAATGGGGGTCCCAGGGGTGCTGATGTAGCTATGCCCAATGGGTAAGAGTTTACATGTGCCTTAATGGTGGCACAGAGGTGCCACAGCTCATCCCAAACAAGTTGGGCTATGGGTGGCTGGGTGGCGTAAGTCAGCCCGGTGAATATCCCAGCTTAACTTGCAATTGATAGTCCCAGTGGAAAACGCTGCCCATCAATGATCCGGTGACCCCCACCCCCCTGGTGTACTAGGCTGGCTGCAGAGCAACAAGGGGAGTCCCAGGGGTGCTCTCCCCGCTGTGGTGGCCTGACCCTAGGGATCACCACTGGGTGGCCAGCATGGAGTCTGTGCAAGGCAAGATGAGGGACTCTGGAGGAGTCACCGGCTGGTGTGCTGTCTGGAGTTCGCTGTCAAGGTGCGTGGAGCTATCCCAGCACCTCTTGTGAGCTCACTGTAAGTGGGGGCGCTGCTTGCCTCTCCCCCGGCCAAGCCCCCAGTCGTCGGGCCAGCCTGGGGGTGAGCTGCATCTTCCAGATGAAGCTCCTGCGGCAGGTTCAGCTGAGTGGATTAGGCCCCCTCCTGCACACCTCGATTGTGGCGCTGATGCGGAGAGGGCAACTCGGGGATCTGTAGTCGGCGACAGTGAGTCCGGGGTACAGTGCTTATCACGGCCACCGACGTAATGGAACAGTTAAGTGCTGGGGTATGGAGAGCTCTCTTCAGGCCACTGATGGTACAGATGGCTGCCACCACCCCGAGCCTCATGTGGGGTCAGAGGCAGGGGGTTAGCTGGTCATTTCTGCAGGACCCGCTGTGTTGCGGATGCTGTGTCCACTCCCAGATGGCGAGTTGGGTCCCACAAGGGTGCTCGCCTATGTCCGCTGGAATCTCTCTGAGCGGGCCCCCAGACACTGACTGCCTCACAGCACCATCAGGGTATCACTGCAGCCCGTCTGCCTCCCCATTGCAGCGCCAATCTCTTATTTTGTCATCGATTTGGCGGGCCGGTGTAAGGAGCTCTAGGAAACCACGTCTGCCATTTTGGCTGGCTTGGCCAGGCCGCCCCCCTTTTGGCGTCTTTGCCTAGTCACAATTTCTTCATTCGTACTTAATCACTTTTTTGGAGCTCAGATTTCTCCAGATGGGCATTGCTGAAGGCTGTAGCCCAAGGTGACTCCCTAAGGTTCAATACCATATCCGCTTTTACTAGCCGAGGATTTGCTGTTGCAAAAAGGCTTCAAGCAGGAGAAACCTGAATGTTTAGCCCGGCAACATCACACCTTGGTCGCAACAACTTGGCAGGTTTGTTCTGGTCCTCCGGAGGTTTTTGGATCTTAAAAAGGTTCTTAGTCCTGGGTTTTCAGGTGTGGTAGTAAAAGTCCAGCAAACACTGCTAAAGGTTCCAGAACCGCTGGGACAGCAATTTGGGCTCAGGACTCACATTAGCTTAGTTCACCAGCAGGATCCAGGGCAGGTACAGCTGCAAATGGTCAGCTGGACAGTTGCAGATAAAGGCCTCTAAAAGCTTGTTCTGTCCCTGTAGCTTGAAGAGGAGGTCAGCCTTATGACTCTGAGTCACTAATTTGTCCTGGGTACAAGAGATTGCAGCTCCAGTTCTTTGGAGCTCTTCTTGGGTCACAGACAGCAAGTCCAGTCTTCTTCTGATCTTCCTCAGGTCCAAAAAGTGTTCTGAGGAGGGTACAACGGGTCATACTTTTATGTCTGGCACCAGCTTGTCGGTGGGGTGACTCCTGGCTCCTCCCTAACCAATGGGGCAAGAGGTCTTAAGAGTTACTCTACCCACTTTTGCAACATTTCGTGTTGCCTTACAAAAAACAGTCTCACAGTGCCCCTCTCTGCCTAAATCCACGATGGTGAAACCCTTCTCTCCTTGTGCAGAGCCTGTGTGCGGAACCCACAAGCATGGCCATAGTAAAGTGCAGCCCATGCTCTGTGATCACTCCAAATTAGTTCTGGGGACAGCTCCCCTCCCAACGGTTTTGGTGCCTGCCTAGGGTCAAAAAAGAAAGATCCTATCCAGGTGTCATCTGACATCTGCCTGTGACAGAAGAGATCCCTTTGAGGTAAATTAAGTTCTAGGGCACAACCAAATAGTCATCCTGACAGACAAACAGAAAAACCTCCCCACACCCAGGCCTTTGCCTCTACTCTTGGAGCAGTTTTCATACTTCATTCAGAGCTTGAACACTCAGAGGGCTTCAGCTGGAGTCTAATGAAAATTAGCCTCAAAATGCTTTAGCTAAGGAAATGGAAACTTTCTAAATGTACTTTCCCTTGATATTTATTGAAACTCCAGCTTCACCATTGAATTTGGCTTTTAATAAATTCTTTTTATTGACACTTCTGGCTGGTCCCTACCCTGAGATAGCAGAATTAATTTTTAACATTGTTTTTCATTGTTTCTCTATTGCCAACCGGCCCTTCCACAGTGAAAATGGCTTTTGTTGGCTAGTCACTCTCAGGACATGTTTAAAATTAAATTTCTACATGTACTACTTTTATAAACCATACCCTCTACCATATGGGTTGTAAGGCCTGCACCGGGATGACATTAACTTTTAAAAGGAAGGTCTTGACCTGGCAAATAGGTTTATTTTGACAAGCCCAATTGCAGTTTGTACACTGCCACAGTTAGGCTACAATGGTAGGCCTGAAGCCATGTTGGCGCTACCACTGTAGTGGTTTGCAAAATATGTGCTGCAGTGTACTAATGACATTTAACTTACAGGCCCTGTGTACTAGATACCAGTGGCTTATAGGTAAAGTATATATGCCAATTAGTAGTATACCAAGTCAACCATATTTTTTAAAAGGGAGAGCCCAGGCACGTTATTACTGGTTATCAGGGGTAAAGTGCATAGACTTCTTCATCCAACAAAAACAGACAGGGCAAAAATCGAGGAGGGAGCGTGCACACACAAAAAGATGGCCACTCCCTACACAAGAATAGTGTAACTCCATTTTTGATGCATAATATTTTCAATTTGCATTTGGTTCTCGATACTGGTTATCTGGTATACATTTTTTATACTTGTTGATATGGTCTTTGACTTTTGATAAAAAGCTGAGACATGGAGCGCCGACTACACGCCGACGTCACACGTAGCAGCTCCTGCAGCCGCGGCTCTGCTGCGGCCCCTGGCCCTCGGTCTCCCCAGTCCTCGGGCTTCTGGCCCTCCCGTGGTTCCCGGATTACCACTTCAAGCTCTAGCCCCTTTCTTCACTCCCTGGTCACTCTGCAGTGTGGCCCCTTGAGTTCCTGGCCAGTGGCTTGGAGCAGAGGCCAGAGAAGGGCTGAGGGCTGGTGTACTGCACGGAGTGGCACGAATCTATGCGGGCCAGCGATCCAGGTGCAAGCAGCCACCGGCACAAGCTGGCTGCAACAGAGGTTGCAGTGTAAGGCTCTAGGGCTGCAATCCCCCCATAAGGTGCAGAAGCGACCCGAGTTAGGCCGGTGAGGCTTGCTTTCGCCTACGGAGGTGCCGCTCCCACATTCCCAGCCAAGTGATTCTGCAGAGGGGCCCTTCCCCCACCTAGCCAGAAGCCAAGTCCTGAGCCCAAATTCGAGCCCTCACCATATCCGGACCCTAATAAGCTTGGGGGCAGCAGCTGTCTGGAGGTGCGTCTTGGTGTGCCTGGCTGAATATGAGAACAGGAGACTAGGAGCAACACAATTGTGACCCTGCAGAATTAAACAATCAGCATACGCATCGTGAGCTCGCTGCACCAGTTTCAAGAAGTCCTGAAGAAGTTGATGGGAGGCTCCAGTGGCGAGTGTGGTCTCGGCTTTAGAGCCGTTGCCCTAGGGTAGAGCGGGAGTGGAGCGGAGGCGGCCAGGCTAGGTCCTGGCGCGGTTTGCACCACTGTGAGTGCCCCCCACACTTCCCCTATCTGGTGTGCAGCTGGAGTGTCTTGGAGAGCCAGTTTCTACAGCGCTGCTTGCACCTTCCGTGATATACACCACTCATGGCATACCACCCATTCCCTACTCACCGCATTGCAACCTTAGAAGCTGCCTTTGTTGCAGGTATACTGCATTGAAGCAACGACTGCTTTACAATCTTAGTGGTGCAACTCTAATACAGTGAGGTCAGGCAGACCTTGGAGCAATCCCCCTCCGGCCCAGAGCAACAGGAAGGGCTGAAAAGCCTCAGGCATAGATATCCAAACTGCTAACCTCAAGCAAAGCCCCATACCCCCCGTTAAACTCAAGGGTCAGTACATTACTGTCGTCGCTTATTCCATCTTCATCCAGCATGTTCGCCTCTTTGCTCAGGGTCCAAAAAAACATGTCAACATTTCTGTTCATTAAAGATGAAGGCGCAATTTTATATCCATCCTCGGAGGAGGTAAATGGGGTATTCCCTGCAATGCAACCCCCTCTGTCACCTCTACCTGGCCCGCTAAACAGGGACGTAGCCATCATCCAGCAAATACAACACGGCAACTCAACAGACCAGCCCACCTTGCTCAGCCCTATCAACGCATTCTCAAGCCTCCCTCCTAAGCAGTAATGGGTTATATCCTCACGAATTCTATCAATACAAACAGCAAACATTAAACTGGGTAAATAGAACTGTGCTTGACGTCAGACTGGGCCCCAACAAAAGTTATAAAAAGCACAACACATATAACAACGCTCTTGAAGCCACTACTAGCTCTCAACGTCAAATTTTTCAACTTGAGCAGGGATCCTTATTACAAACCCCAGGCCCTTTTTTAGCCTCCAAGAGAGCAGTAAAGAATGAACCAGGATGGGGTAATCAGCACTCTCCCTCGACCACCAATGTAATAACCAGCCGTTCAACTTCACACAAGTCAACATTCATTGGCGACTTCCAAGTTGCGTCACCAATTCAGGACAGCCACACAAACTCTCCTATGGACATAAGGACTTGGCAACAATTAATTGCCAATCGTGACTCTATTGTTAAGGCACAGAAATATCATTCCAATAAGTTTGATATCCAAATTTCATTATTAGAGATGCTAGCCCAATACACATCATCTATTGACTCTGCTTTGAACATCTTAAGACCACTGTTAGAAGTTTACTTCTAAATACAACCCACCTGCTCATAACCCACCAATGTCCATGGGACCCAGCACACAAGAGTGTGTCTGCGCAATCTTGATGGACAAGCTGTTTACTTTAACCTCAACACTGGGCGACCTTCTTCAGGAAGTCAGACTCATAGACAAAGCACAGCCCTCGCAAGTTACTCCTAAAATTACCCTGCTACCATCAGCTTTGCCAAGCATACCCGCACAACCACCAATGCCGGCAACAGTGGACTCCTCCATGTCAGATCTAAAACCAAACAACGTCATGGAACTCAGTGTGGAGATACATCCTATTCCCACTAATCTGCAAAAACTAGATAGTAACAATACAACAATAACCAAAGCAGATAATAATATTGTAACAAATCCACCAATAAACTTCGATAATGTTATAATCAGTCCATCTAGCACCCCCCCTGCTCAAATCTCAAGGCACAGAGAAAACATATCAGGATTTTTTTTTTTAAACTGGATAAGATCATGAGAGAAGCAAGCCAGGTCTTCACGATTAAAAGCTTTTTTGAAACCACCAAAAAAGAGGCCCATGCAGAGCTGGATCTAGCTCACATCTCAAATCCTCAGGAAGAGGCCCTTGGGGCTCCCTCTCAAGTTCTTAGCACTCCGCAAATCTTACAAAAAACAATCAGAACACACATTTTTGAAAGATCAGTGTCCAGAAACTCAGATGAAATTAGTCCACCGCTTTCAGTAGCACAAGAAGCACAATTTAGACCAGATCCCTCTGTATTCCAATGTTGTTGCCACTCCAGATCACTATCTAAAAAAACACCTGATCCCACTGTCGTAATTCAACCAGGAGTCGGGAATTTAATGAACAATCATAAGGGCCCACCAAAGCCTCTGATCAACCCCGGTACAGCTTCAGTACATAACACTGCCCAAGATGATTCCACCTTAACGACAATCTGGCACCTGAAATACACCTCTCAAGTTAATAACGACATATTAAATCGAGGTAACATTGTCAAACTTCTGGCCTCACACCCAAATCTCTATCGCTGAAACTCTAATGACATAGCTGCTATACAGTTCATCCCTTCAAATATACTGGCTCACAAGGAGGCAACTGCAGTGATATGGTCAACCCAATCAGCAGTCAACACAATCTGTGAAAATTATAAAATCTTAAAGAGTAGGGCATATTATTAACTCTCCAGCAAAGCCTTGATATCCAACAGCTTCCATAAAGAAGGAACCTGTGCAGGTCAGCAGCTAACCCTCTGTTAACCAAGGCAAAACTCAAAGGCACATGAGCTTCCAGCAAACCCAAAACACACCATTTGTTCTTACAAATGCAACTGGCCCCCTTCAATCAATAGCCACTACTAAACTACAAACATTAACCGTCTCCACTCACAATCAAGCAGGGAGATAATGCAAGTTTGCGACTCCACCAACTGAAAATCCTCAGGAGAATTGGAAATGGCTTGCTGCCACCTTAGCCAGACCCCCATCCAATTGACTTGAACATAAAGGACACACCAGTGTAACGGCAAACCTGAAGAATGAGACTGCACTTCTATCCCTAATTTCCTGGAATGTGGCAGAACTTGAAAACCTCCTAACGGACCATGAAGCCATGTCCTCCTTAACATCATATGGTGTTATATGCATCCAGGAATACCGGAGAGATGTGGAAGACCCACTTGAAGGCTATTATGAGTTATTTTCACCTGCCACCAGACAGTACATTAAGAGCCATGCAAGGGGAGGCCTAGCCATCTTTTTATCATCTCGTTGGGACTTTGTGGCTTCTGAGTACGGCCCCGGACAAAGACTTTCTATGCGTGGAGGTTAAAAACTGGAGCTACAACTCTGCACAAAGTAAGCTATTCCTGCTAAACGTGTATATGCATCCAATAGCCTCAGAGAAAAAACAAAAGGTGAAGAAGCAAGAGCATCTAATACTAGATATTAGACTTAACCACCCCAAAGCTCATCTCCTTTTGACCGGAGATTTTAATTAAAATCTGATCGATAACCCTTTTTGCAGTTCCTCTGAAGAAACAGCGGATGCTCGGTGGTTGATCTCATCACAGGTAACAATTCCACAAAGTGACGATTCCACAAAGCGCACTCTGATAGTAGCTCTATAGGGAATGTCCCTGCGAGCACTGAACAGACGCTTTCCGGAAGATCAACCACCTCATTTTACACATTTCTTCCCAAAAAGATCTGCTGTTTTAGATTACCCATTTCGTTCAATCCCACTGATCAACTCTATTAAGTCTTTCTCCATCATCTTATCTTGCGCTGCAAAAGCGATCATGTGCCCCAGAGCCTAATCATAAAAAATTGCAGCAACAAACACATCACTTTAAGGACTGTTGGCTCAAAGGACTCTCATCATAACCGGAGACACCTTAAATGGAGCTCAGAAGTTGCTACGAATACACCATCTGGAAAACATCATTATCAGAACAGGACCTTCCTTCGTGGCATACAGATCATTATGACGTAGTCATTTTAAGTCGAACAACTATGGGCTAAAAAGGCTGATCAATGTCTGGCACATACATAGCAGCTTAAACGGAATGATGGTAAATTTAAAAAAAACAAAAAAACATTGTGATATTCAGCAGAAAAGGAAAAAATTGGGTGCTTGGTTCCTGAACAACAGCCGCCTGATTACATCAAATGAGTTTAAATATTTGGGATGTTGGCTGGATGACAAAGGATGATAAAGGAGGCCATTCAATTAATCTAAACTCATTAAAACCAAAATCTGATTCACTGCAACTTGCTTTTCATCAAGGATTGAGCCACACTCAAGTGCACAAAACAGCCTACCCTCGAACCTTGCTGAAGATAGTAAAGGCCAAACTCATCCCTACACTGGGGTAGGGCACAGAGCCTTCCCAGGGAAATTGGGTGCCTTTTTGAATAGCGCTCAGGCAGGGAATTTTTTAATGTAACTAAAGCATTGTGTGGTAGCATACTGTCATTTACAAACAGCACATTTCAATTGAAATGGCCACTGAAGTTGCACAGACATACAGTTTTACTGATTGCACTCAAATGATAATGTATTGAAATAAGGTTTCAGTGAATATTTATCTGTGCCTCACCAAGTAAAGGATCTTAATTTGTTTTGATCCTATTAAATTCTTCGTTTCCATCACACTTCAGAATTACAAAAAAATGTGCTTCATTTTAGCTTTTCCAACTGCTGAATGTATTTACATTTTGTTGTGCGTTACAAACAAAGGACGTCCTTTATTTTCACACTCTCTGTACCCCTTTAACCCAGCAAGATTGTCACATAAGTAATTTTACTTTTATTTCTCTGACTGCAAAGAGTTTGTAAACACCAATCCCCATGTTAAAAAAATAAACTGCAATTTGTCAGAAGACATACCCTGACGTTTAACCTCTGTCTTTGAAACATAGGGGATGCGACAAGATGTATACATCATTTAAAGTCATCTTTATTTATTGCTTGGACTTTTGCGACCCATCAAAAATCTGCTCGGCGGGTTGCGACTCACAGTTTCGGAAACACTGCTCTACTGGATTTTTTTTATTATCAGTTTCTAATTATTTTTTTCTATATCATATATGTTATTAACTCAACGGTTTCCCTTTTTAACCCTTGGGTGTTTTTCACTATAATCGCTTTCTAACTGACTCATTTTTTGGTATACGTGGTGACCCTTTTTAATTTACTATCATTGCGACTAACAGCTGGTATCTTCGAAGAGATTGATATGCTGAGTTACACGCGATATGGACCTGCTAATAGGTGAGGCAGAGACATCAACTATTTTTTGATTATTTTACTTTCTTACACCTCTTTTTATTTTTGGTACATTGCTTTTGCACTCTGGTTATTTTTCGCACAATACAAGGCATGTTTTGGAACAAGACATGGTTCGTTGGTGACCAGTATTACCATCTAAAATGCACGTTTTCATGTTCGTGGTTTCACGTTATGTTGTAAACTAACAGGTGTCTGTGGTCTCAATTGTGTTTATCACTATATCGTCGGATTCACTATTTATGTGGACGGGTTTTCAATCTGTCAACTGTTAATTGAATAGTTGAGTACCGCGGCTGGTGAATTAGGTCTTTTCTTAGCTACTCTACGTTCACCTAGTTTTTTCAATTTAATTTTATTAATTTAATGGGGTAATTTCGCCAAACCACTACAAGTTGGCTCATTGAACTAGGAGTTGTATTTTCTCTGTTTTTAAACGTTTGTGATCGATTTCAATATCATGTGTTTGTGTTTGCAGCATATTCCCATTGATGAAGGTCCATGATGGTCCAAAATGCATTGGGGACACGATTTAGTGCTCATAATGTATGAGTTTTATATTAAATATATTGTGGATTGATGAACCAAGATTCGTTCAAGACACTCACTAATAAAATATGATTTTTTTCAGGATTCCAAAAACTAATTTTCAGAAATATAGCAAGTTACTGATGAAGCAATAAACATTGATGGTCATAATTTAATGAGTACTGTTATACAAAACTCACATGCATTTTTGGCTGATCAAGTGACAGTGCACTTTGAGACTATCGTTTTGTTTGATAATAACGACCAATTGATATATTTCTGTGTTCTAAGAAGAGGAACACACCAACGCAGCATGTCCATACTAGTTTACTTTATATTTGAACTAAAAAGATTGCAGTGCAGGAACTACTCTTTTTGGTTAGCTTAGTTTGTCAGTCACCATCAGGAAGAGAAATTTGTTTACTGTCTTTGCCCTGGATTCACTTGAACTTT
This sequence comes from Calotriton arnoldi, assembly GCA_963921515.1. Taxonomy (NCBI): domain Eukaryota; kingdom Metazoa; phylum Chordata; class Amphibia; order Caudata; family Salamandridae; genus Calotriton; species Calotriton arnoldi. Next base: position 4,181,775 of record CAWUFW010000459.1, read on the forward strand.
GTATGATAGAAATGGAGGATGTAATAATTACTGAAAGATTTCTGAATTTACAGAGATCCAAAATCCTTGTTTAAAGAAAAGCTAAATGAGGAAGTAATTGGCATTTGTACAACAGTGTAACGTTTCAATTGTTTTGACCACACATTGACAGCAACAACCGCAACTCTGCCTGATATTGAAATGTTAATTTACAGTGTAAAAATACTGATCATAATTATTCTGAAACAATTTATGCAATATCAGTAAAGGAATCAAAAATAGCACCAATATATTTTTGTCTTTTAAACGGGACTCTCCAACGTTGTGCCATTCCAGATCACTATCTAACAAAACACCTGATCCCACTGTCATACTTCAACCAGGAATCGGGATTCTAATGAACAATCGTATAGGCCCACCAAAGCCTCTGATCAACCCCAGTACACTGTCCAAGATGATTCCACCTTAACGACAATCACCCCAAATACACCTCTCAAGTTAATAACGAAATATTGAATCGAGGTAACATTGTCAGACCTCTGGCCTCACACCCAAATCTCCATCACTTAAACTCTATTAACATAGCTGCTATACAGTTCATCCCTTCAAATATACTGGCTCACAAGGAAGCAACAGGTAAGTGAGCAGGGAGAAAGGGGAGCAGAGAAAGAGGACCAGGTCAGTGGAGGGTGCTGGCAATGGATACCGGCAGAAGGGAGGGGGCAGTCATATAGGGATACTGACCCTCGTTTGCTGATCCTTACTTTTGCATTACAGGAGCATCAAGTATGCGGGCATGCATACTCAGGAGAGTCATATGCAGCTCAGAGACCCTGAGGGGAAGGCATGGCAGGGACTAGTGCAGCCAGCTGGATGCCAACGAGGGACTGTTACAACGCTGCCACGCGAAGCTCTTGGGTGGCCCCGGCAGTGCACCAACCTGGATGGTTCGATGCGGCCTCTGGGACAGCTGGAGGAAAAACAGGGAAACAAGGGAGAGAGCATGGACCAGGAGGGCATACTACGGCCTGCAGGTATCAAGCTGGAGTTAATGAAAGGTCTATGCAGCAAGGGCAAAACAGTATGGAGGCACGGAATGAGGTGCACACGGGGTCCTGGGATGCGGGAGAGGAAAATTCACAGTTGCATTTTGATGAAAGGAGCTTAGAAGGAGGCGAAATAGTGGAGGATGAAGCCACTGGTGAGGAAGAGCAGAGGTGGTGAGCAAACAGTGCATGCGGGGGGTTCAAGTAATAAGCTTGTGCCTAGTCTGTTGCAGGATCGATGGGAAGAGGAAGGTCACCTTGCACAGGCTGATGTGGTTGGAGCCCCTTCACTACTGCTTAGGCGGCTGGATCCAGTGCGAAGGCTGACCTTGACGCCAGTTAAAGGCAAGGGGGCTCTGAGGCTCAAGGTCACGAGATACAAAAAGAGTTGGTAGGGGTGAACGCGGGGGGACAGTAGAGACATACGCCTCAGAAAAGGTTTGTATGTAAAAGATACAGGGGTGTGTACAGAGACACAGGCGGCTGGACAAGTGACAGGCGTGAGTTAATCACAAATACAGGACGCAGAGGGACAGACACAGTGGGTACAAAACGCAGATATGGGGCAAAACAAGAAAAGATTCAGCAGGAAAAGAAAGAAGATAGGGTAGAAGAACAGGCCAAAACAGGGATGCACGGGGACAGACAGAAGAAACTAAGGACCTTAAACCTAAGATATTACCTTATATGGGAGCTACAAAGCCATTGGGAGCTCACCTAATGTAGGCAACCAAGGAGAAAATATCAAAAGGGCAGCATGTAGAGATGTTAAAATTGCTACATTGAGAACTACGGGAGAAAGAAGGGTCTAAGGAAGAAGAATTCAGGGCACGGTAAGCATGGGTCCCAGAGGCCAAATGGGGGGGGGGGGAGATTGATACGGACCTCTATCAACAGACAATGAGTTCAGTTAAGTTCGGGAAGACCACATTTACTGCATGTGGCCTTCCATTAGTGTACCAGCCCTTTCAAACCCGCCCCACCCGAAGGGGGTGGGGACTAGACCAAGGAACCAGGGAGGAGTGCATGGGTCATGTCTGCACAAGGGAATATTGTAGATTGTGGCACAAGTGCTCTAAGTGCGTGGGAAGACATCCACTAGTGTAGTGCTTCAGAGCTGGGAATAGCGGTCAGACAGCAGGCAGGGCAATGGAATCAGCACAACAGCACATAAAACAAAGGAATCAGACGGCAGGGGGCAGAGGAGGATGTGGAGCACATGTGGATATGGGCAACGGCTCATACACCAATTAAAACACAATGTCTAGACGCATGGTTAGCACACTACCCCATCACAGAGGATGCACAATTGTTAAGCAAAGGTTTTCGGGTGGGATTCAGACCAGGGAATGCGGGACCAAGATTCAAAAGGTGGGCAGAGAACTTAGGTCAGCTTATTCACATAAGCAGGTGGTACAGGGAAAACTGCTAAATGAAATCCAGGAGGGAAGAAATGGCAGGGCCATTTAATACTTGGCCAATGACTGATCTGATCATCTCACACCTTGGGGTGGCACTGAAGAAGGAGAAGGATCAATTTTGCCTCATACAACACTTGTCTTGGCCAGAAGGAGCTTCTGCCAATGATTTTATATCCGAGGACGTAACGTCAGTGTCATATTCATCAGTGGATGTTGCAGGGCTCTGGCTGAAAAGGTGGGAAAGGGGGCACAGATGACAAAATGCGACATAAAATTATGCTATTACCGGTACATCCAGAGGACTTTCAGTTTGAGGGACAGTGGTTCGTTTGCAAAGCGTTACTCATGGGGTGTTCCATCACTTGTGCCCTCTTCGAGCGATTTAGCTCTTTCTTACAGTGTGTGATCACATGGCAAACAGGCAAGGATAAGGTGACACACTACCTTGGCGACTTCTTCCTAGTGGGTCAACCCGGTTCAACGGACTGTCAACAGCAGTTGGCAAGGTTTCACAACCTCATGGGTGAACTAGGAGTGCCCGTAGTGCCAGAGAAGACACTAGGTCCAAGCATGACTTTGTCATTTCTGGGGATTGAACTGGATTCAGTGCCATGGAAGTGCACCTCCGGGCAGACAAGAAACTGCACGTGCAGATGTTGACTGACAGTATGTTGACAAAGCCAAAAGTGACAGTTAAGGAAGTACAGGTACTGTTAGGACATTTGAACTTCGCGTGCAGAGTAGTGAGGACAAGGAGGACATTCTGTAGGAGACTTAGCCAGTCTTTAGCGGGGCTTTCGCTACCACACCACAACATGCGCTTGTCAGCGGGTACCGAAGAGGAACTAAGCATGTGGGGCAGGTATCTAGAAGATTTCAATGGCATTCCTATGATGGCTCCAAAGGAATGTGAATGGGACGTACAGATATATTCTGATGCCTCAAGGGGCATCGGTTTTGGGTTGTACTGGCAAGGTAGATGGTGTGCTGAAGAGTAGCCAGGGAACTGGAAGCATGGGTCAGGAGCATTGCATTCATAGAATTTTTTTTCCCTAGTGGTAGCGGTAACGCTGTGGGGGCAGGAACTGGCACATAAGATGGTCATCTTCAGAGTAGACAACATGGCTGTGGTACATGTGGTGAATAAACAGTCAGCAAGGGATGCACAGGTACTTAAGCTGCTGCGGGACTTCGTAATGTGCTGTTTTATGACCTGATATAGCATTTAAGGCCAGACATGTGACATGTGACATGGGTGGACAATGACATCGTGGATGCTTTGTCTCGTTCACAGTGGGAGAGGTTCCATTGGCTGGCCACAGAGGCGGATGAGGTCAAGACAACTGTGCCAGTGAGAATGTGGACCATAGGCGAGAAAGGATGCTGCAGTTGGTGGTAGGGTCTCTGGCGGAATCCACTAGGAAATCGTACAGGCAGGCTTGGTGGGAGTTTCTAGCCAGTGGGGCTAGGCAGAGGTTTGTACCAAGAAAAAAGATTTTTGTGCAGTTTATCCTGAAGTTGATAAAAAGGGGTTATCTTGGATTAAGGTTACAGGGAAGCTGGCAGGGATTGGCTTCATGGGCAAGCTGTTTTGGGATTATCCACCGTCGTCCAGGGAACTGGGCAGACGTATGCTAGAAGGATGGGCAAGGGAAATGGATAGTAGGGTTTGGGTCAGGAAGCCAGTGTCCAGGGAACTGTTAGGTAGCATATTAGGAGTACTGCCAGAGATTTGCAGAGGGAGGGGGGAGACAGTCTTGTTTTCAACTTTAATGTCTTGGATGTTCTTTGGGGCGTGCAGGGTGTCGGATCTACTGGGCAGAAAAAGAGTGCCAAGGTTGGATTGGACAGGTGTGGGGGTAGGAGAGGGGAGTTAGGTAGCTTAGAGCTGCGACTTAGACAATTTAAGACAGACCAAAGATGTAAGGGGAAGACAGTGTTATGTGCTTTCTCAGATTCTGGTTTGTGCCAGTGAGGTGGGGAGTTAAGCTGAAAGTAATCAGGGGTACAAGTCATGGGGCGGTTTTTTGTCGAGATGATAGGGAATTAGTTACTCCTGGTCAGTTACTTTGGGTCATACACAAGGCGCTGGCAAAGCTGGGGAAAGCCCCAGGAGACTGTACCTAAATGGGGTGGGTCAGAAAAGTCTGAGAGAAGGGGAAGGTTTTTTCTGAGTGGCGGTTGGCAACTACTTTTGACATGGTTGTAGGTTAAGATTAGGGTTGTGAACAGAGGTGAAACAGGAAAAAGTGGTGTGGCAGGACAGTTACACTGGGAGGAAGCAACAAATTAAAAGTTAAGATGCAAGATACTCCGATGTTCATAGAAGTAGGTTAAAGGTTACAGGCGTTAAAGGTCAACAGTTAAATACAGAGTAGGAATTAATCAGCTGCAAGGAAAGGATGTAAAAGGGGTGGGAATGTTAGGGGTGGGAGAGTAAGTGAAAGTAGGTGAATAATTGTATAGTGAGGTTTAGTTTTGTAAGGTGAAAGCCTAGGTTTAAATTTGTGATGTGCACCATTCTTCAATAAAGCAGCCAGAATTGGTGTTAGACGTCAGTATGCCATTTGCCACAACAGTTCCATTCAAGTATGGAAACTTGATCCTCAGCACCTTGATGCCATGCCACCATACAACTATCAGAATGGCCTCGGAACAAAGGTGATAGGTGGTACAGATCCGTAAGAAAAAGAATGCTAACTGCATCTCCAGAATCTCTTATTGACACCCTTGTTTCATCCCTTGTTTATTGCTTTAGTTGGCTGCTACAGATTCAATCAGAGTTACTGTTTCCAGGATCATTTGTTTCCAGGCTAGGCTGGGCTGTGCTCATGTTTCCTTAGTTGGATGCAGTTCATGGTGAAGGAAGTCACTGGCTAGGCACTGGTTCTTCAGCCCAGCTGTTCTACCCCAGCCAAACCAGACACTTAACAAGGAGCTGGCAAATGAAGTTAAGGTTGGGTTTTAGTTAGAGGGATGTGGGCTTTGGTGTAGGCTTGTGGTAGTAGGCAGTGGTAGGCCCCTTCTCAGGGACAAAATGCAGAGATGAATTCATACCATAGGATGTGATCATACAACAGGCAAAATTATTTGTGCTTTTTTTATATATAATTTCTAAAATATACAGAGTCAAGGAGGGGCAACAGAGAAAATAGTCAAAGGCAGGCAAATAACATAGATGTCTCTGCTCAGTCAATACCCAGGAAGCCATCCATGATAAAGGAATTTCCAAGTACCAGAACATGCCTATGCCACGAACAAAACAAAGGCAACTATAGATGTTCTGAAGTAAGTCAGCCACAAGCAAAGCAAGGAAAAATGTCATCCATCTGGCCAGCAGGCTGCTCTTTGTGCCCCAAATCAGCAGATAACAAAATGTCAGTGCAATTGTTTGTTTATGAACAAGCTTCTGAACCTATTGTGCTTGGAGTATTGTTAGAAGAACTACAAGATGTACCCCTTAATGAGGTACAGATTGACCAGCAGGGGACAAAAGGCTCTAGAAAGGAAACCCTAAACACATAGAAATTTTCAGTTTCAAACTCAAACTCGAATTATTTGATAGAAACAGGAGCAAGTTACCATCTTCAAGACTCACTTTAAAGTGATCAGCAAGTTAAAATGGTTGAACTAGACGTACATATATGAATTGCAAAGGAAAAGCAACCATTTTTTAATTTTAATCAGAATACTGTAATTAGCTTGAACCATTATGTTTCAGAACCTGCATCTATCAATAACCTTAAGAGATAACCCAGATGTCAGCCCCAAATGTAACAGTATTAATAATTCACCTTGTTTTTCCTCAGGAGAAAGCAACAGCTAATCAAGACACTGGACTGGATCAATGATTATGATGTAACAGGTTAAAAAGGGAAAGTATTAAATGTGTTAATAAAATAACAGACATTCAAAGCAACCACATGAACAATGTGTGTTTAAATCAAAATCTAATGGAAGAAGGCAAGTGCTTCCCAGATACTTCAACTTCTGCAGCAACTTCAACTACAAGAAATTAAAAGGTTTCAGATTACCAAGGCTTCTAATATACAAAAGGAATTTGGTGACATCAGTGAAAAATTAGAACACTATGCCTCAGGCACTGATGACGTAAGTCAAGAATTTCTGCAAAATGACGCACTGGCATCACTTGACGCGGAGAAGGCGTTTGATCGCATCGAGTGGAAATGCCTTTTAAAGTACTGGAACGGTTCGGACTGGGGGATCAATTCATAGCCAAAGTGTGACTGCTATACGATAACCCCACTGCACAAGTAAACTGTATGGGGCTTTGTATCGGAGCCGTTCCCAATACGCAGGGGAACGCGTCAGGGATGGCCTCCATCCCCACTCCTCTTTCTCTTGGCTATGGAGCCCCCAGCAGCCCAAGCTGCCAGCGTTACTGGCATACGCCTCCCAACGGGAAAATCTAAACTCTATCTGTACGCAGATGAAATTCTGCTTGCCCTCACGGACCTACCCCGCTCCCTGCCATCCCTGCTCCAAATTATAAACTATTTCTCCTCCTTTTCCGGCTACAAAATAAATTGGGACACAAGCGAAGCACTGCCCATCTTAGACGGGACCACAAAAGCGGCCATACAAGGGTTCCCCTTCCACTGGCAACCCTTGTGCCTCAAATACCTGGGCGTACTGGTGAACAAGGGGACGGAAGGGATGGTTGCAGATAACTTAAGCCCCCTGCTTACCCAGATGCAACGCGACTTTGAAAAATGGAAGGCGCTGGGGCTCTCCATGTGGGGTAGAGTACAAGCTGTGAGAATGGTCACTCTCCCGCGCTTCGTATATAACCTTGGCATGCTCCCCCTTCAGGTCCCTCTGACCACGCTACACTTAATAGACTCTAGGATAAAATCCTTTGTGTGGAACTCAGCGAGGCCCCGTCTGGCAGCGCTGAAACTGAAAGCACGCCACTCCTGCAATTATCCCAAATTGGGTACATCCTAACAGAAGCCCCCGACATGCCGCAATGGGTACATATAGAAAGGCACCTGCTGTCTACAGAGTCAGGCTTCTCCGCCCTATTAGGGACAGGGACAAGCCGTCACAATCCCACTAATCCGGTACATGCGCAGGTCCTGGCAACGTGCGCATTGACTGTTGGGCTTGAACCCTTGAATCCATGAGAAAGCCCCCTTGTGGGGACATGCAGGCATACGCATTGGTGGACAGACACTGTCCTGGCCCCCGTGGAAGGCAGCAGGCATCCACACCTTGGACCAGCTCCCCCATGACGGTGACCTCAAGATATTCGCGCAACTGCGAGAGGAGTTTGACCTCTCGGCGCAGTAATCGTGGAAATACATGCTACTTTGGCAATGCTTGCAGAAAAGTTAAGGGCCGCGTCCTTGGTCGCTACAGGCCTCGCACGTGGTATCGTACCTGCACATGTGGGGAAAGCACAAGGGGGTTACGTCCGGCCTGTACGGAGTACTGGCATCCCACCTATTTTCGCAGCCCCTATTGCGAGACCTACGCACAAGATGGCAAACCCGTTATCGGTCTCTTATGAGGATGACGAGTGGATAGAGATCTTGGATGACCTGGACAGGGGCAACCGCGAGGAAAGACTGAAATTCTGTCTATTCAAAATCCTCCATGATTGGCAGTAGTCACCAACAAAACTGCACAGGGCAGGGCTGCTTCCGCATGCCAACTGCTGGAGAAACGCTGACACTGGTTGCGACATGACCCACATTATATGCGAATGCTCGATGGTGCAACCCTTCTGGGCCTACGTGGGCCAGACCTTACGCACCACAATGCCCCTGCACCTCCCACTTACTCCCGCCACTATCCTCCTGCACGATCTGCGGCAATCTCAAGAGCTTTCAAAGCCACGACGCCTCCTGCACACAGCATTAGCCACAGCCAAGATAGGCATACTGCGACAGTGGAGATCACCGACCCCACCATTGTAGGAGGCAGGGTTGATAGCCATGATACACACGGCCACCCACGAATGAGTCATTTACAACCTTCAGGACCAGGTAGACCTGTTCCTTCAGGTATGGGCACCCTTCCTACGCGCATATAGCGACAATGACGAGAACCCCACAGCAGGTAACCCAACTCATGCAGCGGCAACAACGACATCAGTTGGCATTATCTCAACCAAAACAAGAGCAGTGGCCCCTCGCTTAAGAGTTCACCCCCCATCAACGCTCATACAGCCTTACATATACCCCAATCCCCCCTCCACTCTCTCTCACATGGCCATGCCAGGAAGGCTCTACACAACCCACTTTGCATCCTTGGCAACCCCAGCCATCTTGCATTCTCAGATACGTACCCCGATAATCTTTTTCATCCCCCCGCACGCCTTGGTCTCCTCCCTCCCTGCTCACCTAGCATCTCCCCCCTGCCCTCACTCCCCCTCCACACCCTACCCCACCGGCACCACAGATGCACTACTCCAAGCTCCGCAGACGCCGTGAAGAGCACCCGCAGTAGGAGGGTACTCCTTCCAAGACCTGGACCCTCCCCCCCACCAGGCACAGTAGCAGTACTAAGGAGAATGAAGAGCATTCCCCCAGCGTTACATGCCGATACGCCCAATTTATAGACGACACTAGGTACATACACAGATTTCAACTTGTTGAACAAAGCCGCCTCCCATAAGGCCCCACGTTCACATTTGGCCAACGCTAGACCCACTGCCATTGCGATATCTATCAGGTCACGGTGCCCTTCAACACCCCCTATTTCTCCCCCTCCGACTCATACCAATGTATGTTTCTCTCAGCCCCTAAGAGGCACACGTCACGTAAATTTCTCGTTAAAATGTTTACCCAGTCATTGTAAGTGTCTGAAATAGAAGATTCAAGAGTAAATAATTAAACGGCCAATTGAAGAGCTTTCTACAGAACTATTTTTCCTTAAGATGAAACAGGAGGACCTAGAGAACCATTCTCTAAAACCAAATCTGAGGCTAGTAAGCATTCTGGAAAACATATAAGAAGGCAAGAATGTGGTTAACTATGTTACTCATTTGATAAAAGAACATGTATTGCCTGATGTCACCAGAGCCGGTCGGGTTCGGTTATAGGTTACTACCGTAGGTGCATCACCACTTACCATTTTGCTCAGTTTCCAAGATTTTAGGATAAAAGAACAGATTCTATCTAAACTATTCAACTTAGAACAATAAAGGTACCAAATGAGTTCACCTTCATAATCTATCCTGACATCTGCTTTGAAATCTCAAGACACAAAAAGAAATTAAAACAGACAGCTGAAAAATGTAAGCAAATCAGTGAACAAACACAATTAATACAGCCCGGCATGTTGAAAGTATTATAGGCAGAATATCTGTCCATCTTTTTGTATGTCCCATCTTCCCAGATCTTACTGTGAGAAATCCAGGAAGTTAAAGCATACTCCAGAACCCAAAAAAATTATTAATGGGACATATGAAAATAACTCCGAATTGTGAATTATCACCACATTATTAAAGTATTGTTAGTTCTTCAGGGTAGTTATCCCAGGTTAATGCAATACCAGGGCACAATTGGGAGAATAAGGGGTAGGAGATATACCATTAACAGCGGTGGTCACGAATCCTGTAGAGGGAGGGCACGGTTAAATTCATGGGGGCGCATGGGAAATGTACAAGGGGATCAAGGGAGTAAAAAAAGGAAACAACCTATAAAAAAAATTATGGCTGCTGAAATTCAAACTAGAAGTTATTGTTCAAGAAAAAGTTAAGACAAGGAAATGTTGGACAATTTATATTAGTTCGTTCTACTAACTAGCAGGTGAAAGGGTCAAGCCACGCAAGCATGGTTACACACTAAGAAACCCTCAATAATCCCTTTACAAAAAATACATTTTGTAAGGGGAAATGGAGGACAAACTCAAATGTACTTGATGAGAACCAAATGTTTTTTGTTTTCTTGTGGGCTGCGACAATGAAATGAGTAGCAATAACAATTAAAAAAGAAATTGGGCTAATTTTGGCAGGTCAGCTAATCAGGGATATATATTACAGTTCTTTTTTGTGGCCCGAGCATAAACAACACAAGGACTCTAAAAGCTGGGTGCACAACCAAGTCCGTTATGGGTATTTTTTTTTCTCCATAACAGATTTTATTGGATTTTAGCAGAATATTCAGGCCGGAACGGCCTACATACAGAAATAAGTAATCATACAGCAAATTCTCAGTAACAATAGAAATACAACAACACAGTTAGTTCCCCAATCACCCGACATACCCCACAATTCAGCAATAAAATCATCATTCAGCTACAGAACAGGACCCTTCTGCAAATTCTCAAGTTGGGACTCTAGGGTGGGTACCGGGGCCAGGAATATGCCTCTATAATCGGCCCACTGTTGCCAAATCTTTGAATGTTTTTGAGGGCATCCTTGCGCCTGAAACACTGCGACCTCCAGCCCCTTTCAGTAATCGATCTCGCTCCTCCAGGCTCCCACTGAGGGATATGTAGTGGCCTTCCACAATCTGGCGATGTTGCTTTTCGCTAGTGTGAGACCTAAAAATAATAAATGTCTTTTGTATATCTTGCCTCCTTTTCCCTCAGTGCTATGAAGTAAGAGTAATTTTGGGTCTAATTAGATTTCTCAGTAAAGGTCCTCTCCAAGGAAAGATGTCACCCCCTGCCAAAAGCGCTCCAAAGCCACACAACTCCAGGCAGTATGGAGGAAGGTGCTTTCCCCAACCCCACAGCGAAGGCACAAGGAGGATCCAATGACACCAATGCGCCAAAGTCGAGATCTAGTATAATATGCTCAGTGGAGATATTTTAACTGAATTGGGCGAGAACGGGATGAGATTGCTGCCCCACGCGGGGCCTCTAAGGCCTCCATCCAGTCATCATCATCAATAGTAGCTCTGCCCCCTTGCCATGCCGTCTGAAGAGCAGGCAGTGTGGTGGTGCTATGTGCAATCAGGGATTGGTAGATTTGCGTTATCTTGTGTGTGTCCAAATCAGCCATTAAGAGTTTGCCCTCTAGCAGGTTGAACTCCGGCAGGTCTTGAAGATCTCGCAGATAGGGGGATATAGCATGGTGCAACTATAGGCATCTATAAAAATGGCTACGGTGTAAGTGATAGCCATTCTGTAGCTCCTGAAATGATTTCAATACCATGCCGCACATAATGTCTCCCAGTGTGCAGATTCACATGTCATCTCACTTTTTAAACCCATTCTGCGAGGCTACCTGGCAAAGAACACCTCCCACAGTGGTCCATTCTGAGTCAATCTTCCCCACCACCCCATCCGCCAAAGGGTATGCCTCCATGGAAGTATAACGACTTGAGTCGCAGGGGAAGGGAGCCCAACCCTCCCCCACTATAGAGGAAGTCGAGCAAGGAAAAGTCACCCATCGCCCACCTCTCCGTCGCATATGCAGGGTCATCTTGCGCACTGTATCACCAGTCATTGATGATTAATAGATGAGACGCAGCATAACAGGAGCATACATCTGGTGCAGCAATACCGCCACAATGTGTGAACTGGAAGCCCATCCGAAGCGCGATGCATGCCGCACCCCCCCCAGAGGAACGGAGTCAGAACTGTATTTATCTATTGAAACCACATGGGGGAATAGCATAGTGGTAGTTCTGCAGTTGGTATAACAAACAGGTCAGTGAGACCATCCTCTAAATCATCGAGCAACCCAGCAGAGACAGCGGCAGCAGAGAACAGGAATTCACCTCCTCCTTAAAACGCAATAACATTGAGGCCAAATTGCAGGCCCAAGATACGGCAGGGTCGGGAGAAATAAACACCCCTAGATACTTAAACCCAATTTTAGCCAGTGTTAACCCAAACGCCCCTTTCACATCATTAGTGGACCCGCCCACTGGGAACACCATCGAACATTAAGGCAGAGTCCGGAGGTCTCTCCAAAGATCTGCATAATCAGCAGGATGCAAGGGCCAGAGGTCTTTGAATCTGTAATAAAAAACAGGACATCATCAGCATATCAGGCTATCCTGTCAGATAACTCCGCAGACCACTCTTGCCCGCACCTGGGCATCAGCCCTCACCAAAGACGCCAATGGCTCCACAGGTAAGGCTAACACTAGGGTGGGATAGTGTGCACCCCTGATGAGTACCCCTATGGATCTTGAAAGGCTCTGAAACCGCACAAACGACACAAGCTGAGGTCATTGAGTCAGTGTAAAGACAGCGGACATACAAAAGAAAGCGCGACCAAGGTTAATGCTCCAAAGGAGAGTAAACCAGTACTCCCAGTAGACTGAATCAAAGGTTTTATCCATGTCTGTGAGCAGAACAGCGGTAGGTCTCTCCAAGTAGTCCGCCAAGGCTAGCACATTGTAAACTCGCCAAATGTTATGGCGCGTGGCCCAATGGGGCACAAACCCTGCCTGATCAGGATGTACCAAATCCGACATATGATTAGTCTGTTGGCCAAGTTTTTTGCGAAAATTTTCACCTCAAAATTGAAGAGAAAATTGTCCAGAAGAGTGGTCCTCTGGCGGGTGCCCAGGTTTGTGAAAGACGACAATCTCTGCATGTCGCTAGTCTGGCAGGAGCTGTGTATCCTTTAGTGCCGTGTGAATTACTTCTAGTAAGTGATTTCCCAGTTGTGGCATATATGCTTTGAGAAATTCACTAGGGAATCCAGTCGGCCCTGGGACTTTCCCAAGCCGTATCTCTGCTAGAGCTGCAGACAACTTGTCCACTGATATTTTCTCGTCAAGTTGTGCACAAGTGGCATCCAACAGAGATGTTGGGGGAAGGGCCTTAACGAATTCAAGTATTTGGTCCGTGGTAACCGTGTCTCTCTACGCGTATAGCTCCCCAAAGTAAATAGCAAAGCTTTGAGCGACCTCCCGGGGGCTCAACAGCAGCTCACCCCAAGCATCCCTCACCACAGGCACCGTAGCGGCCTAACAAAGTCTATGTAACATTTTACTAGATTTATTGCTCCACTGATAGATGCAGCTCTGTGCAGCCTGCCATGCTTGTTTAGCCTCATCCAGGAGCCGCTGTTGATACAACTGCTGGGTTAAGCTCAATTGACATTGTCCCACCTCACTCTCCTGCCCTCGGCTGTCTTCATCAAGTTGACGCATCTATGCATCAAGTTTGACCAGCTCACGTGTTTTACGTCTACGTTCGCCTGTGCAGAAGCAAATATCAACTCCCCAAAGTGCTGTTTAAAAGCTTCCCATAATATTGTCTTGAAAGGCACTGTGTCTACATTAATGGAAAAGTAATCTGTGATAGACCGATGAATGAGCACCATATATGATGGGTTTTGTACGTGCCAGGGCAACATACGCCAATGAAAGGTAGAGCATCTCGGGCCCACATGGAGCTCAAGGGAAACTGGGGAGTGGTCGGACAACCCTTGCGGTAGGATGTCTAATTCTGACACTCTGTGTAAATATCCGGCCACTCAAAAGAGTGTAGGAGGTTAGAGAAGTTCACTGCAAAAGGTGAATGTGGCGCACACTCTGTTTGTTAAAAATGCCCTCACCCACAAATTGTGGCGTGCTTCATCTTTGGGCTTGCTGCAACATCCATGTGCAGACCAACACCTGGGATGGAGCATAAGGTGGGGGAAGACAATACAGACAAATAATATCAGAGATCAACAAAATGTGCAGAGATCTAATTTAAAACTGGCTCAGGAATATCCTCTCTATATTTTATTCCTGGACTTCCTGGTCAGGATTAAAACATATGTAAAATAGGATTGTGTTGTCGGCTGAAGTATTAGCTCAACACCCTTCCTATCTGCATGCTTGTCAACATGTTTCAGCCATTTAAAATAGCCCGAGAGGGGTCATCCAGCTTTCTTCAGGACCATAGATCCCATATATCCCCAACTCTCCTACCTTACTTAGTTGATAGATTGAACACATCATACTTCGCATTTGAGAGAACTGACTCTCAATAGTATTGCAAAGACAGAGTTAATTTGCTCTAACATATATTGAATGCGACGCGACACAGCCACACACTCATCCCTTCTCTTCATGCACCATACTGTGTTGATGGATTCATATTCACCCATTCTTACATACTACAAGCCAAACAAAATTAAATTTTCACCTTGATCATGCTAAAGGTTTGATCACTACTTGCCGTGGAATCCACACTCAGAGCTGCCCCCGAGAGAGTGTCGTTCCTAGGGGAGACCGCGATCACTCAGGCCTTCACCCAAGTGGAGGAATGGGACACATTAATTGAATTTAAAAAGACTCATGTAAAAACCATCTTGCATGGAGCTATTCTCGCAGAGTATCGAAGAGCAAATGCAGCACCAAAGGGACTGCTGGTCAACAACGAACCTTTGATCTTCCTAGAAGACGTAGCATTCAGAAAGGACTGGGCGGTGATTGCTTGGAAATGTACAAGAGACTGGCTGATTTTAATTATCAATTCAGCCAAAAGGATAGCAGACACTCTACAAAAAAACAGATCCAGGCAAATGAACAGGGGCTCAGAACAAATGTACATTTAGCAATGTACAAAAAGAAACTCGAGGAAACCAAAAGCGAGTTAGGGGAATACAAGGTATATCTAAGAAACTACAGAAAGACTTAAAATGCTTCTCCAGAGAAAGAGTGTATCTATACACCACAGATGAATATATTCAACAAAAACAACTTCAAATTAAGATGGGTTGCCAAGGGGGGGGGAGGGGGCGGGAGATGGGGATACCTCGAGATCTGCCAGTAACATAGTGATTATGAATATAGACCATGGACAAGGGAGACCTCTTGCGGTGTTTGACGGTGGACTTTTTGGGGAGATTGCGTTTGTCGCTTAACGATGAGTCTAAGTCTATCCGTGGCAGAGTGTGGGGCTTAAGCAAAACAGTATCATCAGTCCAAGCAAAACACCTCCTCAGGGGTAACAAAGAAAAGAGTGCGGGAGTTGAAGATCACCCGCAAGTGAGCTGGATACAACAACGCATACTGAATCTTGAGGTCCCTTAGCTTTTGTTTCACCGCCAGGAATGATTGGCATAGTTGTTAAACCATCTTCGTGTAATCAGGAAATATAATGATGTGGCTTGATTCAAACTCTCAGGATTCTGCCAACCCACAAGAACGCTGCCAGCCTTGCCCATGCTTCCACTAACGCCATCAGCACCATGCTCATCTTTTATACCTGGGCACGCTCTTGGTTTGAACACCATTTAAGGCCTAAAACACTCATGGAGTGTCTTACAGTCCTAAGAGCGTGTTTCTGATTAATATTATGTGTTCTTGTTTAATTTAGGCCCACAGGATGCAGTTCTGAACAGCACTCATTGAAAAGCAACCATAGAACTGCAACTCCCACGATGCCTTGCTCTTTTGTAGGCATTTGATTGTCAGGTTGCGTACCCTGCCATGCTGGGAGAGGAACCCATATAAAACCGGGTTGCCCCCTAGTATGAAGCTTGTTATTACGTCGTTGACACGTCTGGAGGATGCCCGCAGGGTTGCAGAGTCTTGAGCTGAGCTGCATTGCTGAATTTCAAGCTGCGCAACGTGCAGTGTTGGAGCGACCCTTTCCAGGCCATTCCAGTTAATCACGGGGGGCGGTAAAGGGTGCACTTGCACCGAGCCACTTTTTGGTCATTAGTGAAGCACTTAGTTGAAGCATGTTCACTCAGAGATTAGTTCTGGAGACATCATGATGCGGGTGAACACGTCTTTCATTTCAATCTTCTGAGGTTAAGGCAGCCTACATTTTCTTTTATGTGCAGACTGTATATTGTTCATGATTGCAAGACTGTTAAGATAATTTCAGTTTTACGTTACTGTACATTGGAAGTATTGATTATTGAATGACTGTGAGAAAAGATAGAGGCAAGTGTGGAGGAATTCTTGCTAGTTATAACTAGTTCTCCAGAAAAGGCGAACCAGCTGTATTACACTATCTCCAAGTGCATTTCTCCTGATGAAGAAATCTATTTTCTTTTGTATTGCTTTTAACAGGGAAAGGGTGCTTAAGAGTTTCCCCTGTGATGTACAAGAGTTTTATGCTTAGGTAAGTGGATAAAGAGTGGTTAATCTAACATTCCTCTTAACTTGGGTAATAGGATTTAGCTGCATATTTATTAATGTTTCTCATTATTGATATTGCACAGGTGAATGTCAGTGAACCAGAGATGGAACCGTAACCTATATTCCTTTACAGGTAGGGTATATTGAGAAAGGGGCAACCGAGAGGAAGGGCAGTTAAGTTGTAGAGACAATTGTGTAACTGTGTTTTGTATCTCTTTCAGGTCTCCCTTCCTGCTGTCCCCTTCCTTTCCCTCCCTCACTTGATCACCCTCACGGACTGTGATATCATAGCATTCAGCAGTTGGGGATATTAAAAGGTGGAACTATTTCAGCATCACGTCGATCCACAGGAGTTCAACAGGCTGCTACAACACATGATCTTTCTTTGGCTTCAGGCATGCTTGAGTATTGCTTCCCTGTCTATGTACTGAAGATTTTTGCAATTACCGGTCTTGGCCTCGCCCCTGGAGGAGATTTTTCACCACAAAGCAGGACAACAGGCACCCTGCAGGCACCACCCATCTGAGCCATTGTGTTAAGAATTTGTCCGCAGAGGGGCCCTCGCAGCCCGGGGGTAAGCCAACAAATCACAAGTTGCTATGTCCTCCACTCTCGCTGTTAATTCCTTCTGCACAACCGTTCAGTGCAATGACCTTCTGCTGAAGGGTCATCACCGAGTCTTTGATGCCAGAGACCCTGGTCTCTGCCTCGATGATGCGATCTGCTGCCTTTCGGAGGTCCTGGCACAGCAGGGCAAAGTCGGTTCCAGCGTGTCAAGATTGGGTAATGGCTGCCAACAGCGCCGTGCTATCGGGCCCCGGCCCAGGAGCACCCACCAAATCTGCAGCCCCAGCGCCAATATTGGTGAATTGATCCATGGTGCTCTGTTTGGCTGCTGTGCCAAGATGTTTATCTTTAGACATGATTAGGTCACAGTCCCATCGTATATCCAGGAGGCTATGCTGAAGTGCGCAATGTGAACGACCCGCCAGACCACCCTATGTATCTCTTAGGGACAGCACAAGCAGTCAGCAGTGAATGACCCTGCACTGGCACCAGTCAAAGCTAGCTGGGGCAGACGACGACCGCCATACCAGGGACCTGGCTTGACCGCTTCTACAACCAGGGGACCGACTGCAGCGCACCCCCGTTACTGAGTCTTGCGTTGAGGAGCATGTCAGCAGGCCCCATCTCTCCAGACCAGAAGTCACTGAGAGGAAGGACGGATATTAATGAGCTTGCCTATTAGCTGGCAATTACTGCATGAGCGGCCACGGGATCAGTCTGAAATAATAGCCTTGGTCTGCGAGTCTGAGTAACATAGAATGCGGGGTACACCACGAGTTTTAATCATGGATCAAAGCACCATCCCAGCCCAGGACAGACTCTCAATCCCGCGACCCAATCTATCCTGCAATAGTGAAATGGCCCCAGCACCCGGGGAACACCTGGTCTCCAAGTCCACAAGCACAATTAATGCCCCACTTGCCACCAGGCCAAAACAGCAAAGTCCAATAGGCTCCAATTCCAGGCAATCACAGGCAGAGGGGGTGGCACACAAGGGCCCAGCGTCAGGCTGGCGAGCACTGGGGCCTCAAGCCTACCCCACAATGAGCCAGAACGGTGCAGGTCATGGCAGGCAGTCCAGCAGCTGCCACCACACAGGTCGCCGCGGGCCACCATAATTAGGCCGCAGCATCCGCTGGCAGCCCAGGCGCCACGCACCACCTATCGTCAGGCCTCACGGACTCCAAGCCGGGAACGACCTGAGCACTGTGCCCATCCCATCCAAAACACAGCAAGGCAACAGGGAGTCCCTGACACAGGACCGTGCAATTAAGTCGTCACGGTTTGTGCCGCGGACATTGCTCTCATCGCAGCGCCAGCCGAGCCGCAGCTCGCGGACCATCAGCGCTCACTGCACTCCACACCTTCTGGCCCCGCCGGGACCCATCCACCGCCACTGGATTCTTAGACACTCCTCATAGTCCCCACCAGGAGTGATGGAATGTATATTTTGGATTCGGGCAGGATGATGTCGAATAGGAGAAAAGACTGCGGGGAGCTCATCTAAATCGAGTCCGCTATCTTATCATGCTAAGCCATGCCCCAGTTATGGGGAATGTAAACATTTCTATCCTTCATTACTTTGAATTCACCTAATCCCAGGCAGTCATTGAGAGAACTTATGTGATCAAGGAAGATGGGAAAAAAAAGATCTTTTTTCCAAAGATTGCTAAAGAAAGGGCAAATTGCAACTAAACAAGGGCCAGATGTACGACCGTGGAAATAGCGCCTCGCAAATTGCGAGTTTTTTGCGACCCGCAATTTGCGAAGCGCTATTCCCAATGTACAACAGTGTTTTTCACACTGTTAGCGATTCCCAATGGGGTCGCAAATTGAGAGGCTCATGAATATTAATGAGCCTCTCGCAATTTACGACCCCATTGGGAATGGCAGGCCCTCCCAGGTATGGTGGCCTGCAGGGCTCAGCAGACCACCATGTCTGGGACTGCTTTTAAATAAAGCAGTTTTTTTTTTTTTAATGCAGCCCGTTTTTCTTAAAGGAAAACTGGATGCATTTAAAAAGGAAAAAAAGGAAACGTTTTAGTTTCATTTTTTAAGGGCAGGAAGTGGTCCCTGGGACCACTGCCTGCCCTTAAAAAATATTTCCCCCTGCATTTGCAAAGGAGAAGGGGACCCCTTCCCTTTTGCGACCCCATTACCACCCTCTTGAAGAGGGTGGTAATTTGCAAGTGTTTTGCGCCCGCAATTGCGGACGCAAATATTCTTACATAGGGTTGCGCTCGCTATTGGGAAGGGAACACCCCTTCCTAATAGCAAGTCGCAAAACCCTATTTTGCGAGTTGCAAAAAATTGCGACTCGCAAAATAAGGTTTGTACATTCCCCATGCTGTTTTTGTATGCGCAAACAGGTTTGCAAACCCCTTTGCACATGCAAAAATGGTCGTACATCTGGCCCCAAGTGTTAGAGATCCCTGGATGAATCAGACTATCAGTAACCAAGGCATATTTTTGAAGCAATACAAATTAGTTTACAAGGAAGACTACCAACCAGCTAGAGAAGAGAGAAAATTTTGCTAATTAGTTTAACCGTTTTTCGAGGCAGAGGTCAAAGATGGATTACACAACTAGCTAATGTGAAAACTCCAGAGGAAGGTGTTTTAGACCCAAACGTCTAGAACTAATATTTGGAAGGGTTACTTTTGCCCATTATTAAATTGGTCAAATCGATATATTAAGGTGGTAAGATTCCACTGTTTTTTGGCAAAGGCACAGAGGTGATGTTTTTAAAACCAGGCAAAGCAGCATTAAAATTAGGGTCATATCATACCATTATATTTTTCAATACCAACCATAAAATTTCTTATGAAAATAATTAATTGGTTATTATTGTTAGCTACTTCATTGATTTATAAGGAGTAGAATGTTTTCCTATTAGGCAATTTCTACTGACTATTATCTAGCAAAGGCATTTGATTATTTTTACATAAATAAAATGCAGGCAGCTGTTGTTCTGTTTGAGAATAAATAAGGCTTTCGAACAGATAAGGTTAAATTTTATGTTTTTCATTTTAGAAAGGTGTAAATGTCTTTTCCAGCTCTTCAGATGGATTTCCTCTTTGTACAAGGTCTTTATACAAGCTATCCTCAGCATAGATTGTCATATAACAATAAAGAGGCTGGAAAGGTGTCACTAAAATGCAGGTACCAACTCAATGTCAACTTTATTTCGGTTATTTAGACCATAAAAGCATGTTATTAAAATGTATAAAATATCCACCTATAAAACAAGTTCATAACATAGTGCATTGTGATATCAATCAAAAAAGTTAGTTTGGAAAGCATGGTACACAATCATCAGAAGCAATCATTCGGAGTAGGTTAAAAAACTATACCTTAACACTCGATCTCGGTCGGAGGCGCACCCAATACCATTCGGTCGGGAAAAAAGCCATGCGAATGCCTGTTTCCCGACCGATCCGTACAGCATACCGAACGAGTAAGTACGATGCGCACAACAGCACAGAATCCGGCCGATTCGTACTCACCCAATCCAGGTCCTGTTCTCCGACCGAGGCGAATCCGGAAACGCAGAATCGAGTCGCACGGAAGGGAAAATGCAGCTCCGTCCGGCCGAACAAGTACGATGCGCTTTCCGTACGCGCCGAACCCGTCGCTACGCACGGCACGTCAAAGCATCCGGGAGAGGCGCACATAAGCTCCGATTCGCGCCACAACACGATCCACGGCTACGAGGCGAACACGCCAGCGACGAGGACGACGCGAAGCGACGAGGACGACGCGAAGCAACGAGAAAGACGAACGACACGAACAAACCATGAATCCCTTCGTCCCGATCATACCAATATTCTACATTTACTACCGGAACAGGCACGGACGCGTACGGTGCAGAAGGTAAGTCAGACACCAACCACAAAACACATACAACACGTACACGACACATCACACACACACACACAGAGGGATGCACAATTTACTTACACCAGCAACAGCAGCACCATAGGGGTGGGATGCCCATCACCAATGCCACATATGCACACAGGGGCCTGAATGCGCACCACCACCCCTACCCAGGGGGGGCCGGATGCCAACCACCACTACCACCCTTAGCCAGGGGGGTGCCAGATGCCCACCACCACTACCACCCTTACCCAGGGGGCTGGATGCCTACCACTACCACCCTTACCCAGGGGGGGCTGGATGCCTACCACTACTACCACCCTTACCCAGGGGGGTGCCAGATGCCTACCACTACTACCACCCTTACCCAGGGGGTGCCAGATGCCTACCTCTACTACCACCCTTACCCAGGGGGTGCCAGATGCCCACCACTACTACCACCCTTACCCAGGGGGGCTGGATGCCTACCACTACTACCACCCTTAGCCAGGGGGTGCCAGATGCCTACCACCCCTACCACCCTTACCCAGGGGGGCTGGATGCCTACCACTACTACCACCCTTACCCAGGGGGGGCTGGATGCCTACCACTACTACCACCCTTAGCCAGGGGGGTGCCAGATGCCTACCACCACTACCATCCTTACCCAGGGGGGGCTGGATGCCTACCACTACTACCACCCGTAGCCAGGGGGGTGCCAGATGCCTACCACTACTACCACCCTTAGCCAGGGGGGCTGGATGCCTACCACTACTACCACCCTTAGCCATGGGGGTGCCAGATGCCCACCACTACTACCACCCTTACCCAGGGGGGGCTGGATGCCTGTCACTACTACCACCTCTACCCATGGGGGGCTGGATGCCTACCACCAACACCACCCCCACTCATAGGATGGACAATGCATGACACAACCAGCACACCACAACCTAGGGAATGCAAGAAAAAGACATCCCCCAACACCATGACAAGCGTGTGTAGACTGTGTCAAATGCCTACAACACTGAACATGACTTTGAACATACAATGTGACCCCCTATCACATGTGCCACACATATATGTGTGTGGCCCCCACAATGCAAGCAGGCCATGACCATTGTGGCAATGGGGTCCAAACCCCCATCATCACAGTGACCAAAATGTAAGTGTGGGGTCCATAGCTGAAGCACATTTTTAACATTGTGGCAATGGGGTCAAAACCCCCATCATCACAGTGACCAAAATGTAAGTGTGGGGTCCATAGCTGAAGCACATTTTGAACATTGTGGCAATCGGGTCCAAACCCCCATCATCACAGTGACCAAAATGTAAGTGTGGGGTCCATAGCTGAAGCACATTTTGAACATTGTGGCAATGGGGTCCAAACCCCCATCATCACAGTGACCAAAATGTAAGTGTGGGGTCCATAGCTGAAGCACATTTTGAACAGTGTGGCAATGGGGTCCAAACCCCCATCATCACAGTGACCAAAATGTAAGTGTTGACAAAGAAAGAGCTGCAACTGCCAAACTGCATGGATGATTCCTGGTCACAGAACATAAAACACATCAGTGGCAAAGTAGTGCATGTGTCCCATTGCAACATAAATTGGGGGAGGCAAATACTGCAGTGCAAATAAGACATACCTTTGGCCATGTGCAGACAAACAACACCCATGGGGGCTGACACTGTCAACATTCATCAATGACACAATGACAGAAGTGACCATCAGAATGCAGACCCACATATTTGCACCAATGGGCACACAAATGCAGATACCCTGTGGAGACTGTAGATGTGAGGTGAACAGATACCATACCATGGCAGCAATGGGACACACAAACCATGATCATTGTGCTGACCGATGACCTAGGAGTCCCAGGGACAGCAGGGGAAACCCACCAAACTACATACAGCCAATGGCACACCCAAGATATGCCAATGCAGTGGTGCAGATGCACAAACACAAACAGGCAGACCCACACTGCACATCATACACAACAGGTGAGGGGGCGGGGGGTGCCAGTGTCCCCAGGCAACCACACAACACATGAGGAGACCTGAATACCAATCATACAGATGTGCATACAGTGCCACACAAAGGTAACTCATGGATCCAAATCCCCTATGTGGGCAAGCAGGCATTGTCAGATGAGAGGGAGCACAAATCACACATGTCACACAGGCACGTAGGAACAGCAACTGACACAGCAAGACACAGACACACCACAGCACTACCCCCAGGGCCCCCACAATGTGGTGACCCTGGGCTGCATTACAATCCCACTGTGATGACAAAGCTAAATGTCGTTCACACTGTGAACCACAGTCATGTGTCCTGAGCAACAAACTACCATCACACCTACACAAGCACAAATCAATCAGCACGGCCAGTAAGCCAAGGCCAACATGGAGGCAGGGGCCTAGCCGGGCAACAACTCTCATCTGCACACACTCAACACCACACCCCTCGACCTCCAACAATGTGCAGCAGTGAAGCACACATGCACTGGTGACATTGCACATGCACCCATGACTATTCCAGGGTGGTGGGTGGGAACCAAGGTGCAGAAACACATCACACATGGCCACTCAACAAGACTCCTGAATGTCTGACACACTGCACACTACGCTGTACATGGACATGACGGCAATACCACACCAACCAATGGGATCCCAGCCACAGTCACACACCAATGAAGAAGCCAAGGTCACACACAAAGAACACACATAGACAACAACCAACATTGCAGCCCGGACCCTGAGGAGTGCCAGCAGTCACACACACAACATGTCACAATCACTGAAAGATAACACAAACTGGAAATCACATGACAGGGGCAAACAACAAGTGCCAAGGGGAAACCTGACTGTGACCCATCTGCGTCTGCACACAAACTCAGCCCTGACAGCAAACACACCTATGGGTAACACCCTGATGACCAGTAATGTGCCATGCACCCACATCACAGAGAACCCAGGGAGAAGACTTTGGGGGAACATAGGTCAACTCAGCAAGCATCACAAACAGGTACAACACTAGGGATCCCAGCATGCACAGCAAAACGGAAGTGAACACACAGACATGCTCATACAACACACACCTTGGGCGCAGGCAATGTCACAGGAGTACACACTGCCATGAGGGGACTCCACTCCTGTGTGAGGAAAGCTGTGCCATATGTTGCCTCAGTAGGGCCCCATCATGTCAGCTGAGCACTTGGTCACACAATCAACAATTAGCACCAAATGAGGGCTCCCGTCACATCAGCCTGGTCATGGAAGTGCCAACGAAATCATCAGCACAGATCCAACACACTTGTATAGCAATGTTGCCCCTACAACACAGATGAGTCCTTCCCCATTGATGCCCAAACCTGCATGTCCAGTGGAGATGGCCACACGGTCAGGGAAGTAGACAAATTGAACAATGGCAGGCACAACAGATGTGCAGGGGTGGAAGCCACAGATTTGAAATTGCTAATGTAAGTAGGAAATCCCATTGCCAAATACTGAACACATGACACCCTCAGATGCTGCTATGGATGACATGGATACACCACAGGATAGGACACATTCCCCCTGGACCACATGGGTTCCTGCACAGTAACACTTCATTATCATGAGACCAAATATCACCATCACTGCAGCAAGGGCATGGTTAGCATCATCAACAACATGTACATCAGAAGCATAAGCACTAGAGAACAGAAAGTTGCTTTATTCAGCATATGTGTGGAATGAAAACTGAAAGTCCAGAAAAAACACAAAGGCCAATGGCCAGTCCATTGTCAAAGTCCAAACAGGGTGACAGTGGCAGATGTCACCCTACGCATGCCTGCACAAAACCAGGGACAATCCACTAGGAGGGGCAACCGGGGGGCAGGCCAGGCACCGCAGGGACAGGATCAGGGCTCACCAGGAGGAAGCAGGGAAGGGGTGGTGGGTGCTGGAGAGCCACTGACAACTGCAGTGGAGGTGTCTGACATGGTGTGTGCCGGCACAACTGGGGGCATGACTCAGATGTTGTGGGTGCCGGCACGACTGCAGTGGACCCTGCAGATGGAGTGGACAGGTCCGCCACTGCAGTGCCCAAGTCAGACAGGGTGGTAGTGGACTCCACTGCAGTGCCTACCACCAGGGGAGGAGAATGGGGAACAGGCAAGGTGGGCTGGACAGAGGGGAGGACACCCTCACCACATCAGTGGCACAGACAAGCGCAGCGGGGGGTGTGGTGCCGGGAGAGCAAGTGGCAGGGGGAGAAGGCCGGATCCTCTTGGGGATGGTATATCTGTGGGTGGGGGAACCTGGGGCAGGGTGTGGTGGGGGCACCTGTGGAGTGGGGGCCTGAGGGATGGAGGAAGGAGACCTGGTGCCTGAGCTGCAGGGCAGCGGCGGGGTCTTGCTCTTACGACTCCGGGGGGACTTACGGGTGGGGGCCTCAGTCTGTCTGCGCCTGGGGGAGGGTGTCCGGGGGCGAGGGGCACTCTGCTCCGTGTGGGTGGGCTTCCTCTTCCCCCTGAATGCTGTATCAGCTGGATCGGAGGGGAAGAGGCCGAGGTCACTGAGGAAGAGCCGCTGGGTCTTTGGGGTTGCAGGTGAGGCAAGGGAGGGTGCTTTGGAGGGAGAGGCAACTGAGGACTGCGCAGTGCTCGTGGATGCGTGTGTGTGTTCCAGGGCCCCATCCCCTGTGAGTCTGGTGTCAGTCCCCTGACTGTGCGTGCGCGTTTTGTTTGTGGCGTGTGTGTCTGTGTGCTGGATGTGTGTGTGCTGGTGTGTGCCTGTGCCGGTGTGTGTGTGCTTGGGACGGGTAAGGTGCTGGGGAGTGTGGATGGAGCAGAGGCAGGAGGGGTGAGGGACTGTCTGAGGAGGGACACTGCTGCCGTCAAGGAGGAGTCCATGGACCTATTGCCCCTCTGTAGGTCAGACATGCCCGATGAGATGCCCTCCATGAACGACACCAGCTGAGTCAACAGAGCGGTGTGCGCATGGAGGACACTCAGCATGGCTGTCTGCCCTACATGGAGCTGGCGAAGGAGGTACACAGACTCCTCACTCAGGGCAGCAGGGGACACAGGGGCAGGGGGTGCGGTGCCTGGCCCAAAGGAGACACGCTCCCGAACATGGGAGCCTCCACGGACCTGGGGAATGGGAGCCGATGGGAGGGCGGTGGTGGTGCTGGTGGTGGCGGGGACAGCAACACTAGCTGGGGTGTGGTGGCTGCTGACACCCGCCTCCATGAGGGAGTCATCCTCCGAGTTGCTCTGGTCCTCAGCTGAGGTGGATGGTGCTGAGGACTCCTCGGTGTGGCTCCCCTCGCCCTCCGTGCCACTGGGTCCCTCCGACCACTCCTCGGCTGCTGACCCAGTCTGGCTCTCCGGCTCCTCCTGGTCCATGGAGCTGTCCCCTTCCGTGGCCGTGGATGTATCTGCAAACAATGGGGAAACAGACAGACATCAGTCACCTGCACCAAACGCACACACCACTGTGAGCACAGCACATTACAGAGCAAGCCCTGGCATCATTAGTTGTACATTGCTAAAAGTGCCCTAACTGAACAGGAGAAGCCAATTGTCAGTCTGATGCCAACCATGGCACTCACATCCCACATGGCCTTGCACCCATCTGTCTGGTGTCTGTTGGATAGCAACACCCCAGTGTGGACACATGCACCAACTACACAGTAGTTGGACAGTGCAGAGGACACGGTGTAGCATGTGGACATGCACACATCACAACTCTTGCCGCGGAGTCAGTACAGGTTTCCGGATGAAAGGGATGCCCAGAGTCAAATAGGAAATTAATGTGATGCATACCAGCGACAGACACCATGATGCACCCATGTCCTGATAGCCATCGCCACAATGGTGTGCATGTAGCACATGTCACTCCCCTGCAGGATCACCAATAAGTAGACACATGCCATGGCGGAGGCATGACTGCTAAGTCATACATCACTGTCTCAGTGATGTATGACTTGGCAGCCAGACAACAACACTCTGCACTGTGTCACAATAGTAGGTCATGGGGAATGCAAGTCCTGGAGCTGCACAAGTGCACATGTACATCCCCCACACAACACATCATCTTAACCCTCATCTGTCCAGGTCATACCGATTGGACATATGGGAGACCTGTGACACTACCCTCTGAACCTGAGCCCCTCACAATCTGCTGTGAATGGGAAACAGCTGCCTGAACTCCACATTTGCATACCCAGTCTGCACGGGCAGCTGATCAAACACCTATGTGACACACAAGTATCGTCTCCTATGGTCACATCTCCAGTGGCATGCTGAGCCCCTACCGAGAAACACCCCAGCAGTCCTGGCAACAAATCCACAGCACACTGACACAGAGGCAGACACCTGAGGGGTCAAATCACTGTGCACAATGTGTCAGCTGATACACGGGAGTGGGAGTACAGAGTGCATTGCATGGCCTGGAGTAGGCATGACTGTCCTGCCCCACATGAATGAGGGATGAGCACTGGACAGTGGATAGCTGGCTATGTATGTGTGACACACGTAATCTGCACACTCCTGGGGCCCAAACATTGTTCCCACCCGCTGCATGGGCGTGTGCCACATACCCCAGGCACATGTGGTGGCTCAGCTCAGCAAGTGGACCGCATATCAAAGCAACACGCAGATTACATGTCCGAACACAGGCGTTGTGTGAACAATGGACCCACCCATGATGCCCACAACAGAGTTAGGGAAACAGATGCTGTCCCCCACCTTGAGTGAAGCAAACTGCAAGGACACAGTCCCAAGTGACACAATTCCCTGAATGTAAGGGCCACACCTGGGTATCAGATGAGGAGTGGGCAGTGCACAATAGAGGGACATGGCTCCTGGACAACATGATTGCTGTACTGTGGCAGTTTAACCAGGCCAGAGGAGGGCACATAGCATGTAATACAGAGTTCACAGTGCAGTCTTTGACTCACCCCCTCCTTGCTGCTGTCTGGCCTTCAGCTGCCCATCCAGGTCTGGAAACACCACCGCCAGGATCTGGAGCATGTGGGGGGTCAGGGTCCGTGTTCCGCCCCTCCTGCGAGGAGGCGACAGCTTCAGCTGGACCCGTGCAATCCTCCGGGTCCAGCCCCGAAGGTCCTGCCACCTCTTCTGGCAGTTGCGGATCCGGCGCTTGTAGAACCCCACGGACCGGACAGCCCGGACGATGTCCTTCCAGATCTCCTGCTTCCGATGGGCATTAACCTGTCAGGATGACAAAGTGAAAAGGCCATTACTACACATGCAACATATCCGTGCATGACACAGTTGTATATACATGTCTCAATCACAGGGGCACATGATGTACACAGGCAGTGCAACGCTGCCCATGGACAGTTTGCCAGAAGTCACTACATGGTATCATTGCATGGGAAGTAAAACCTTGTTCAAATGCACTGTCACTGCACCATACCTGTCCAGTGCATGTCACTACACACTATGGGGGGTGACAACTACTCAGTGAGCCTGCTAGCCAGTGGCGTGCAGACTTTCAGCCTTGCTAGTCAGACAAAATGCACATTCAGAAAGGCAGTGCACAGAACACTCACCTGCTCCCCTGGTGTCCCATACAGCTTGCTGTACTGTGGAAGTAGGCTGTCCAGCAGGGCCTGGTTCTCCTCAAGGCTGAAGGCTGGGGCTCTCTCCACAGTACGTGCCATTGCAGGGTCCAGAGGGGGCAGAGACAGCAGCAGTGCAGTGGCAGATGTCGTCCTGGAGCATGTAGTGCAGGCAAGTGAGCTCTCAGGGGAACAGCCAGCAATATATATGTGCTGGAGAGGCAGATACTGTCCCATGTGTCCAAAGTGATAGGTCCAAGTCGTTTGCATCTTCTGAATCTGGCCAATCCATGGAATAGCAGCACCAATACACGCCCACAGCATCCTTCAAATCTTCAACTTCATGACATACATGATTTTGCAACATTGTTGTGGGTGACCAACTGAATTTCCAGCAACCGACTCGTTCGAATTTCGAAAACGCGTCCGTTGCCTGGCTAGGCCATTGTCAATGGGTGCGCACCGATCGGTCCATTGCTGATCAACGCGTACAGGGGTACAACGCGTACCCGCACACATTGAATGCAATGGGCCGGCCGGGGCACCGATCGGTCCATTGCGGTACAACGCGTACAGGGGTACAACGCGTACCCGCACACATTGAATGCAATGGGCCGGCCGGGGGCACCGATCGGTCCATTGCTGATCAACGCGTACAGGGGTACAACACGTACCTGCACACATTGAATGCAATGGGCCGGCCGGGGGCACCGATCGGTCCATTGCTGATCAACGCGTACAGGGGTACAACGCGTACCTGCATACATTGAATGCAATGGGCCGGCCGGGGCACCGATCGGTCAATTGCGGTACAACGCGTACAGGGGTACAACGCTGCACTCGCACACATTGAATGCAATGGGCCGGCCGGGGCACCGATCGGTCCATTGCGGTACAACGCGTACAGGGGTACAACGCGTACCCGCACACATTGAGTGCAATGGGCCGGCCGGGGCACCGATCGGTCCATTGCGGTACAACGCGTACAGGGGTACAACGCGTACCCGACACATTGAATGCAATGGGCCGGCCGGGGCACCGATCAGTCCATTGCTGATCAACGGCGTACAGGGGTACAACGCGTACCTGCACACATTGAATGCAATGGGCCGGCCGGTGGCACCGATCGGTCCATTGCGGTACAACGCGTACAGGGGTACAATGCGTACCTGCACACATTGAATGCAATGGTCCGGCCGGGGCACCGATTGGTCCATTGCTGATCAACGCGTACAGGGGTACAACGCGTACCTGCACACATTGAATGCAATGGGCCGGCCGGGGCACCGATCGGTCCATTGCGGTACAACGCTGCATAGGGGTACAACGCTGCACCGCGCACATTGAATGCAATGGGCCGGCCGGGGCACCGATCGGTCCATTGCTGATCAACGCGTACAGGGTACAACGCGTACCTGCACACATTGAATGCAATGGGCCGGCCGGGGCACCGATCGGCCCATTGCGGTACTAACGCATACAGGGGTACAACGCGTGCACCGCACACATTGAATGCAATGGTCCGGCCGGGGCACCGATCGGTCCATTGCTGATCAACGCGTACAGGGGTACAACGCGTACCTGCACACATTGAATGCAATGGGCCAGCCGGGGCACCGATCGGTCCATTGCGGTACAATCGCGTACAGGGGTACAACGCGTACCCGCACACATTGAATGCAATGGGCCGGCCGGGGGCACCGATCGGTCCATTGCTGATCAACGCTGCATAACGCGTACCCGCACACATTGAATGCAATGGGCCGGCCGGGGCACCGATCGGTCCATTGCTGATCAACGCGTACAGGAGTACAACGCGTACCTGCACACATTGAATGCAATGGGCCGGCCGGGGCACCGATCGGTCCATTGCGGTACTAACGCGTACAGGGGTACAACACGTACCCGCACACATTGAATGCAATGGGCCGGCCGGGGGCACCGATCGGTCCATTGCTGATCAACGCGTACAGGGGTACAACGCGTGCCCTGACACATTGAATGCAATGGGCCGGCCGGGGCACCGATCGGTCCATTGCTGTTCAACGCATCCCTGTACAAGTGACTGGCATATGTCACCATGCCTGTCTCAGATGAACATATGCCAGCCACAGATAGCTCCCAGGGAGTGAGGGGCACACCTACAACACGACAGCCTGTCCAAACTGCATCATAAGGCATGTAAGGCTGCATTTCCTATTGTGTGTATGTTGGTGTACATGTTGTCCTGTGGGTGTCACCTGGGGGCAGCCACCCCCAGGCTGTGCACGTGTTCATGGGGACAGGATCCTGGGTGTTACGTGTACATGACCACTGTGATGTGCAACTGTTCATATCTGTGCATGTGCCATGGTCACATTTCACGGTGGTGTATGTGTATGTCATGTCACATACCCCGTGAGTCCCATGTGGGATGGTATGTTTGAGCCAGGGTGTCCCAGTGGCACAATAGTGATGGTCCTCCACAGTGTGTGCATGTAGTGTTTACAATGTCTCTGATTTCATGTGCACAATGGGAGGCAGTCTCCACATCCACGTTGTGTGTGCATGGACTTTGATGTTGTGCGTGTGTGTGTCACAGACGTCCATGTCTGTCCTGCAGTGGCAAGTGGGACCACTATCTGTGGGGGTCATGGTTGTTTTGCTGTGGTGTATACCTGATACTCCATGTAATGCCAGTGTCCATGTGGCAATACAGGGTCCCTGGGAATGTACCTGTCGTTGAGCTGTGATGCCTGGGGCACATCTGTCCTCACATGTCACTGTGGGGGGTGATTGTGACACGGCAGCAGGAGATGGGAACTGTGACACAGCCTCATGATATCCAATGGGCCAACCTGGGACTTATTGATGCCACTTGTTGAACCGTGATGACAGATGTTGGCCATGTATGTACCATACATGTCCTTACGGAACTGCACACTTCATGTAGTTGTGCCTCATGATGATGTATGTTGTGATATTGAGTGTGTTCAATGCCGCATATGTGGGGTGACTGACAATCTTGCTTTCATCTCCTCTGCACTGCAGGGCTCCTGCTGTCCATCGACCATTCCCAGACCTGGCAACGATGGTGGAACGGGACAGCATCCGACGGTACCGCTTCACCAGGCAGCTGATTGAGGATTTGGCAGTGCAGTTGGCCCCACATTTGCAGCCTGGCCGGCCGTATCCTACAGCGCTGACCCCCAAGGTGAAGGTGATGGCAGCCCTACACTTCTTTGCCACCGGTACCTTCCAACATACTGTGGCGACTGCTGGTGGGATGTCACAGACCATGTTGAGCCGTGTGCTCCGCGATGTTTTGGAGGCAATGTTGCTATTCCTGAACCGGTACATCTATTTCCCTAGACTGCAACGACTCACTGACGTGAAGAGTGACTTCTATGCCCTGGGGAGGATGCCGCATGTCATTGGCTCCTTTGATGGGACACATGTGGCTTTGGTACCACCACAGGCCCAGGAGCAGGCCTACCGTAACCGCAAGCACTACCACTCGGTCAATGCACTGGTGGTGTGTCTTGCAGATATGACCATCACACACGTGTGTGCCCGTTTCCCTGGTTCAGCACACGATGCCTTTGTGATGAGGAGTAGTCGCATCCCCAGGATGATGGCACAGATGCAGAACCAGCGTGCCTGGCTTGTCGGTGTGTACTGACTTTGTGCCATTGTGTGTGATCTGATCTGTAGTATTCCGCCCACTTTTCCAAGTCAGCTAATGTGCACTTGTCTGTCCGTAGGTGACTCGGGATACCCCAACATGCCGTGGTTGCTGACACCCCTCAGGAACCCTGTGACACCAGCCCAGATGCGCTACAATGAGGCACATGGTCGGACCAGGAGAGTGATTGAGCGGACATTTGGTCTCCTGAAGAGCCGCTTCCGCTGCCTGGACAAGACAGGAGGGTCCCTCCCATATGCCCCAGCGAAAGTGTGCAAGATTATCATCGTCTGCTGCATGCTCCACAACCTGGCAGTGCGGAAGGAGTTGCCTCTCATCCAGGATGACAATGACCAACATCCGCCACCTGTGGAGGATCCTGGCCTGGACCACGATGCCAGTGATGATGATGATGAGGGTGATGTCCGCACACAGCTCATCACCAACTTCTTTAGCTGAATGTGAGTATCCTGAGGTGTCATGTCAATGATGTGAGTTGGCATGATATGTGTAGGTGGTGCTCTGGTGCTGTTGGAGTGTGTCCATGGGCTACTTGACTGGATGTGTGTAGCGATGTGTGCTTACAGGTGGTCTGTACTCCCCAACAGTGTTGACATGCTAACTTGGTTCTGGGTGGGTATCTTGTAACATGTATTGTGCATGAGTTTTGCTGTTCTGTCCTGTTCTCCATTGCTTTTGACTGTGTGTCATTTCTGTCCTTCACAGGGTACTTTCAGATTCGTTTGGTCAACTGTGTCCACCGACGACGTGATTGTACTTCCAGGGTGGTAGCTGTTGTGTCCCTACAGGTGATGTGCGCCACACCCATGGACTTCCTTCCTTCTACAGTTGTTGACTGTGTACCCGCTGCCAGGTGGGATTACCTTGCATCTGTAGTGGTTACGACATGTTGCAACTGTGTAATAAACCTGTGCTTCACTTTGTGATGTGCGTTGTCTGTGGTCACACATTTGACTGCCATTTGCTTACTGCACCTGTGGGCTACTTGACTACAACTGGGAATAGGTGTGGTGTCTGTGCATTGCACCGTCTTCCCTGGCAACATCAGTGTAGGCAATGAGTCAGATGGCCTAGGTGTGTATGTGTTGTGTAGCCCTGGTGGTGTCTCCCCCTCATATGTGTCACGTTGCCTTTACTCACATGCCTGTGTTGTACTTGCTGTTGCAGTTTGCATACACAGTGTAATTTTGCAGTTCGTCATCCCCATGACAGCACCCACTTTGGAATCACAACAGAGGCAAATATGGTGTATTGGTGTGTTTATTGTGATACATTTGTGTGAATAGTGCATAGGATGGTTAGTGCTGTACATATATCTTGCAATCAGAAGTTCCTAGGTGAATTGAAAGTCTTGGTAGACAAAATCCCCAGTATCGGGTCCACAGTTGTCTGAGACATTGGTCCAACTTGTACTCCCCATGTAATGTGTGGGAGTTGTGTTGCCGTCAACAGGGTGAACAGTTTGTGCACAAAGGTGAACATCCAGAACAGGTTCAGGCTTCCTGGGAGTTGCACTTGGCCATCGGCCTCTCACTTGCCCCTCCTCGGACGACCCCTCTTCTTTGGGGGGCCCTCAAGTACAGGCTGCTGCGGTGCAGGGGACTCTCCGCCAGAGTCATCCTCCCTCCCTGTGGCAGTTGCAGTTTGTTCAGCACCAGATGTTGTTGGCACACAGGGAGGTGTAGACTGGTTGTTGTTCATCTGGCGGAGGCATTGTAAAATGTCCCTGTGCACCGCCGTCATCTCTTGCAGTGCGTCCCACTTGGACTCCACGCGGGACATGTGTGAGTCCAAGCGGGCATGATGGGCAGCCTGCTGCTGTTTCATGTCTCTGAGGAGCCCCACTACCTGGCTGAGATCTCCGGTGCTGGACTGGTACGCATCGGCTATGCGTACCAGTTGTGGGTCATCATGCACACCAGCAACCTCTGCAAGCAGCGACCTCTGTCTCCCACCCCTCCCACCACCCCTGCCGACATGTGCAGTGCGTGCAGTGGCACGCACAGATGACCCTGGTCCCCCTTGGGGGTTGGTGGTGGTGGTGGTGGTGTCCATGGCCCCACGTTGGTCCAGGGTCCCTGTGCTGGTGTTGCTCCTTGTTCTGTCCATGTCGGCAGGGATGGTATTTGTGGTGACAGTCGTTGGAGGGGTGGGTGCAGGGGGTGCAGTTGGTGGTCCTGCTGGTGCTGCAGCTGGTGGTCCTGCTGGTGCTGCATGTTGACATGCACCGGATGTGCCAGGTTGGTCTTCTTCATCCGAGGAGGGCAGAGGCTGTACGACACCAGTGAGCTCCGCATCCTCTTGAGCCTGGGACTGGGACTCCTCAGCGTCTGCTGCTGTGTCCCCATCATCACCTGTTTTTGGGAGACACACACAATGTATGTTAAGTTTCTGCAGGCATCAATGGTTGACACACCTGACAGTTGTGACTGTGCCTCTGGGTGCGGGCCTGTACATTGCATTGTCCTAAGTCGTCACAGTCAGGGGTTGATATTGGTGTAGCACATTGTCCTGCATTATTTGGGCATTTCTATGTATTTGTTGGGGTGTGAACATGGTCTGCATTGGTTGTATTTGGTTGACAGCCGGCCCTCCTTCCCACCCAGCCAGTCAGTTATCCCACCATGGACTGTGCTTGCATTGCAGGGAGTGGAAGTTGTCTCTCAGGATGTCAGTCAGTGGTGTCCTGCTGTTGGTTGTTGCACAGTTGCCAGCAGGGCCTTGTGCTCCCCACAGCAGTAGCCAGTGTCAGCCATCTTGTCAGTCCTTATCCACTCCCTGTGATGTGAGCATGGTTCAGGGTGGTGTTGATGGGACAGTTGTGGGGGTGAGCTATGTCTGTGACTATGACTCCCATCATGCTATTGCCTCCACCCCACTTCCCAGCATTCCCATACTTACTTGCTTTTGTGGGGAGTTCAGTGTGTGTGGGTGTGAGAGCAATGGCAAGATGGCTGACATTGGTGTCCTGCTGTTGGTTGGTGTGCAGTTCCCAGCATGCCCTTGTGCTCCCCACGACACAGCAACAGTGTCAGACATCTTTGATGGGCCTTTCCACTCTCTGTGGGATGTGCATGCGTGAGTGTGAGCTTGCTGGGCCATGTGGTGGGGGATGTAGAGCTGTGCCTACGACTCCCATCATGCTATTGCCTCCACCCCCCTTCCCAGCATGCCCATGCTTCCTTCCTTTTGACTCTGCTTCCCTGTGGGGTGGGCTGCCTGTGCTGACAGGATGGCTGGGAGTGTTGTCCTGGCAGTTGTTTGGCTAAAAGTCCCAAGAGTGTCCCTGTGCTTCACACTACATTACCCAGGGTTAGGATGTGAGGCATTGCATTCTCCCAGGTGGGTTCTGTGGAGTTTGTGTTGAGGGGGGGTGTGAGGGGAGGTGCTTGTGACTATGGTCAGTGCTGCGAGTCCTCCTTCCCACCCAGCCAGATATCCCACCATGGAACGTGCTTCCATTGCAGGGAGTGGAAGTTGTCTCTCAGGATGTCAGGCAGTGGTGTTGTGCTGTTTGTTGGTGCACAGTTCCCAGCAGGGCCTTGTGCTCCCCACAGCAGTAGCCAGTGTCAGCCATCTTGTGAGTCCTTATCCACTCCCTGTGATGTGAGCATGGTTCAGGGTGGTGTTGATGGGCCAGTTGTGAGGCTGAGCGATATCTGTGCCTACTACTCCCATCATGCTATTGCCTCCACCCCCTTCCCAGCATGCCCATGCTTCCTTCCTTTTGACTCTGCTTCCCTGTGGGGTGGGCTGCCTGTGCTGACAGGATGGCTGGGAGTGTTGTCCTGGCAGTTGTTTGGCTAAAAGTCCCAAGAGTGTCCCTGTGCTTCACACTACATTACCCAGGGTGGAGGTTCTTTGTGGGATCTTGAGTTAGGATGTGAGGCATTGCATTCTCCCAGGTGGGTTCTGTGGAGTTTGTGTTGAGGGGGGGTGTGAGGGGAGGTGCTTATGACTATGGTTAGTGCTGCGAGTCCTCCTTCCCACCCAGCCAGATATCCCACTATGGAACGTGTTTCCATTGCAGGGAGTGGAAGTTGTCTCTCAGGATGTCAGGCAGTGGTGTTGTGCTGTTTGTTGGTGCACAGTTGCCAGCAGGGCCTTGTGCTCCCCACAGCAGTGGCCAGTGTCAGCCATCTTGTCAGTCCTTATCCACTCCCTGTGATGTGAGCATGGTTCAGGGTGGTGTTGATGGGACAGTTGTGGGGGTGAGCAATATGTGTGACTACGACTCCCATGATGCTATTGGCTACACTGACTTGCCCAGCATACACAGAATTCCTTCCTTTGAGTGGTCTTCACTGTGTGTTGGTGTTGTAGTGGTGGCTACATGTCTGGATGTGTTTGTTAGTTCTATTTGTGCCACTGCCTAGCTGTAGTTGTAGTTGTGTTTGTACATGTGATGACACGGTTAAATGTAACTTTGAGATGGCATGTGTTGTGTTTATCTGACTGACATACACATTTTGGGATGATTCTGTTCTGGTTGCTGTGTAATTGCTATGAGTGCATGGTTTGACTCTCCCCTTGACAGTGATGTGTTTGTGTATTGTGGCAGAATATTGTGTACATTTGTTGTGTACTCACCAGGCTCTGGGATGTTCTCTAGTCCATAGACTCTCACTGGCGGAAGGATGGCCCGCACCTTCTCCTCCCAGGGCCTGAGGTATACTGGCTTGGCAGGAGGGCCACTGCCGGTGTATTGGCTGAGGAGGTAGTCTTTCTTGAGCAGCTCCCGTACCCTCCTGCGCACGTCATACCACCTGTTCTGGATGTCAGTCTTTGTGCGCAGACATGGTGATTGTGCGTTCACCCTGTTGATGATCCTCTCCCACATCTTGGTTTTCTGGGAGATGGGGGTCTGTTGGACCAGTGTGGCAAACAGCTGTGGCTCTACCCTGAGGATCTCGTCTACCAGGACTTCCAATTCACAATCTAGGAACTTGAGATTCTTCTTGGGGGGCATGGTGATGGGTGGTGATGGTGAGTGATGTGTGTGATGTGTGTGTTGGTGTGCAGGTGAGGGTGTGTGGGTGTGTGTTTTGCTGGGTGTATGTGAGGTAGCTATTTGTTGGTGTGCTGATGGTGTGTGGCTTGTGTGAGGGATGAGCTGTGGGTGTGTGGTTGCTGTCTGTTGAGTGCTGGCAGTAGAATGGCATTTGCAAAGGATCATGGTTGGGATTTGTGTCCTTTATATGGGTGGAGTTGTGGGTGTGTCTTTGTTCTCTGTCCCCCCCCCAGTATTTATTGGCTTTGTAATTGCTTGTTTGGCCTTTTTTTGTGTATTTTTCCTTAGTACTTTTTGTGCATGTTGGAAACGTTCTTGTGACCGAGTCGGACCCTGCATTTGTCTCGTACGGTCTTCTCCGTTTCGTTCACGCTGTGTTTGTGCAGTTTTCTATGCTGTGTACGCGTCGGTCGCGGTGTTTTGTGTTACTTCGGCTCGGTTTGGTATGCGTGTCGGTCGTACGGCTTGTCCTCCGTTCGACTCGGTCGTGGTTTTCGCGCCTTGCATCGTACTTAGCGGTTTGGAGTTCGTGTGTACGTTTCGGTTGGATTTGTTCCGGGTGCGTGTCGGTCGGTTCGATTCGCGTGTTTTTCCGGCCGTATTGCTGTTTTCCGTGCGGCTCGGTCGTTCGGCTTGGGTTCGGTACGTGTCGGTCGGATTTTGCACGCCTTGCATCTTACTTGGCGTGTCGGGCGCCACAGGTACGTGTCGGTCGGAATAAATTCCGGCTCCGAGTCGGTCGGTGCTTTTTCCGGCCCGAATCGGAATCGACCCCTCAGTCAATTGGAAAGTTGAAATATGAAATACAAAAGTCACATAAAAAAGGGGATTTAAAAAGAACAAAATATACCAGCAATCACAATTTATTTTCGTTTTTTAGTACATTACTCAAATCACCTCAACCATAAAACCACTTAAATCACATTTGTGTGACTTAAGCAGATACAGGCCAAGTGCATGTGATTTAGAACAACGCTCCTTCCCTTTTCCTATATAACCACACTATGTATCTGATCTCATAATATGGTAGGCCACCCAATAAGATCTCCATCTCCTCCCCCCCATAGATTACACAGCAGTTTAATCCATCTCTGTCTTAGCCCAGTATAATTTGGACAAAATAACAGGATATGTTCAGTATCCTCCCTGGAATATTTACAAAAATCACAGGCTACAGGGTAGATTGGTGGAGGTTCCATCTATGTGCAATTCTTTTAACTGACAGTGTTCCTAGTCTACATTTTACGTAAAGTGGGCATGCCATGGGTGGTTGGATCTCGTCTTAATACGATTATTTGGCTGGGTAAACTTTATACTCTAGCAATGCTTCAGTCAAGCCCCCCCGTTCCTCCCCCCCGATTTTGCTTTATTATGGTGTACGTTGATTTATTTTGTCCCCAGAACGCGGCTTTAACTATGCCCTTTGTTCGGGCCCTGATCGGAGAAGGAGTGCTCCAATAGTCACTCAAACCTAGATCAATGAAGGTACCAAGTAGAGCTGTATAATGTCCTCAGTGCTCTATACCCTTTTTAGTGAACCTTCTGCAGTCTACATTAAATCCCACCATAGTGAGCAAGCTTTAGTACCAGGTTTGATGGTAATTAAAATCTTTCCATATGATGACACATTATGTTTAGAGGCGGAGTTAAATAACAATATCCCCAATAAATAATAGTATATCTCAACCCATAGAGCCAGTAAACCCTGTTCAAAATTAGATGGCTATCAAATTATTGTATTGAAGACAGAAATTCTGCTAGTTAATGCCTCTAAAGATGTATTACCATTTATAATACTCATTTCAAAAGATATTTAGGAGTTACTCAGAGGAACCTTATGCCCTTTATGTTTTGAGTCATACATCACTAACTAGTAAGGTTAAAAACGTGTTGCAATGCTGGGTCAAATTGCCACCATCAATCATAGCTTTTGCATATTTGATGAAAATGTCAATACGTCCCTTATTTTTTGTCATGACCCTTTCATGCTTTATAGCCAATATCTTTTTACTGAACTAGAAAGCCTATTTTCTAGGTTCATTTGGGCTAAAGCAATCTAGAATTAGTGATAACATTTTAAAATGTCTAAAGAAATGATGAGGTTTAGCTCTCCTCAATCTTCACTTGTAATATTTGGTGGAATTAGTAACCCAAACCAGTCAATTTCAGTTTTACAATGAAATATGTAACAACTCATTTGTGTTGTTAATGTTACATTATATGTAGATCCCACTTTTACCTAGTTATAAGAAGCTTAAAAAGTTACCAAAACAATTTCGAATTGAGACGCTTACATCTGGAAGGGAAAACAGGAGTAGGCTTCTTAAATTGTTTCAGATTCCACCAATCTACGTTAAGGCGCCACTGACTTAATGTCACAATCTTTCTCAAGTCATGACTTCTAAAGGGGTTCAACAGATGGGAGAAAATTT
The DNA here is from genome assembly GCA_963921515.1 of Calotriton arnoldi. Lineage (NCBI taxonomy): Eukaryota > Metazoa > Chordata > Amphibia > Caudata > Salamandridae > Calotriton > Calotriton arnoldi. The sequence goes on from CAWUFW010000459.1 coordinate 4,221,371, forward strand.
GAATCTCTAAAAATGGAGACCTTTATGTAGGAGCTACTTTAAATGAATTCCAAGCTTTCCGGTTAACAGATAGGAAAGAAAAGAAAATAGCACCATTAGTCTTCTTATCAACTGATTCAGATGCTGAAACTACTTTCAATTTCACAAATAACTCAAATCATATCATTAGTGAGTCTGCTGTACGCTTCCATACACGCTTCCATTATCTCTAATCTTAAAACAGGGTTTTGGTATAATAAATTGTTATCCCAACCAGCAATGGAGTCTATTGCATAAAAGCAAGCTGGAAGGATCAAACTGGCTTAGTTTATAAGAGCGATGATTGGCTTAAAGTCAATATTTACGCATTTTAATTTAACCTTGAGAGAGTCCAATGTTCATTGCATGTTTTTTGTAACAGATGGATGCTTTACCACACACTGGTCAAATGTAATAAATTATTTTTTAAAGTATCAATGTACTGTCCTCGATGTATCAACAATCAAAAGAGATTGGAAAAAGCGTGTTTTGGGAATGTTCTGCTCTTTATTATTTTTGGATAGAGATTTGCAACTTTTTACGGCAAGAATTGGGCTTCTTTTTCACATCCATTTTGAATAACTATTTATTTTGGTCTAGTAGAAGAAGAGAGGACTATTGACTTTCATAGTGCATGCATAATATTTAGCTGAAGGTTAATAGCACCTTCCATTATAACTTTGGATTATAATTATGGAAATTATTTACCCTGCCCACTTTTAGAGAGTAGTTGAACAAAATGAGTACAGTCAAACAGGTGCTGTGGTATCAAAAAGTGTAATAACAAAATGGATAAATACTATAAAAAGTGGGCAAAATTCACTAAATCAAGTTTTGAAGCGGAGACACTTCATAACTGTATGTCAGACAATTATAAAAGTTAAGATTTATGTCAGTCAGTCGGCAAACTTTATTCAGTTTTGGCAATCATAAAAGTAGCACAAGAATACATAAAAAGACATAAGCATATTCAATAATCATTTAACACATTATGCACTGACCGTGTCAAACAATCAAAAAATTGATGTCCTTATTCAGTTCGTCATACATATATCAAACAGCTTAAATTAAAACAATCATTAAAGTTTCCAATTTATATCCTCCAATACTCAATCAATGTCTACGAAATCTATTATCATATAGGTTACATTATAAACTATGACCATAAAAAACATTTAAAGTGCAAAGTGCCACCTGAAAGTGCAAAAATCAGTAACCTATATATAGAATGTTTGTCTTGTAAAGGAATATTTTTGTGTAAAGCGCAGTACATTTCCTAATGTTTAAAACAGTCAATATGATCATAATGGTTACAATAGAGACTATAGCCATACAAAACATATCAAATGCAAAGTGCAATCTGAAAGTACAAAAATTGATAACCTTTAAAAATGTTGTCTTGTAAGGAGATCTTTAGCATAAAGTGCAATACAGAATATGAAAATGAATCATTGCTTCTTGATTGCACTACAGCAGAGATAAATTTATAAATCATTTGACATATATTCTCTTTGGAGAAGCTGAAGGTAATGTAACGCTGACCTGCATTTCCTAATATTCAACACTAGGGCTGGGCGTAGTTCGCGTAGTAGCGCTACGCGAAGCTACTCGAAGTGCACTTCGCACTACGCGAGCTACGCATAGCTACGCGAACTGCGTAGTGCACTGTGCAAAATGCTGTTCGCACTGATTGCACAGTGCCGGATGCTTGTCCGCACTGTGCAATCATTGCAAACGGCTTCTTGCACAGTGCAAGCGGTCGTTTTCTGCCGCTCGAGTAGATTTCTACTCGAGCAGCAGCTTTCTCAACGTGGACTGGTAGTTTCTCATCGCGAGCGGTCGCGAGCATACGTGACCACTCGCAATGAGAAACCTGACCTCCCCGCGTTGAGAATCTCGCCGGGAGGTTTATTTTCCACGTTCGCGATCGGCAACTTGATGTTGCTGATCGCAAACGAGGAAAAAGTCTCGCCGGGATGTCATTTTGCTTGCTCGCGGTCGCCAACTTGACGTTGAGGACCGCGAGCAAGCAAAAAATGACCGCTACGCGTGTTTGCACTGTGCTACGTGCAATTCACGTAGTGCGAAGTAGCGCAAACTTCGCAAACTACGCGAGCGTAGCGTAGTACTTCGCCCAGGCCTATTCAACACCCTTAATAGTGGAATAATAAAATCTCTTCGGGGTTTAAAGTATAATTGGCAGAAAAAAAGGAAGTGCAGCATATTCTGAGATGAGTTAGAATCACATGGGCAGGGATCCAAGTGAGAGTCACGGTATACTTTGCTGGGGTAGGAGACCAGTAGATGAGCAATACTAAATCTAATAAGATAAAATCTTTTAAAGTGACCAAAAGGGAACAAAATGTATGGCTCTATTCGTTCAGTACTAACCACGGGTAGATAATGGACTACACGCTTCTTACCCAACTCCAAACCTTCCCAATGCTTCGTTAAAACAGTTAAAAAAAATCCTGCTTTAGCTTAGATTAATGGCGGTATTAATAAGTTGTGGATTGGTAAAACAATCTGGTTGCCCCATAAATTCAAACTGCTTTCTTTTGTTTAAAGTCTGTTTATTGAGGTCAAGCAAATAATACATACATGTTGCTTTAGAGATAACGGCAAACTGCTTTTTAACATAGCTAAGCAAAGGTATTTTATGAACATGATGCAAACTTAAAGAGTCCTGTATTATTGCTCGATTGAGGGCTGGTTCTTCATTTGACCAAATAAAGCGCCATAGCATAATTGGGGCAGTTTGATATGCGATGTGTTAAAGGAGTCAGGCCTAGTTCCATATGACAGATGGCTCGGGAGGCTGGGGGGGGTGGTGTCGTGTAGTTCCTATATATCCTATACAGGATCTGCGCGTTCGGATAACATAAACTGTGGGTTTGGTGGCGGACTGATTCCGTGCACCCCCACCGGATACGTTAGCCTGTCTGTATCAGCTAGCTCACAGTGCCACTAGTCTCTCCTCTTATCGGGGCGAGAATAGTTCTTGGCAACATCAGAACAGGACAACCCTGATTCCCCAGGATCGTGGAAACAATATACTACATTTCGCTCAGTCACTCGTGCTCACTTAGTTTGTCTCAGAGATACACAGAATAACCATACTGGGCGTTTTTCAATAAGGATTTATTGAACAGTTGTTATTCTAGTGTAGCATAGATGAGCTGCAACAACCATTAGACAGTAGCAGAGATATATGATTAGCAATATTACAAAAGTAAAGGGATGGTATAGTTCTGCCATCTTGCAGAAATCATGAATCTATACATGTACCTAAAACACATGATAAAAAGTGAGTACTCCTACGATGCCTCCCTAACTAGATGTACCTAAATGTACCTACCATCTATGTAGGTGTTATGCCAAGAATCCCTCTAGGATCTAGTCAACCCCATTTCCTGAGAGTTAGAGAATGTGGGACCCCGTCCTGGTCTCGAGTTTGGACACCCCGCGAGGGATGTTAGACCACTGCTAGCTGGAGTGTCTGCATGCAGGAACCTCAGCGTCTCTGGTCAGTGTGTCAGCCGGGAAGTCACAGTCTCCTCTCCCTTCCTAAGCAAGATGTGCTGTATATATACCCAGGGGTCCTACCTTGCTGTGTTACTGTGTCGGCCTAAAGGATGACGTTGGGCCTGAACTTTATACAGAGATATTATACAGGAGATGGTAATCCTACTGTTAGTCCTGCTGTGCTTTCAAGAAGCAACATGCATAATGTATGAGAATCGAACCAGGGAAAAACCCGCGTTCTGAATGCAGTGTCATATCTAGGTAAAAGGTCAGTGCCTAAGAACCGTTATGTATGTAATGTAGGGAAGAATATAGGTGAAAGGTTGCAATGTTACCTGCGCCTATATAGGGTACCTATATGGAATATAACACGCACTCCTCTTCCGACTGGACGACATATGTAACCTATTACTGTACTACTAGCATAACTAGATAGCGGTACGCACAAAGTTTATAAAAATCTCTTTAGCTAAAAATGTTTAAAAACGTTTACAAAATTTCTAAAAACTTAAAAAATGTAAAAAGAAAATTTTTCAAGCCCTACCTCTAAAAGTGGCCGTAATTATAGTCCGAACCACTATAAGCATTTGAAAGCCATGTATGCCCAAAAAATGAAAGGAATGTCAATTTAGTTTCATAGTTCCAAATTTGAGCTTGTTTAGAAAAGGGCGAATTTCTCCCAGCACACGACGAGCCAAATGAGTCAAATGTTTCTGTGTCCTGGCTGGTAGACGCAACAATTCCGTTGCTTGCTTCCGCAGTAGACGGCCCCTGTAACACCTCGCAGAGTACGTCAATAGAGCACAGATGATGTTCCACGCTGTCCACAGCCGGTGCTGGGGCAGCCTGTGCGCCGTCCAAAGCCTGGGTGTCAGTGGAGGAGCCGATGTTCATACCAACAGGTGCAGTTATTACCTGCGGTGCCTCAAGGAATGCTGCCATCAACATTGGAATACGCTGAGGACATTGCAGAACATGGGCCGTTATCGGGTCCAGTAACGCATTCACGTCCGGTTGCACACATGATGGGAGTGTTAAAGATCTAACACGCATTCTTCTCCACAAAACAGGCATCGGAGGACAGGTAAGATGCAGTCCATCCAGACTGGTCGAAATGACAAAAACCAAGATGCACTTAGCTCTCTTAGGCGAAGCGTGCCTAGATGTTGTACCATGCGGTCACGGTATTTACGCTCCAGGAGAGCTTTTTCCATCTCCTTGGTGACTGGGACGTCCATTGCGTAGCTAAAAAAATAACAATCAGCATTCCTGCTATTAAAAACAGGATCAGCGGAAGTCCTCCAAACATGCTTCCGAACACGGAATGAATAAAGTTTGGTATAACTCCAAGTACCGTCTGAAAGGTGCATATAAGTCCAAAACCTATGGTCTTAAATAGGTGAACAATGCCTGTCGCATCAGACATATTAAAGATACTATTTACCATTTCTGCAAAATGGAAAGGGCAGTTTGTATGAATGAGCGCCTGTATCTCCGCTGAAGACCATGCGATCTGGAGATCAAAAGTCTCTCGAGCGGAGGTTAAGGGCACAGACTTTTGTAAAAGCATGGCTTTCATTCGGCTTAGAGTATCAAACCGTATTAAAGAAACATACAGTGAAGGCCATAACGGCGCCTCCCTGACTGTATGTGTCGGTGGAAACAATACTTACATACAACAAGTAACCCTGGAGCTCCCGGTTACCAGATATGCGATGCCCGGGAGCATTCCATGGCAGGCTTGTCTGTTCAGCATCAAGTAACTCCCATTCAAAAGTAGCCCAAATGCTGGAGTAATCACTGCAGCTGGGGCACCCCTCAGATGACAGGACAAGTTAGCTACAGAACCATTACAAGCCCCGTGCAGCATTATATCCTGACATATGAGTGATCCACTTAAAGCGTTCTCACAGTTTGTACCGCATAGAAACACTTCTCGATCCCCACTATGGCATCGAAATTTGTATGGTAATTCCCAAGATTCCTTAATGTATTCCTTACCCATTTTTTCATATCTGCCTGCATTTGTTCAAGGCAATACTGAAACTGAAAAGTAGTGACCGGTAGAGTTATGTGGCCATGGATTAGCCATTCCGTGGACGGTGATTCTGCCACTGTGAAAGGTAATCTATCCAGTTTTTCGATACGCAGCATTGTATATTTTGCTCCCCTTTGTGCCATTTCTATCTCTTTATCTGTTACATTGTATTCAGAAAACAGAGACGTGGTGTTGATAAAACGCCAAGGCACATAGCCTGCACACAAAGAATGCAGCGTCCAGCTTAACAACATAATAGAACGTAATTGAGATTGCCCGTGTTGTAATATGGCCAAATCTTGTTCTAGTATGTCTATCGCAGAAGATACAATGTTGCCTAAGGAATATATCCTGGAGGTCAATGTAGTTAACCCATTGTCTACCACTGCTAGAGATTTTTCTAGATTTATAAGGTCTATCTCTCGTAGTCTCTCTGCGGCCTCTTATTGTGATATTTTCCATATTTCATTATAGACAGCATAATAGAAACGTTTCCTGGGGCTTCCTGGGACCCATTAAAAAATCCCTAAGATCCACATCCTGTGTCAGCAAGGATAAGTGTCGTTTCACCTGTGTGAGTGTTGAGGTTTTTAGCCAATCGAGGCACAACTTCCCAACACTGTAGGATGTCACTACCCCTGGATGTTGTCTCTGTACATAACGTGGATCTGGCCTATGGATACTAAACCCTTCGACTTTACCCATGAATCTTGCCTGACAACTATTAGTGTCTGTGGGCCAAATCAACCACTTCCTCCAATCGGGGTCTGATTCATTGTATTGTATGATGTCATCTACTGTAATCTCTTCCTGTGATGTTATGTTACCCTCAGTGTGTGATGGAGTCTGCATCCGAGGTGTGTTCAAGTCTTTGTTCTTGGCTAGTCCAAGGCAAGACGTCTGTTGCACTGTCTCGTTCAAAAACATGATTTGTTGAGGGATGAGGCATGCTCTAAACAAAGCTTCTATTCTTTGTACCGGCCATTCCCTAGTCCTCCAGACTGATTTTAGGTCTATGGTGTCTTTCCACAAGTCGAAACCTTCTTCGGACAACTGGGCAATAAAGGAAGCAGAGTAAATCTGTTTGGTGTTTGTCAACATATTTTTCTGTGTTGATGTTGGTGCAACCTTATAATAATATGAGACCGGGTCAGACATATTGAACCCTGACAAATATGGAAATTTCTGTGTAAATGTTTTTGAACTACCTTTCGGTGGTGTTGGACTATGTTCCCACTGGTGGTATGTGAACACATTTCTAGGATTTGCAGATTTATGCAGAAAATGATGACCGTAATGTTGATAACAATACATAGTTTCGAAAAACTGATGTGCCTTCCAATGTTGGTATAGACAATGGCATAAACTTAACCCTGACCAGTTCCAGACTCTTTTCCGCTCCTGGAACAGTGACATGGACACGGGTAGTGTAGAAGAACAGCTAGCTCACTTTAATTTCATTTTACAATCCACTGTTGATCACGTAGCGCCTTTGAAACAACAGACCCACCCTCCCACTCTCAAACCAGTTGGTATTCCCCACTCCTTCGGACTGAAAAGAGCCAATGTAAGAAATTAGAACGAAAATGGCGGCATTCACATAATGCACAGGATAAAGAAAGATTCAAAGCCGCACTGTCCTCTTATCATAAAAATATAAAGTCTGCACGCAAACTGTATATCGCCAATCAACTAGAGCAGGCCGGTAACAACTCAAGGACTCTATATCAAATCCTGAAGTCCTTCACAAACCCTAAGGCATGCGACACTGTAGAGGCTCCCTCTCAATTTCTATGTGACAACATAGCGTCCTATTTTATCCAGAAAATTGACATAATTTACCATAAAATTACCGCAGCCAGTGTTATTTATAATAATCCCTCTACAGAATGCTCTGCAACCTCTGCCAATACCGCCCAACTGCATAACTTTCCATTACTTATCCCTGAAGAGGTAGAGTCTCTGTTAACTAAAGTTAAATCAGGGTCCCCCTTAGATGTAATCCCGGCAAAGATCACCTTCCGGCTTGCCAAACAACTCGCTACTCCTATCTGCACCATCCTCAATAGTTCCTTGAGGGATGGCAGACTCCCTCCCGAATGGAAAGCAGCACAAGTTGTTCCCATCCGGAAAAACCTCAAAGCTCCCATAGATGAACTGTCTAATTATCGCCCCATCTCTCTGCTCCCCCTTCAGAGTAAGTTACTAGAAAAACACATTAACAAGTACTTATCTGAGTTTGTAGAAACCTCGCACTGCCTGGATGTCTCCCAGTCAGGTTTCCGGGCCAAGCACAGTACTGAGTCCGCCCTGATAGAGGTAACTGATAACATCAGAATGGCACTGGATAAGGGTCAGGCAGCACTTTTAGTGCTGCTTGACCTATTGGCGGCATTTGACACCATCTCGCACCAAATCCTACTGGAGAGACTTCAGGACATTGGGGTTCAAGGGGATGCACTGAAATGGTTGGCAGACTTCCTAACAGACAGAACTCAGACAGTTACAATGGGCACTTTTAGATCCAAGACCACCAAAGTAACCAAGGGAGTACCGCAGGGCTCCTGTCTGAGCCCTACCCTTTTTAACATCTATGTTTCTCCCTTGGCCAAACTAATGAAGACCCTAGGGTTCAGCCCCATTTCTTATGCGGACGACACCCAGCTCTTACTCTCTTTTGATAAATCCAGCCAAAATATCCAACTTATCTTCTCAGAGGGCTTGAAGACCATTGCTGCCTGGATGAGGGCCAACTTCCTTCAACTGAATGCCGTGAAATTGGAAATTATGTTGTTTGGAGGCGCGGCAATAAGCTGGACACCCAGTTGGTGGCCGGAGGAACTGGGCCTGGCCCCCACCCCGAAAACAGTGGTCAAGAATCTGGGAATCCGTATTGACCAGAAACTTACGCTCGAAGCACATGCCACCACTAGCACAGGTACATGTTTTCACATACTCAGCCTCCTTAGAAGAGTGTTTCCTCTTTTACCATCCTCCACACAAAAAACACTGATGCAAGCTCCAGTGTTAAGCCGACTGGACTACTGCAATGCATTGGTGGCTTCGGCCAACGAGGCTTCCTTGGACAAATTGCAAGTAGTCCAGAACACTGCGGCCCGACTAGTAGCGAATGCCCCTCCCAGAACGGCCTCTATACCGCTTCTAAATAAACTCCACTGGCTCCCTGTGAGGAAACGAGTGAAATTTAAGATCTGCTGCACCGTTTTCAAAGCTCTCAACGGGCTGGGCCCCCCCTACCTGTCTGACAAATTGTTAAGGTATACACCCTCCAGGCCTCTTCGGTCAGGATCTAAACTACTTCTCTACACCCCGAGAATTAAAAAAGCTTGCATGGGTGGCAGGGCATTTATTTACCTCGCCCCTACTCTCTGGAACGAACTTCCCTGCCAACTACGCGAATGCCAGAACCTCCTACATTTCAGGAAGCTGCTAAAAACCTATCTTTTTTTTAGGTGTGTTCGTCTGGCCGAAGCACGCTGCCCCAGCATGGAGATACCCCTTTCGGGGCGATTCGGGCGCTATATAAACTAATAAATATCAAATAAATATCAATGTTTCACTATTAGAAAATGCAGCAGATTTTTCCAAATCAGATAACATGTTATTAACAGTTTCAAAATCCCAATCATCGGAAAATGTACTTGAGGTAATGATATCACTTAATGATATTTTAAATAAATGTGGAATTTTTAAAAGTTCGGTCGGGTCGAATATATCGAAATCAACCTTGTCCCACACTATACCATCCGGTATAGGAACTGCTGTAATGTACACTGATGACAAGTCTCTTTGTTCTCGATGAGATGATTGATGTGGTTTTAAAATTAGATTCACTTTTTGGGCTGCAGAGCTTTGCCGAATGTATTGTCCATTGATAAGCATGTTAAAAACTATCACTAAGCCTAACCAAAAAAGAAAGAAAAGTACCCCGGTAATTATATATAGTTCTACCCACGGTGATACCAGGTAAGTTCTTTTAAGAAGGTTCAGAAAGTCTTTAACTTGCTGCTTGCGTGATTTTTGGGCTGGCATCATTTCAGGTTCACTTGGATCCAAAGAAAACATATCAAATTTTATGAAGTAGCCAGAAGCAGTTCAATCAATTGTTGGAATTGCATCAGGATTTGTTGAAATCGTACTTTGCTCTTGTCGAGGCACTTTGACGTAGACATCTGTATTTGGTCTAATAGCAATTTGTCTTTGATTTTGAAGTTGAGCTTCAGGTTCAAGGGGAACGAGTTCCATAGCATTGTTGCATAGTCCATCATTCCGTGAAGGAGACTCTTCGAACATGATGAGTCTTTCAGTTTGAACTTCTTGGATTGTAGCGAGAGGAGGGCGTCTGCTACTTTGGAGTCCACGTGGCCTTCTGCTTAGTATCGGCCACATAGTGTGGTTTGATTAGGTCAATTGAGACAAATCTTTTCTCCTTTTTTCCGGCAAGAGGCGGTAGAAGTTCCTGCAACTGCTAGGACCTGTACAGGCTTTCTGTAGGATGGCCCAAATTCTTTCTTGTCCGCTATTCTCTCCGACCAGATCCCCGACTTTTGGGATCCAGACATGTCTTGCCGTGACTGATTTGACTTCCCCAGTGGCGGTCTGCTTCAGATGGACATCACTTTGTTGTGTCCTGGATTCATTTAGATCCTGTAAAACCGCCAAACGATCAGGGATGTCAAAAGGTTTTTCATCCGCCACTGCGCCTTCACAAACAAGATCAGGTACCCACATTCTTGTCCCAAATAGGACCTCATATGGAGTGATCCCCCCTAGTGAACTTCTTGGCATGTTGTTCAAAGCTCGCTGGACTCCATACAGATGTTTTATCCAACTTTCACCCGTGCCTAATACTCTAGCTGTTAAAGATTGCTTTAAGTCCCATTTTTGTTCTCTCCACAACCGAATTTCCCTCGGGATGGTACGGAGATGAGTACCGCAATGCTACACCCAATCCTCGCATGGCCTCCTTGTAAGCCCAAGAGCTAAACGCAGGGCCCTAGTCAGAATGTAATGTGCCAATTGCGTATGTCCCTATGAAGACTCGCAAATCTTTTAGAACAGTTCGAGCGTCAGCCGAGTTCGGAGACCACACCCATAGGAATCTTGAGCAGGAATCCACTGCAACCATGATATACCTGTAAGCCCCGTCTCTTTGTAAGGGGCCGCAGTGGTCCAAGTAAACACATGCTAATGGTTTGTCAGATATTAACTGTGTCTGCGTTGGACGTGTTACGGTGGAACCTTTCATCTGCTGACAGATGTCGCATTTCAAGACATAGTCTTTAGTCTGTTTTGTTAACCCAGGCCACCAATAGCGTTGTTTCAACAATGAAACAGTCGCCGTAACTCCTGCATGTGCAGAACCTATCCCTTCGTGTGCTGCTAGAATTAAACCTAACCTACAATCCATGTTTGGAATTACTCTATCCCCCACTCCAGGAATCTGAGCAAATGGAATGTTATTGGCATCTAACTTGTAGGAGTACTTGAGTGGAAACTTCTTTGGTAGTGCTTTGCTGTTTTTGCGTGAAGCAATGACAGCTACTATAATCTCACCGTCTATTCTCGTTTTAGAACGAGGGATTGCAGCTACAGAAGCCGTGCGTACAGCCCCCTTTGCGGCTTCATCAGCCAATGAATTCCCTTCAACATGAACGCCATCACGCTGATGACTCAGTGTATGTATCACGTGAGCTCTCTGTAGTTCAGTTTTCAACTCTACTACCTGTTCCCATAGCATTTTATGAATAATTGTGCCACCTTTTGCGTCTTTGGACCCGTTCCGAACCCAGTGCTGTAAATATTCATTGTAAGACTGCACACAGTAAAAGGAATCGCACACAATTAGTGTGGGGAATTCTTTATCCGTATTCACTAGTGCCAGTATTAGAGCTTTTAATTCTGCCAGCTGTGCCGTGCAGTCTCCTAGAGATTGCGTTTTTGTGCAACTTGGATGGAACTTTCCATCCCGCATGTGACGTTTAATGAATGAGCATGCCACGCTATATTGTTGCTTACTTCCTATGACTGGTTGAGCTGATCCGTCAGTGTAAATTATATATTCATACTGATCTAGAGGCATTATTTCGTTTGGTAGAGGATATTCTTGTTCGTATTGCAGAAATGCTTGTGTCTTTAAATTTGGGTCATACCTGTATTCTACATCTGTTGCAGTGAGAGAATTAGCCCATTGTATCCATCTCGGATGTAAGGCTTTAGCGTTAGGAACGCTTACCTTTGTCGTAGCCTCTAAGGCTGGAACCGGAGTCACTACTATTATTCGTTTCCCCTGAGCCAGTGCTCTCTCTCACTACAGCAGTCTGTACTGCTGTCAGAATCTTTTCTGTAGATGTGAAGCGCATTTCAGCATTCGTGTACAAATGTGATTTGTATGCAATTGTTAGTGTTTCACCTTCATTATATGTTAGATAGGTGTATCCAGATTGACCCGCAACTATACGGATCACCAGGTTGCGTACGTTTATGCATGTCTGTAAGTGTTTGGAAGCTATCATGTCAGCTTGTAAGGAACGAAGTGTATCTGTATGTTCCTGTGTCCATTGTTTTACTGAAAAATCAGGATTTATTAAATCGTAGAAAGGTTTTACTCTTTCTGCGTAATCTAAAATGTATGTTCTACCAAAATTTAGAAATCCCAGAATTGACTGTACATTTTTCAATGATTTTGGAGGTTGGAGCAGCGCGCATTTTTCTAAAAAATTGGCTGCCAGGCTTTTTCTTTCACTTGAAAGCTCATATCCTAACAACAGGACACTGAGGTGGGCAATTTTTGATTTTTTAAAAGTTGAATTTGTAGCCCAAATTTATGGTATTCACTCTGTGCAAGTGTTCCTCTAGGTCATTGTTCGTTAGATAAATATCATCCACATAGGACAATGCCTCTTCATCCAAATTTTGAAGTAACTCAGTTACTCTAGCCGAAAACAACCCCGGGCTGTTCTTATACCCTTGGGGGAGTCGACAAAATTGCCGTTAGATCCCTAGCGCTGAGAAGGCTGTCAGATACCTGCTTTCAGGCGCTATATTTTGGCAGAAAAATCCATTTGAGATATCAAGTGTTTTATATTTTTTCCGCACAATGTTATTCATTAATGCGGCACTGTGTGCATTTTGGACTGCAAATGTCTTAGTGCAAGTGTTTAAATGTCTGTAATCTAAAACTAGACGATATGAATTGTCAGGTTTCATGACAGGAAACAAAGGATTTTTCATTGGTGAGGTGCAAGTTTCAATCACCCCTTGGTATTCAAGTTGATTAAGATCTCCCTGACCTGCTTTTTAGCTTCTTGCTTTATTGGATACTGTCTCTGTGTAGTTGGAGTATTTTTTAAAGGAATAATGTGGTGGGTTGAATCCTCATCCCATTGTAATGAAATATAATCCCAGATCTCCCCTGGACCAAGGTATGTACCGTCACTTCCCCAGGGCGAGAATATCAGTTCCAAACTTATGGAATATAACACATGCACAGCACTTCCTAAGGTGGGCAAACTTTCAACACTCCCCCAAAGGCAAGGCAAGAAAACGAATTCACATGGGCCTCCTCTAGATCAAGGTAAAACACACAACACTTTTCTAGAGCGAGATATACTTTGCGCATCACTTGCCAGGAGGGCACTCTCATCACCTCCTACACCAAGGAAAAGACGAATTCGTACATATGGAATATAGTTATTAACACAATACTTCAATCACGGGCAGGCCGAATATATATTGATCATAGCAGACTCTCACATATCAAATAACCGATTGAAATACACAATTAAAGTAAATATATATGTAGAAATATATATGTATGGATATAAGAATCAGAAAATAGGAAGGAAAGGAAAGAATCAGTAAAGAAACAAGAGACAGTTAGTAGCAGAGACACCTCACCTACTGCTTCATCATTTCACCCCACTTCGCTCAAGGGGAGTCCGTTGCTTGAACCGGGTGAAAGTTCAGAGGTGACACCAGCCCCCACTCTTCCGTGGCAACACGTCTGCTACACGGCGTGAACTTCCACCGAGCTCAGCAAGTGCTTTGCTTATATACAAGTTAAAACATAGCGAAGCTTCTAGCAAGCCTCGCCCCTTTTTCTCATGAGATCCTGTACCAGTCTGCACCAAGTTCACAACATCGGTTGATCAGGCCTCTGCTATGGCTCCGAGACAGACCATGTACATTCCTTAGATAACATCCAGTTCTCTCTAGTCGGTAAAAGAGTGAAAAATAAGTGAGGAGCTGAGAAACATGCCCTCCCCACTTTGCAACTACGTGCAAGCACAGAATATAGCTTCAGTCATGAAAATGGAGTTAGTTAGGCCATGCACACAGAAAGGCCTAAAGCAAGATGGAATTGGAAAGCAAGATGACATGAGACCATGTCAAAGCCAGTAGTAAGCACTGCCATAAAGCAAGGTAAAGTCAGAAATCAGAATGACATGAGGCCATGTCAAAGCCAGTAGTTCAAAGTCATAATTCACATAACCCAAATAACACTATAGACTTTATCCCTCAGTATACAACACCGAGCGCATGTGTGCACCACCACCCACAACACAGCACTTCGACATCCCACACCTTCTATTCTTGGCAAGACTATTCTACTCCATAACAGCTCCCACTAAAAGGCAACAAGATTACAGAATAAAAGAGAAGCAAGCATATGTAGGGCCATCCTACATTAAGGCTAGGGTAACATAACACACTAAAGTCAGTTAAAATGGTGGCAGTTGAAGGTCATCATAGGGTGTCAGACTACAAAAATGGCTCTTTTATTACACCCATCCAACATGGTTTTTGTATAATGCTGGAGCCTGGGCTACCGCCCACTCCTGCGCATATGTGTGTTGCAAGTGCCTGGGAATATGGTCTGAGAAGGCCGGAACAATTACCGTTTCTCCTTTAGGGCAATCCATGACGAGCGCTGGCGGCCAATCTTGTTCAGCTAATAAAATATCATAGCCAAACTTCAGGTTCTCCCAGAAGAGACCACTCACTGTTCTTATATTTGTCCCTCTCCATTTGGAGCGTTATTTCATATACTTTATTTGGGACACTTACCCTAGTATTGGGTGTTTCTACCGTGATATAATCATTCCTGTTCCGCTGTCACCAGAAATTTCATCAGGTTCTGGCGAGCTATTGTTATTTCTGCCGCACTGTCTAGCATCGTCAGAGCCCATTCCCCGTTCAGTAGTCGAGTCCTCAGAATTCTGGGCATGTCTGATCTTTAGACCTGCAACCTTCTTCTTTTTGAACTGTGGCTTTTGCTTTGGCTTCTCTTCTTTTTTAGAAGTGTAATCTTGAGCATGCTGCTTGTCTCTGGACTTTGTACGCTCTTCTTGTTTGTCTGACTGTCCTTCCCTCTCGGAGTTTTTCGATGAACCCTGAAAGGAACGAGAGGAACGTGTATAAGTATCCTGATACCCGTCAGGTTTCCTAATATTTTCCCTATTCCTAAGGTTGTACCTCTTTTCGGAGGGCTCCTGTGGAGGAGATCTACCTCGGGATTGAGATCTATTTCCTTTAAAGTTTAGTTGTTTTTTGTTGTCCCACTTCTTGTTAGTTGAAGCAGGTGTCTGCTTGGAAGGGTCCTTTTCAGGACTGCCCATCAGTTGTGGTTTTAAAGCTTTCCCACCCAAACTGTCTCTGCCTAATTCTGCATATGCAGTTTCAATTATTTTTGGTAGTTCCTGTTCTAAAGCACTGAACTCCCTTAGGCGTTGGCGGATAGCCACTGAAGCTGCTTCCCCCTTAATGTTAGCTAGTATTATGGCTGATACCTGGGCATAGTTCCTTAGTAACTTCATCCCTAAGTTTAGGGCAGGCTCTGCTCCATACTCATTTTGTATTTGTCTCAATACATCAGGTACTACTGTTAATGACGGGATACCATGAGTTCTGGTATAAATGGCAGCAAAGACTGTACCCCAAGTGGTACAATCCTCTAATTGTGGTGTTATCCCCATGGGCAAGCAGATTGTTAGCATTCTGTGTTTTTCATACGGGGTAGTATTCGGGAATACTGCCTCTAGCTGCGTTATTTTCTGAGCTACCCAGAATGGTATTTGTTCACGTTTTGTGGGCATTTTACCCATTACCGCGTGTAATGTTTGTGGTGTAATGTTAGTTGCTGTACCCTGAATTTGAGTTCCATTTGTTGCAACTATTGCTGGTTGGACTGTAAATGTCTTTATATTGAGAAAGAGAAAGCCTAGGCAATTAACTGGTCATGTATTGACCTATACTAGACACATTGATATGAACAGTGAATCAGTGTACTCAACATTTATATTAAAAATCTAATTTTATTAATATTAATTCATAATAAAAAGGTTTTTGTGAGACAGACAAAACATACTGTACTTAACAACATAACATAGACATATGTACATAATACAGACAAATATAAAAAAATTAAATCCAGGCAATTTAAATATTAATACAAAAGACCAAACATGAATATGTTTGTTTCATATTAAAACGTAGTGGCTTAGTGATGGAACAATTCTTTGTTTCTCTACGCGCGTTTCGGCGTGCTAAGCGCCTTCTTCAGGACAGCCACAGAAATTACCTAAGCAAACAATAAATAAACAAACATATATATCACAATTTACAAACATACCTAGTACACTGAGTCTTGATAACATACATATTGATTATTACTTGCTATGTAGCATATAATGATAAACTACAACAACTGAATCTCTGTGCATAAATGAAAAAGAACAAACGAAAAGATAAGAAAAAGTGTTGAGAAACTAGTTTGAGCAAAACTAGAGTGGAGTATGATAGATAATTATGAATTAATGTAATAAAGATATAGACCCTTCAGCCTCACCGAAAAAGTGAATAAAAGTTTAGAAACCAAAAAGTGTCTAAATCCCAGATGATTTTCAACCTTACGGTGACTCAGGTGTGACAGAGAATGGATCCAACAATATATACAAGGAGCTTACCTAAATAGGTTTTAAGATGGAACCAAAAGGGGATGTTTGGAACCAAAGAGGGTATATAAAAACCTCAACTAAAAAGGAGGGAGAAAGGGAAAATAACATCCACGGTTAGCACTAGATATATGAGTAAATATTAATTCTAGTTTATTTCAGTGAGATTACTAACTTTAGGAGGTAGATATGATACTTTTTACTTGAAAGCTTCTTTTAGATGCTGGGTGAAATTTATATAATTGAATGGAGGGGTAGCAATTACCTAAAACCAATATCAAAGAAGGATCCCTATATACATCAGTTGATGAAGTACTGGTACTTGCTCCTAAGAGTCCAGAGTAACAACCATCCAGGTTGATAAGTCTGTTATATACGCAGATATTAAAGCTATAACGAAAACAGCATAACATTATATTGCTGTAAAACAGAACTTTATTGATATATGTTTAAAAGATTTTTGAAAACACGTGGAGATATTTACCTCACTTTGTAATTTGTTCTTGCGGATCAGCTGAACAGTGCTCAAAGATATATGGTCATCTCAAAATATGACGAAGAATGATCACTATAAAGATTAAAAGACAAGAATGGGCACACGCGAAAACGACACAAGTGTGAGGTGAAAAATACTGTGTCATTGAAAATATATATATAAATGTTTATGTGTGCCTGTAGCATTAAGGGGCTATAATACATTGAGATTTTTACAAACAGAAAATTCATACATATGGGAGCGCACTATATCCTAATAAAGACTAGTTTGGAGATTAGAAGTATAGCGTAAGACTTGTTTATTATTTATAGTGCATGTGATGCTAAATCTAGGAGGTTGATACTGCGTGTGCTGCACTGAAGTTTAAAGGCAGCTAATTAGCATAACTATGCGTGAATTAATGTCAAATCACTGTAATCGCTAGCAATCTAGGTTAATACTGCGTGTGCTGCACTGAAGTTTAAAGGCAGCTAATTAGTATAACTGCGTGTTTAAATGTAAAATCACTGTAATCGCTAGCATAGAGCAGGGATAGTTTTCACTGCTTATGGTGTTTATTATATTTAAGTAAAGCTCCTCTTTGTGCGGCCGATAGTTAGTGCCAGAAAAAAGTTATGGCTAATAGATCAAGCGATGGACATACACGAGGCACACATAATAACCAGTTACTCATATGGGATCAAACGTTTCTAACCAAGCGGAATACAGATGCCGCACTGATGTTTAAGGTAACTAATAAGCATGACTAAGCACGTGTAAATGTCACATGAATAGAGATGCTAACACTAAACAGGTTTAGCTTGGGTCGCTTATAGTATTAAAATAAAGCTAATGCACAATATGCATCTACATATGGTAGTTATTTAGCCAGGCTACATATGGTAGTTATTTAGACAGACAACTAATAGGCGTAACTGAGCACGTTTAAATGTCACATCAGTAGAAACGCTAGCACTAAACAGGTATAGCTTTGGCCGCTTATAGTGTTTAAATAAAGCTAAAGCTAATGCACGTTGTGCATCTGTATATGTTAAATATAGAGCCACGCTACTATAGCACTCTTTGCGGGACCTCTATTTTAAGCCTAAAAAGATTCTATCGAGCGGACCGAATGATAGACATATGTACGGCATTCATGATCAGAAGTTACTTACTTACTCGGGATGAAACGTTTCCAAAACTAACGGCCGTACAGACGTGCGAGGTATGGTCCGGAGTCTAAAGTGGAAAAGTCGAACCTATATATAGGCAAATAGGCGTCTAAACCGAACGTGTCTAACAGATTCGAATTACGGAGTGACGCCATACGCATAGAGGCCGTCATACAACCATAGAAACTAAAGATAGACTATGTTTTCGCCTGAAACTGACATGGTCACACTGAAGGTGCTTAAAACAGCGAAAATGCCTAATTGTGAAGCAAAACTGAAGACCAACTGATGTTATCTAAAGTTTAGAAAAACTGCAACAATAAATGTTAATAAAAATTATACACCAAATAAAATATAGGCATGTAATTGCGATTCAGAAGCTTTAGTACCGAAAGATCTAGTTTTATTAAGGCTTAAGATTGATCTAGCCTACACTACCTTATCGTAAAATAGTCTAACAAAATTTAGACTGGATGCAGTAAAGTGTTACTGAAGTTGTGTGATTGATATCCAGTATTAAAAAATAAACGCTACTACGCTTAAAGTAGATGAAGATTAGGACTTATGATATAAAGCTTAATGTGTTATTGGCAGTTGTATCGGATCGCATTTTCCCAGGGTATTTCACTGTTTAAACCGCTCATGTGTGTCAAGGACGAAAATCCAAAAAACTTCACGTTTTTTTCGGACTTCGTCACTTCTTTCTCCCTGAGGAATTTCAATTCTTTCAATGATAAGCCAACGCAAGTCATTTGGAGTATGTTTTTGTTCCGAAAAATGTTTGACCAATGGAGCATTGGGTTTAGATGTATGCATTGCCGAGCGATGTTCCGTATGGCGGACGTTGAATGCCCGCGAAGTTTCACCCACATAACCCAAGCCACATGGGCACAATAGAAGATATATCACGTTTTTGGTTTTACAGTTAAACATTTTCCTTGCTGTAATTTGGTAGCCATTGAGGATGGGTGTCTCCCTCTATAGCACTTTCGCAGGACTTGCATTTTGAACATTTAAAAGTACCTTTTATAGGAAGTGTTCCATCGATAGTTTTTTAATAAATGTGGTACCTTCCACATATCTAGATCTTGTAACAATATCTTTTAAATTTCTGTTACGGCGATGAGAAAACATGGGCTTTGGTAGTTTCTTTTGCTCTTCTGGGTCACTATTTAGAATGTGCCAGCTTGAGTTGATGATCTTTCTAACTTTTTCATTTAGTGTCGAATGTTTTGTGACACAGACCAATTGATTTGTAGTTATAGGTGTCTTTCCTGTCAATAATGAGTCTCTGTCATAGAACCTAGCTCTTTTGTAAGATTCACGAATTAGTCTGTAAGGCAAATTTTTCTTTCATATCAGTAGCTTGCCTGTCAAAATCATGCAAGTTTGAACAATTTCTGCGCAAGCGCAGAAATTGTCCAAAGGGTATGCTTTCTATTTGTGCACGCGGATGAGAACTATTGAATTCTAGCAACGTGTTCCTTGCAGTAGGCTTGACAAACAAGTCCACTTCCAAAACACCTTCATTGTGACGGATGGTAATGTCCAAAAACTCGACTTGATTGTGGCTATGATGAGAAGTGAACCTAAGATTTTGGTCACATAAATTGAGCCATGCCAAGAATTCAGCTAAATTTTCATCTGTATCTGTCAAGATGAAAAAAATATCGTCAATAAATCTGGACCAGCAAGTTACAGATTCAAAGAATGGTGACATCTCATTATGAATATTTTTCTTCTCAAAGAGTGCCACATAGATATTCGCAATTGAGGGAGCAACAGATGCCCCCATACTCACGCCTTTGATCTGTTTGTATAAGGTGTTTCCAAACTCGAACGTATTTTCAGTGAGTACTATTTCTAGACATTTTAGAAGGAAACTTTTAGGGCACGGTATGTTGAATTCTTCAATAAACCAGGTGACCGCATCAATAGCTTCACACTGAGGGATATTGCTATATAGTGACTCTATGTCAAGACTGTAAATGTCCTCATGACGAATTGTGTCAAGTTCCTATAGATTTTAATTAAATCTTTATGTTGTATGAGTAAATCTCCTGGTGGCATTGTGTCAGTCAGGATGTGGTGTGTAGGCTGCTAATATCGGCCATGTTGCCCCTTCTCCTCCGAGTGGGCCGAGTCTTACTCTTCTTCTTGTATGGGGTAGGGTGCCCTTAAACCAGTATAAATGTTCCTGGTACGTGAGCGGAACCTCAATGTCCTCAAATGGACAATATTCCGCTGGTGCATCTCCTTCTGTGTTTTTGTTCTTGCAGTTGCTGCTGGGAATGTAACCCATGAATAAAATACCTCTGTTCTGTTTGATTCGTGTGCCTCAATCACGAAAATACTATGCCACCCCTAGATGATAAACCATTCGCTAGCAGTCTCAGGGTGACTGTATTTCTAAAATGTTCTGCAATTTGTATTGCGTCTGCATCTTCTTCTCCGGCTAAGAGGTGTAGATCTACTCTTGCGTTATCTCTGTCCTCAGTCATTTTGTAAAGAAGAAGTTTATCAAGGGAACTAAGATAAGGTGTTTTTGCACAATTTAGGAACAATGTGTCCTTCAAGCTTGATTAACCAACAGCCAATAAATAAGATTTTTTTGCCTACTCAGCTGTGGCGGAGTTTGTGCCCACCCACTCCAGACGTCGCTGGTGTTTTGTGAGTAGGGGTCTCTGAGAATAGCACCACTGAACTACTCGGATTCTAGTGTTAAATAAGTACCCAACCAACGTTGGCGGCGCCATGTCGTGTAGTTCCTATATATCCTATACAGGATCTGCGCGTTCGGATAACATAAACTGTGGGTTTGGTGGCGGACTGATTCCGTGCACCCCCACTGGATACGTTAGCCTGTCTGTATCAGCTAGCTCACAGTGCCACTAGAGTCTCCTCTTATCGGGGAGAGAATAGTTCTTGGCAACCTCAGAACATGACAACCCTGATCCCCCAGGATCGTGGAAACAATATACTACCTTTCGCTCAGTCACTCGTGCTCACTTAGTTTGTCTCAGAGATACACAGAATAACCATTCTGGGCGTTTGTCAATAAGGATTTATTGAACAGTTGTTATTCTAGTGTAGCATAGATGAGCTGCAACAACCATTAGACAGTAGCAGAGATATATGATTAGCAATATTACAAAAGTAAAGGGATGGTATAGTTCTACCATCTTGCAGAAATCATGAATATATACATGTACCTAAAACACATGATAAAAAGTGGGTACTCCTACAATGCCTCCCTAACTAGATGTACCTAAATGTACCTAGCATCTATTTAGGTGTTATGCCAAGAATCCCTCTAGGATCTAGTCAACCCTATTACCTGAGAGTTCGAGAATGTGGGACCCCGTCCTGGTCTCGAGTTTGGACACCCCGCGAGGGATGTTAGACTACTGCTAGCTGGAGGGTCTGCATGCAGGAACCTCAGCGTCTCTGGTCAGTGTGTCAGCCGGGAAGTCACGGTCTCCTCTCCCTTCCTTAGCAAGATGTGCTGTATATATACCCATAGGTCTCCCCAGGGGTCCTACCTTGCTGTGTTAGCCTAAAGGATGACGTTGGGCCTGAACTTTATACAGAGATATTATACAGGAGATGGTAATCCTACTGTTAGTCCTGCTGTGCTTCCAAGAAGCCTCATGCATAATGTATGAGAATCGAACCAGGAAAAAACCTGCGTTCTGAATGCAGTGTCATATCTAGGTAAAAGGTCAGTGCCTAAGAACGGTTATGTATGTAATGTAGGGAAGAATATAGGTGAAAGGTTGCAATGTTACCTGCGCCTATACAGGGTACCTATATGGAATATAACAGGGGACTATCATTAGTCGTCTAAGAAAAGCATTTTCTGTTGTTTGCAAAGTGGAAACATTGCAAAAGCCCCAAACACCGGCCCCATACAGGATGACAGCACAACACCGGGCAATATAGATGTTAACTATTGCATCGATAGGTTTGGAGCCCGATTTCCTTGAAATCCTAAATAAAGCCTCAAGAGTTTTGTCAAAACTCCTTTTCCTAGCCGCAATAAGGTGATGCCAGGAGCCTCTATAGTGAAAAGGGACACCTAAATAAGAAAAGTTTGATACATGGAGTAGCTTATCATTATTGATAAAACAAGGTCTTAACTTAGAATGGAGTTTTCTCAATCACCATGACGTGCGATTTAGCTGCATTAGTCTTTAGACCCAAGTTGCTCATAAAATCATTAAAGATGTTTAAAAGAATTTGTCAGCCCACACCAGTTCTTGAAATTAATACACAATCATCAGCATATAACAATGCTCGAAAATTTCTAAGACCCACCCTGGGAACATCAGCCGCCCCCACATTCAAATAACTCTCAAGATCGTTAATATATAAGCAGAACAAAAAAGGGGCTAACACGCACCTTTGTCTAACCGCACAATTCATTTTGATTGATGCTGGCAATTCACCTTCTGCCCCATATCTAACTCTACCAGTCACATCTTAATGCTTCTGAGCTAAAAAATAAACAAATGGTGCATCTATGCCCATTCCCAACATATTTTCCCAGAGTTTCCCTCTCACCACCCAGTCAAAAGCAGATGTCAAATCCATAAAACCTAAATGGAGAGTGCTGTTTTTAGCCAGCGTGTATTTGCTTATGACCAGGTGGAGATTGATGCACTACTCGACGGTGCCCAAACCCCTCCTGAAACCGTATTGAAGGTCTGAAAATTTCTGTTTTTCGGCTACCCATATTTCTAAACGATCAAGTATGACTCTGCTCATTAACTTACATGTGAAGTCAATCAATTAAATTGGACGATAACATTTAGGGTTTGACCTGTATCCCTTTTTAAAAATGGGACCAATTATTACACTCGACCAAGATTTTAACGGGCCCGAAATTACAACACAGCTTAGGATGTTAGTTAACACTTGGAGCCATAGGTCAGGGCTTGCCATAAATAGATCGGCTGGGACACCGTCAGGGTCAGGTGCATTGTTCTTCGTAGTCTGATTTAATGCCTTTGCTACTTCCCGATAGGTGGGAAGGGCCAACTTTCGGTTACTCTCAGCTGTGTGTCTATCAAACTCTATTGGACAAATGCGCTTCCCTTCACTCTTGTATACTTCAGAAAAATGATAAACCCATTTATCAGGTGGGATTATAGCATCAATACAGCTATTATGACTGTCCTGAAAAAAAAAGGGCATGGACATTCTTCCAAAAGAGGCTCGAGACTTTGCTAACACTGGCTTCAAATAACCTCTCCCAGGCCTCTTTCCTGATGGTCACCATGTGACTCGCAAGTACCTGTTTATAACAATATCTGCAGGATCTCACAGTCTCTTTGTCCTTGGGCTTCTGTTTTAGGGCCACAATTAGATTATTATGACTCTGTGAACTTTCTCTATTGAACCATTTATGGGGTTTAGAGGATTTGGGCTTCCTATAGATTTTTAAAATTTCATTTATTGTTTGGGTTATATCAGCAAAAGATTCCAACATTCTTTCTGGGTTTATGTCACTTTATAAACAGGTCAGAATTTGGGGCCTATTTTTCCTCATTAATTTTTCAAGAATAATGTCAGGGTTTACAGTGGCCCATATACACATGAGGCCCTTATTTTTGTTATAGATTATCAGCTCTGGGGCGTGGCCAAGATGGTGGCGAGTGCGGACGCGCTGTAAACAGCTCCGTCTCACCCATCTCGCCCCTTTTCAGACCCTCTAGGGTAAGGACGCGCCGGTGGAATAAGATCCAAGGGAGTGACTTAGATCATGCCCTTAATATCTGCCCCCCCCGCATTGGTCAAGGACAATGAAGAAGCAGCGCAACAGCTTGATAACTGGATTCGCTCAGCAATTAACTGTGTTGCGCCTGAAACAACCATCTCGGTTAAGAAAGGCTCAGCAACCGCGCCTTGGTATGGGCCAGACCTTAAACGTATAAAGGTCAACTGCAGGAGAAGTGAACGAATCTGGAGAACGGACTATAGTAAGGAGCATAAAGTGGCCTACAATTTACAGCTAGAACAATACAAGGAAGCAATTATTGAGGCAAAACGCGCCTATTTTACGTATAAAATAGAGGCCGCTGGTAATTCCTCAAAGGAACTGTTTAAATCTATTCAAATATTAGCCAAATCACAAGTGGCTAATCAGTTCATACCGGACCAAGCGTTTTGCAACAAACTGGCCATTTTCTTTCAAGATAAGGTGCAAATAATCTAGAACGATCTCCTTAATACAGCCGGTGTTACGGATGGCGGTAACAGTCCATATATGGAGGAGAAGGTAGCTCATTGCCAGCTTACCCGTTTCCAGTCGCCCTCCCATGAGGAGGTCAACAAACTCCTCCTATCTATAAAGTCTGGTTCGCCCAATGATCCCTGTCCTCCAGCCACTATGCATCTAGTGTCTGGAAATATTAGCACATATATAACCCCTGTGTTAAACCAAGTGCTAGAGACTGGTATTTACCCCCGGAACTGGAAAAAAGCATGTATCAAGCCGATCCTTGAAAAGCCAGCCCTTGACCCAACTGAGACAAAAAACTGTCGTCCAATTTCAGGGCTGCCAGTTGCGGCCAAAATTCTTGAAAAAGCAATCAACTAGGAGTTAACCCACTACCTTGAACTTAATGATCTGCTTGATCCTACACAGCACGGTTTTAGGCCATGCCACTCCACCGAGACGGCCCTGATAATGGCAACGGAGGAGATACGGAAAGTGATGGATGGGGGGGGAGGGCAGAGCTGTTCTCATTCTCCTGGACCTGTCAGCATCTTTTGACACCGTGAATCACACGGTGTTAGTGCAGCGGCTGAAGGAAGTGGGAATTGAGGACACAGCTCTGACCCTTCTCTCCTCCTTCCTAGAAGCTAGGGAGCAGATCATACATTGGGACAGTTTACAGTCCGACTCCTTTCATCTCCCGTGTGGAGTGCCGCAAGGTTCGGCCTTGAGCCCTACGCTTTTTAACATATATGTTACTCCCCTGGCCAGACTCATCAGAAAGCATGGTTTCATCCTGGTTTCGTACGCTGATGATTCCCAGCTTGTAATTTCGGTGTCTAAACAAACAGAGACAGTCGCTAAAAGCTTCCATACGTGTCTGACAGAAATTATGCACTACCTGAGTCGGAACTTTCTTAAGATAAACACTGATAAGACGGAGGTACTGGAGTTCGGCAAGGGCCTTTCAATGTGGAACAAAACCTGGTGGCCGACAGAGGCAGGTGATTGCCTTTGCCCTACCGAGAAGGTCAGGAATCTGGGAGTGATCTTTGATTATCAGCTTCAATTTCTCAGCCCAGGTCAACCGTCTGACCTCCTCTTGTTTCTTCCTATTAAAGTGTCTACAGAATATTTTTCCCTTCATTCCAGGGGAGTTCCAAAAAACTGTCGTAATAGCGCTCTTGCTTTCGAAATTAGATTATTGTAACGCGCTTTTCTTGGGCATTGATAAGTCCCAGATTAGGAAATTGCAATCACTGCAAAATGCTGCGGCACGATTGTTATTACATATCCCAAAAGGCCACTCTACCTCGGCGGGCATAAGGTCACATCACTGGCTCCATGTCCAGCAACGAGTAGAATTCAAGGCCTTGTGTCTGGTGCACAAGGCTCTTTATGGCGGAGGGGCGGTGGAGATCCAGAAGGTGTTTTCATGGTACTCTCCATCCAGAACCCTCAGATCTACAAATACAGGCCTCATCCACACCCCTAAAATCCGTAGAGCAAGATGGGGGGGGGGCGCACTCTATCATTTTGTGCGGCCAAGCTATGGAATCAAATGCCTTCCAGCATGCGACTCCAACCGAATCGGTTGCTGTTTAGGAAAATGCTGAAGAATTGGCTGTTTCCTAGAGATTAACATCTAATGCTCCAGTTTTTATAACTCAATCTCCTCCTTTTCACACACAGCGCCAAGACGCCTCGGCATTCGAGCGCTATACAAAATATATATCCTATCCTATCCTCCACATTTGGCAATCCACATAATCCTGATATGCACACCTTAATACCTACCTTATAATTCATCCAGCGCTGCATATTGACCCCGGCGTTGGTGAAAACTCCAGCACACTGCGAATGCTGACCTCGGAGCTGAGCGGGTGAGGCGAGCGAGGTGACGTCCCAGTGACTCGGGGCATGGCCTCGCATAACATACTGCTGGAGGGAGAAGCCACGATCGCCTGTTACGGTGAGGGCCCGCTAGCAACAGAGGTCTCGGCGATCTGGACACACCGATAGCGGGGCGGTGCAGGTACAGCTGTCGAGGCGGTGGTCTGCCGGAACTACGCCCGGCTGCGTGAGACCCAGATAGGTGTGGCCTGTGGCTGAGGTGTGGCCCCGCGCTCGACTGCATCAGTGAGCACACATTCGGAGAGGCGTTCTCGGCTCGGGCACATCCGTTCTCTAGGCAAAGAGACCAGGACGCCCCTCTAACATTGCCTGCAGCAGTGGCGCCGCGCCAAGAGCGGGGAGTTGCCCCCCCAGGGGCGCGGAGAAGCACATGGACCCCCGAGAGACGATGGAAGAGGGCCTGGATTTCCAGAGACCTGCTGCATTTTAGCCTGCAACCGATGCAAGGCCCGTGCACCCCCCTACTGTGGTACACTGGGGGCGGTAAGCGCTGGGGCCGTGGCGGAGGCGGGTGCGCTGAATGCCCGCAGGCCTGCACTTCAGGGTGCGCAGTGGTGGAGCAGATGACAAGCCGGGAGTATATTATGCTCACATCATAAGTGCAACAGGGCAGCCCTGCAACAACGCTTAAGTGTAGCTCTATTGTCTTGGCTTGCCACTCGACTGCTCACAGCTCATTCATGTGCCTGCAAGAATTACAAGGCGACTTGGACAATATGAGGTATACATGTATGGTTGACCTGTCACATGTTAGCTGAGATACGGCCATAAATGCTTGTGGGAGCCGTTCCTGTGACCCGCTGTACGAGAAGCTTGGGAGGACGGGGACGGATGCAACCTGAAACATCAAAATCCACTGGAAAAGTATTCGTTGATTAGTGGGGGATGACGAGTACCCTTCGCCGCAATGAAACTGCACAGATAATATCTTCAGTTTAAGTGTCAGTTGGTGCCCGCGTGCGCAGGTGGTTGCACGCTCACTACCAGGCGATTAACATGTATTGATACTCCTGAATGACTGCCTTTCTGGTCCCCCTGCTGGTGACACATCCTCGTCCATTGGAACCCACCACGTCGCAACCAGACGAGATACCTATAACCTGCTGTCCGAGCTGATTCCCATGGCAATCTTCCAATAAACCCTATACGCCCTGGAGTGCGGACTACTTTCACCCTGGTGGGGGGTTTCCCGCTTCCCAAGCAGAGGCTGTGAGTGAACTGTCAGCCGTACGCACACCTGGAGAAAGGAAGGATATTCACGGTGCTCTGAGGGGATCATTAGCGCTGATGATACCTGTAATATACTCTACACTCCAATATACAGCGGTGCAATGGGAAAATTAAATCCAGATAAAACGCAGTCGCAGATGGCCGAAGCAGCACCTCATGTATCTGGTGAGGTGGCCCATGGGCAGGCAATGGCCCGGACACCTGTAGATCATGTTGACCACTCACATCGATTCGATGAGTTAATGGCGGCGATACTAGATATCAAGTCCACATTGGGCCCCAAAATAGACTTGCTTTGTACTGAAATGGGATTCCAGCGCGAGGACCACAAGAAGCTAAAGGACAGAGTAGAAGAATCAGAGTCAGCTATGGCAACCCTGCGTCCCACCGTGTTAACGGCCACAGACCAGATCAGGTCTCTCCAAAAAGAGGTGAATATCTGAAGAGCCGGGCAGAGGATCAGGAGGGTAGTTCTCGCAGAAACAATGTTCGCATAGTGGGCCTACCAGAACGGATAGAATGCCAAAGCATGGAGCTGTACTTAGAGAAATAGTTTGCCACGGTCATCCTTGATGGCAAATTCTCCAAATTTTTCTCAGTCGAACGGGCGCACAGAGTGCCGGGTGGCCCACCCAGTCTGGGCAACCCTGCTAGACCTGTGATCGCTAGATTATTTAATTACCAGGACAGAGACCATATCCTCCAGGCTACAAGGGCCCGTTGGGAATTGAAAACACAATGGTGCACATATATCCGGACTTCACGCTGACGGTGCATTGCCACAGATCTTCTTTTATGGAAGTTAACAAATGCCTCAGCGAGCATGAAATCCAATATTTGCTACAATATCCTGCTAAGCTGTGCATCCGGCATAACAAAAATAATATCCTCTGCTCCACTCCTGAAGAAGCTTGGTCCTGGATGGCACAGAATGGATTTGCACGAGCCCCGAATACACAGATTCTCATCAACCATGGAGAACCGCAGGCACACGCAGATACTGCAGCAAAGGGCGAGAATCGCACCCGACCAAAGTCCAGGCAGCAATGGAGCGAGAACAAGCTATTAAACAGGTGGAACACCTTGGCAACTCCACACCCCCCTCAAGATCTGAGTCCGACTCGGATGCAATAATAGACCGTACACTCCAGCTGACAGACACACAACATGCAGCACTGATGGAGGGGGCCCCCCCCGACAGTCACTCCACAAACAGCTGACGAGCTCAGGTGACCTCCTTTCGAGTAACCCAAAACTCCCCAACAGCAAGATACGTATGCATCATCACCGCGAGAATCAAGTTACTAGAACTGTACGCAAAATCCGTCGGAAAGCACCACGACTATGGCAGGTACTAACTGTTAAGGCGGCCTTCATACAGATGGCAAAGAAGAATAGCTGCACCCTCACGCACGATAAGTGTCTGATCTAGCATCTACATGTCTTTTTCTTTTCTCCCTCTGCTCATTTGATATGCTCTCCTTACGAATTATTTTTGTATGCATAATTCTTCTTTTGTTCCTTCTTTATATCGACTATAGTTTCTTAGTTAATTGCATTTTAGTGCAGATGGCCTATTGCCAGTTGGCAAATCGGCCTGGGTAAGAAGTTGGGTATTACAAATGTTTATTGCAGTCTTCTACTTCGTTACACCGCACAGCATGCACAACACGCATCAGTTAGCCACACCAATATTAAGGGGGTAGACGCAGAGGCGACGAGCTGTCCGTCTCGAGGTACAATCAGGGATCAGGAGCGCTTTTTCACTCTCAAAAACTGACACAAATGACAATAGGCAATAACTACCTTTGGTTAACTTGGAACGTTCGAGGCTTAGCTGGCTGTGTTAAACGCCACAAGGTGTACCAATATTTGCGAAGTCACAAGATCACAATAGCATTGATTCAGGAAACTCACCTCACCGCTCAAACTCTCATATCACTGCGCAAACGCTGGAGAGGCAAGGTGATAGGTACCACATACTCAGGCTATGCCAGGGGCACCCTAATTTGGATAGCACCGGGAACACCCCTGCAGATATCGCATACACGGTTAGATCCAGATGGTCGGTATGCGATTCTAGAGGGACTTCTAGACGGCTCCCCATTGACCTTAGCCTCGCTCTATGCACCAAACTCAAGACCGGCCTTATTTTTACAAACATTGAAGCCATCACTGCTAAGAGATCCTACGGCACCAACATACTGGGGGCGTGGGGGACTATAACTGCGTATCCGACCTGGTCTTGGATCGCTCACACCCGCCACTCCCGGGAGCGCAATCCATTGGCCTGGCACAGTACATGAAAGACTGGATCAATAACATGCAAGTCACTGATGCCTGGCGAAGCACGCACCCCACATCGCATACTTATTCATACTACTCCAAAATTCACGATCTGCACACAAGGATAGATGCCATATACTGTTCTGAGACTGCCATAGCGAGGGTAACACAGGCGGGGTACTTAGCTTGCACGATATCAGATCATAGTCCGCTACAGGTGCAATTGTCATGGGGTACACATAAAACTAGCATCCCGATATGGCGCTTCCCTTTGGAAGCACTTAAAGATGCAACATTAAGCGCACTCATAACACAATCGATAGACGCATACTTTCAAACTAATGCGGGCTCGGACTCCCATACCGGCATTGAATGGGACGCATTTAAGACTGTGCTTCATGGACAGGTGATTACGGCAGTATACGGCTCTCGTATAGCGCTCACGAAAGAGCTCTAGGGTCACGAGTCGGAAATACAGCGGTGCAAACAACTCTCCCCCGCATACCCAAGTATTACACCCGCATTGACCAAGGCTCTCTTAGCATATAAGGAAACTCTGGACAGCCTATGCACCTTGGACTACAAGCAATACCTAGCCTGGCAACATAAGGAGGGAGACAAGGCGTGTACGATGCCGGCATGGTTTTTAAAAGCCAATGCTTCACAACCCCCCCATCACAGCAAAATACAACTCTGACGGCCTTCTCATGGACATGCAAGAAAAGATGAATGACTCTTTTTTCGAATACTATGCATCTCTTTATAAAGCTCCCGACCTCGATGATCCTTTGCCCACTCAACAGTTCTTGTCCCAAGTTAACCTCCCGAAGATAACGCAGGACCAATACGAATTGCTAGAGGCCCATATATTGGTTGATAAGGTCTCTGAAACCATCAAACAATTAGCCACAGGTTAAGACCCAGGGGCAGACGGATGGCCTTTGAAATTTTACGCTACCTACTCAGAGCAACTTAGCCCGGGATATGCGCAGTATATGAGGAAGCGTTTGAACAGGGGGAGCTACCACCCTCACTCAGGAAAGCGGTGCTGGTCGTATTACCAAAACCAGGCCACTTCAAATGAGTTCTTATCGCTCTCTATCATTACTGAACTCGGATTACAAAATCCTGGGCAAGATATTAGCCATCAGGTTAATAGAAATAGTACAAACACTGGTGCACGAAGACCAGAATGGGTTCATCCCAGGGACGAACACCGACTCTTTAAATTGTTAGAGTGGGCCCGAACAGGAACAGACTTGCCATGTATCGTGGCATTAGATATCGAGAAAGCATTTGACACCCTGAGTTGGCAATACCTACTAGCATTGTTGGCGGGATTTGGCCTGGGCCGCAATTTTTTGAGATGGGTGAGGATACTGTATACAAAACCACAGGCCAGAGTAAAGACGGGTTGTATTGTTTCTTCTTCCTTCGTCATAGAGCGCGGAACTAGACAGGGCTGCCTCTTATCGCCCATCATTTATGCGCTGGCAATGGAGCCATTGGCGTGCAGACTACGCTGTCGCGTTTTAGACCGGGGCATTCGGGCGTATGCACAATTGCACATTGTCTCCCTCACGCAGACGATGCGTTAATTTATCTGCGAGGCCGCTCTACAGTACTGCAAGAACTAATGGAGTTTCTAGACGACTATGCTCAAATATCTGGCCTAAGAGTTAACTGGTCTAAATCAGTGGTATTTCCAATGAAACCCCTGGCCTTAGAGCGCAGATGTAATCTACCTAACACTCCACTCTCTTGGGCGTTTGACACCTTTAAATATCTGGGGGTACAAATCTATCACTCTCAGATAAATACGATGGAGGGTAACCTGGGAAAGGCAGTCGCTAGAGCCCGAGCTGCTCTTCCATTCTGGACGAGTTTGCCTTTATCTCCTATGGGGTGGATTGCTATCTCCAAGATGCTTTTACTCCCTCGTCTTTTGTATTTCTTCTCTGTCCTTCCATACAAGCTACCACACAGGTTCTTTAACGATCTACAATAACTCCTGGTGTCCCTGATTTGGGGAGACTCCAGGCCCAGGGTGGCACTTCAAAAATTATACTTACCTATATCTGCGGGGGGATACAACGTAGAATATACTGTGGTTTCATATTTCTGGGACATCGTGTCTCACCTATTAAGTGTGTGGCGCGATCACCCGCCAATTGTGCACATGACACCAGACAAGCGATCAGCGGAAATCGAATGTATACTGTCATGAAGGACAGGGTCTCCCCCCTCCCCCCCCACCCAAACCCCCTTAAAATACATACTCAGTTACATACACTTGCTCACCCACGGCTAGTATAAATGTCGGGTTAGACGGTAGACACAGACAGACTTCTTTGAACAGACTTTATTTTGTTATTGTTATTATCGTAATGACTAAAATATGGAACTAAGGAGCAAAAATTGTTATTGTTGAACTGCAAAATGTTATCTGTATCATTGTCCAACACCCCAACAATGCTGCTATTGTAATAGTTTGTGTAATATCGTGCATATTATTACTGCTATAGTTTCTCTGTATAAAGATTATTAAAAAAATATATATATTATCAGCTGTACATCTAATGTTGCTTTCTTACTCTGTGTTTCTAAATGATTAGACAGGGGAAAATGATCACTAATATTCCGAAAGAGCAATAAAGCCAATAAGACTACCTTGGCCTCTACTTGTATATGTGATCTGCTCCTGTCCTTGCTGAATAATAAGATCTAATGTTAAAAATAAAGAAAATTTAGATAGCATAGAGTATAGAGTTAGAAACATCCCCACAGGGGCTATGTTCAAAATGACATAGATCATCAGAAATCTCTCCCATAGGTTTACAAGCAGACATTTTTGAGAGTGAACATAACCTACAATTAAAATCCCCGCCCCATAAGATGATGTAATCAGTATTAAGATCCTTAAGATGTTTACTTAGAGAGTTTTCAAGTCTAACGGCTATTTCAGTGTTCACCGAGATGAAGTTGTGATAAAAATTTACAATTACAAGTGCGACATTTGATTCGTACATAATGTTAATAAATTGAAAATGCGGCGAGTCCAAGTTGGAATTGCAGATTTGTTTGTCCAGAGTGGTTGCCATTAAAGTAAGCAAATCACCTCGGTTATGGCCCCCTAACGAGCAAGCAGCTGGGGTGTGGATAGATACAAGCCCATCAATATGTACTATTTCTCGGGCCCAGGTTTCTTGGAGGTAAACAATATCGTGGCCCTTTATAAGATCTAACCAGTCATCATTTCTCATCCTGCTTGCGAGCCCAGCCACATTCCAAAATAAACACTTACGTTTATTAACCTTTTGGACGGCCCGACCTGTTCCACCTACGCAGCCATTACTTTCATAATCAAACATAACATGTATATCCCTTTCTTTCCCATGTGTGATTACAGTGTCTATTTCCATATTAGTACATACAGAGGAAGAAATCACGTCTTCCTGGGTGACTAAAATCATTTCCTTTCTTATCAGTTCCTGGGGAGTGGATAATCTCTGGGATTGCGATCAATCAATTTGTTCCAAAGGGGAAAAACGATTGTAGGTTGAAATGGCAAATAACTTGGGGGCACCTCCGTGTGTGGAACGTGGCACAGAAAAGACCTTCTTGCTCGGTTTATAAAAATAACCCAAAGGTACTGCCATAATCCTCCCCCTTGTCGGACACAACCTAGACAGTCTTTCCAAGAGAAAACCTGCCATATATTTGTTTCTAAAATTAATAACAAAACAATCTCCAGGATCCTCCTTTGGTTGAGAATCAACCCATGATACTCTATGCACATTGTTTATACTCTTGAATAAATCCTCACAACTATGCCACTATGTAGATTTTTGTAACCAGTGTACAACTTTATTTTTTATTTGCTGTGGGTCTTCATCATGTGGCTGAAAAGGAACACTCTTTAGAATTAGTACCAGCAGGGTTGCTTCTGGGGGGAGCTGAAGAGTTCTTTGCGAGCTGGATCATGCTACATGTTGGTCTGTGCTAGTAATCTCTTCTCTTTCTAGTGAAGATTTATGTATTGATACAATGGCATTTGAATACTGAATCAAATAAAAAATGATGTTCATTTAAAATAATTTTCTATATACTCAAAAAATATTGTAATTTATCCTCTTAGAATAATTATTTCAAAGATGCGGGTAGACAGATCAAAAATGCATGCACAGCTTCTATTATCAATGACATACTTTCTTTGGACTACTTTGTGAAGAAAGCCTTAAATGGCACATTGGTTAATTGCCATCTCAAAGGCAAACTTTCACGTTTCACCTTTTTCATATCACCACTACAAAATGGATAACTGTGCAATACTCCTGTGGTCTGATAAATAATGTGGAGGACACTGAAAATAAGTAATGGTTGAAGAGAACTTAGACAAGCAAGCCAAGAGCTGAAGCACATTCTCTTTGTATTAGAGAAAGAGCGTGAGAGGAGGGAGAGAGAGAGAGAGAGAGGGAAAAAGAGTGTGTGTGCGTGTCGTGACAGACAGCTAAAGTGGTAGTAGTCAGGCCACCCAGACCTCAAAAACCTCAAAAAGGGAGTCAAAAATAACCTCTACCAACAAACAAGCACTGGCAAAGCCAATAGGCCTCGCCTATGCAGGAGCTACTGGCTTTACCAATATGTTTTAACAATGTTGTACATCAGGGTGGCTGCTGTTAAGCATGGCTAAAAGTTAGAGGGGTAAAGGAGAGTGGCATGGAGTTTCGTAAAGTAGATTGGAGTTTTATGGAATGCCGTACAGTAGAGTTGAGCAGTGTGGAGTGTCTGGAGTAGCGTACAGTGTTGTGAAGTGTCATGGAGGGAGTAGGGTGTCGTAGAGTGAAAGAGCATAGAGTTGAGTGGCTTAGAGTGGAGCACAATGTCAGAGTTGAGTAGAGTGTTGTAGAGTGGAGCGGCCTAGAATGTCGTGGGGTGGTGGGGAGCAGCGTGGAGTGGCATAGAAGGTGCTGCGTAGAGTGGAGTAGATTAGAGTGGCATAGAGCGAAGTAGATTGTCATAGAGTGGTGGAGTAGAGTAGAGTGGTCATAGAATAGAGTGGCGTAAAGTGGCATGAAGTGGCATAGAGAGAGTTGCATAGAGTGGAGTAGTGTCCTAGAATGGCATAGAGTGGAGTTGAGTGCTGTAGAGCAAAGTAGAGTGCTGTGAAGTGGCCTAGAGTGGAGTAGAGTGGTCATAGAATAGAGTGTCGTAAAGTGGCACAGAGTGGCATAGAGAGTTACGTAGAGTGGCATAGAGTGGAGTAGAGTGCTATAGAGTGGAGTAGAGAGCTGTAGAGTGGAGTGGCATAGAGTAGAGTACAGTGTCAGTGGAGCAGAGTTTAGTGGAGTAAAGCATCATAGAGGAGAGTATCGTGGAGTGGCAGAGAGTGGAGCATAGTGGCCTAAAGTGAAGTGGCATAAAGTACAGTGGTGCAGAGTAGATTGCCGTAGAGTGCACCGGTTTTGAGTAAAGTGGTGTAAAGTGCATTGGTGTACAGTGCAGTGGCATTGATTAGAGGCGTGCAGAGTAGACTGCAGTAGCGTGATTGCAATGGCGTAGAGTGGAGTGGCATAGAGTGGAGTAGAGTGGCATAGAGTGAAGTGGCATAGAGTTGAGTGGTGCAGTGTAGGGTAGAGTGGAGTGGTGCAGTGGCAT
The DNA here is from genome assembly GCA_963921515.1 of Calotriton arnoldi. Classification (NCBI taxonomy): domain Eukaryota; kingdom Metazoa; phylum Chordata; class Amphibia; order Caudata; family Salamandridae; genus Calotriton; species Calotriton arnoldi. The sequence continues at coordinate 4,256,883 of CAWUFW010000459.1, forward strand.
AGAGCACAATCATGCAGAGTAGAGTGTCAAAGTGCAGAGTCGTAGAGTGGTGAAGCAGAGTAAAGTGGTGCAGAGTACAACAGAGTGGTCTAGAGTGCATTGGCATAGAGTGCAGTGGTGCAGAGTGGAGTGGCATAGCATAGACTGCAGAGGTGTAGAGTGCAGTGGTGTGGAGTGGAGTAGAGTGGCTTAGAGTGCAGTGTCGTACAGTAGAGTGGAGTGGTGCAGGGTAGAAATATAGTGGTGCAAGGTAGAGCGCAGTGGCATAGAGGGGAGTCGTGCAAAGTGGAGTAAAGTGGCATAGAGTGCAGTGGCATAGAGTAGATTGTTTCACAGTAGAGTGGAGCGGTGCAGGGCAGAGTGGAGTGATGCAGGATGGAGTGGAGTGGTATAGAGTAGTGGCATAGGGTGTTGCAGAGTGGAGTGGCACAGAATGGAGTGGCCTAGACTGAAGTGGTGTACAGTGCAGTGGCGAAGAGTGCAGTGGTGCATGGTAAAGTGGGAGAGAGTGCACTAGCATAGAGTAGAGTGGTGCAGAGTAGAGGGCCGTAGAGTGCAGTGTCAGAGTGCAGTGATTCACAGTAGATCAGAGTGGCGTAGAGTGCATTGATGTAGAGTGCAGAAGAGTGGTGGTGAATGCAGTGGCATAGAGTAAAGTGGTGCAGAGTAGAATGACAGAGTTTATTTGGCAGAAAGGGCAGTGCTGCAGAGTAGAGTGTCAGAGAATGTGCAGTGATGCAGAGTAGAGTGCATTAGTGCAGACTGCAATGGCGTAGAGTGATGCAGAAAGTGACAGAGTTTAATGTTGTAGAGTGGCAAAGAGTGCAGTGGAGTAGCGTATAGTGGCATACAGTGCAGTGATACAGAGTAGATTGCCATAGAGTGCACTAGCGAAGACTGTATTAATTTTGAGCAAAGTGTCAGAGAATGTGCAGTGATGCAGAGTAGAGTGCATTAGTGCAGACTGCAATGGCATAGAGTGATGCAGAAAGTGACAGAGTTTAATGTTGTAGAGTGGCAAAGAGTGCAGTGGAGTAGCGTATAGTGGCATACAGTGCAGTGATACAGAGTAGATTGCCATAGAGTGCACTAGCGAAGACTGTATTAATTTTTAGCAAAGTGGCGCAGAGTGCAGTGGTGTAGAGTGCAGTGGCGCAGAATCGAGTGGTGCAGAATGGAATAAAGTGGCGTAGAGTGCAGTTGTATAGAGTAGAGTGGCGTAAAGTGCAGTGGTGCAGAGTAAATTAGAGTGGATTGGCATAGAGTTCAGTGACAGAGTGCATCAAGTAAAGTGGCATAAAGTGCAGTGTTGCAGAGTATATTAGCGTAGAGTGTATTGGCACAGAGCAGAGTGGCACAGAGTACAGTTACATAGAGTGCCATGGTGCAGAGTACAGTGGCGTAGAGTACAGTAGTGCAGAGTAGAACAGAGTGGCGTAGAGTGCAGTGATGCAGAGTAGAAGAAAGTGGCATAGAGTGCACGGGTGAAGAGGAGATTGGCGTAGAGTGCATTGGTTTTGAGTAAAGCGGTGTAGAGTGCAGTGGCATAGAGTGGTTCAGAGTGGAGAGGCGCCAAGTGCAGTGGCGCCGAGTGGAGTGTCGTAGAGTGTTTCAGAGTGGTGCAGAGTAGATTAGAGGGGAGTATAGGGGATTGGCAGAGAGCGCACTCAGTATGGAGTGGTACAGAGTAGAGTGCACTGGCATAGAGTGCAGTGTTGCCCAGTGGAGTGGCGCAGAGTGGCACAGAGTGGAGAAGAGTGCAGTGGCAAAGACTGCAAGGCCTGTTTAAAGAAAGCGAGTTCATGGAAGACTACAGTAAACAAGGTTTGGGCAACGGGATGGCCGAACTCGAGCTGGACAGCCTAAAGCAAATAAAGCCACCAAATAGAGAGTCAGAAAATGGGAGTTACAAACCACAAAGCCAATGGTAAGAAAAGGGCGGATTGCACTCCTAGGTCAACTTTCCGAATGTTCCCAAGATGTCTTTAGCAAATCAGACAGCTGTGCTTTCTGGAAGGCTATGACCTAAAAAGAAATTAAATGCCAAAAAAGGAAAGAGCTCCACATATAGTTAGACCTGTTTCTCGATACGGTATCAGACTTGGAAGGCACAAGAGCATCCAGCAGCAGCGGGCTCCTGTCATTGGGCTCCAAACAATGACATTCTGGGCTGCCTCTTCTTCTCTGCTGCTAGTCCGCTTGTTGTGGTGGCATCATCCCTGCCAACGTTGGTACATGGCTGGGATCCCTGGTGGTTAATCCTACTGTCAGTAACTACAACGAGAAATAAATAAACTGGGCGTAATCCCAAAATATTTCTCTCGTGGTGTTGCCACACCCACCCCTTCCAGTGACGCTCCTTCAGGTATCTGCGTTTGGCCTTTGCCTCGCTCAGTGACATCGGGTCCTTATTAATTCCTCGCTGATATTCTCTTACCACATTATACTACTGCTACACTTAGCCAAGGCCTCCATCAACATGTGTCTTTCTCACGCATGTCGCCCACGTCCTCGAAGTATTAAATCAATGTATTCGGTGTTTTACAGATAGTCACTCTGAAACATTATGAAACCGTTTCAAGACAATTAACCAACCTTGTGGAAAGCAACATTTTAATTAGGCATTCAATGGAAGCTTTTTTAATTGCACATCTATAAATATCCTCATTATCTTTGCTGTAATACTGCAAGGGACTTTTATTGTTGCGCTGTTTGGGCAACTGAATAACAAATAGGCATATCACTATGGTTGTGAGATTTTCTAATACAAAAGTTGATCTTTTTAATACAATGGGATATTATACATTTATCGTAGGGCTGGTTTTGACACCTGAATAGAAAGTAAACGCACATCAATATATCATTTTAATGTAATCGGTTATTGTATGTGTTTCGTAGTTCTGGTTTGAACAACTGAATAACAAGTTAACGTGTATAGCTCTCGGTTACGGGGACCGTTTTCTGTTTTTTATAGATTTCATGGACAATTAAAAATCATGGTTCAATAACCTCATGACCCCGGGCATATCGGAACAGATGAAAAGTATTTCTTGATTTGTCTAATTCAACTACCAATTGTTAGGTTTTCACTGGTGGTCCAGTAAACTTCAGTTTGCCTCTCCAGGCTTTTGTTACTCGACTTAATAAATGTTAAGAAATTGATATCCAATTATTTCATTTTATTAAACAGAGAAATCAACAAGGTCCCAGTAGATATATGATCTCAAACAGTAAATATAATTTATACCTATATGAGAAAGGGTAAATAAAATGTTGAATCAGTATATTCTGAATTTACATGTAAATAATGCCTATGAATATTTTCAAAGTGAGCGTGGATTTCACTGAAAAGGCAATAATACTAAAACCTGTCTTCTACATACTCCATCAGTGTTTGTAAAGATGTGCATATTTTACTTACAGCATATTTAAATCTTTCGTTGTATAGACGGTCGTTGGCTTTTACCTTCCGTTCTACCTCTGGAAAAAGGAAAAGAAACACAAGATATTAGTTAAGTCAGTGGATGAGAAAGTCTCAGAAATGTACATGGCAACAGCACAGAATGTCATGATTCAAGGAAGTTAACTGGGGGGGGATCTATCATGAAGCTTGCCAGGATTAGAGGTCGACGGTGTCTTTGTGGCCTGTGCACAAGCCTTTGGTGATGCAATGACACCTGTTTTCAAAGAGGATCTGCCCCTGTGTTCAGTTCTAAAAACAGATATCACTGAGTTTCTTCACATGGTACAGAAAAGAAAACTGATATTACTGCTGCCTGATCCGAAGATCTTTTGACACCATTGATCAGATGGGCTACTGATATAGAAAGCAAATCCCTCAATTGATTCATCTCCTCCTTGGTGCTTAAATTGAGCTATTTCCACTCCAGAACTGCAAACACATTATGATGAATGCCCCAAAACTGGTAGCTGACTGTCTTTCAGATGTGTACCATAGTGGTATTACAGATCAAAGGCAACTACATAACTCCTACAAATATAATTAAAGCTTCTTCATTATTTATAATAAGTACTTTCCTGTCTAATACAAGACTTGTGTGAGGAGAGGAACATTATTATTTTTGGATCTTTTAGGAAGATTCAGAAACAACCTGGGACCCAAGATCCAGGGCAGCACCCCCCTAGCAGGACGCTTCCCCATCCCAATGGGGACCATACATTTCTGTCCACCCCGAGCTTTGACTGACAGTGATTTTGAAAATATTTTAAACATACTGACCCTAGAATTGAACGTAGGTAGGCTCAGGTCAGGAATATGCCCAATACCCATCTGATGAATCTATTGGGGGTATTAGAAATGATGCTACGGAGAGCACTTTATCCCACCTTCTGAATCACTCTTCATAGATTCAAAAAAAAGGACAAGAATAAGGACAAATATTATCTGTTGCTTCCCAATGTGCAGGCATTTAGTTAGATTCTTACCACGCTGTTTATATTGTGGAGATGCTTTCTTGGCCATCGATAACTAAGCAAGTGTCCCAGTCCGTACCTGTGCAAGGGCGGTGCATTCCTTAGGGCGCAGGAGCATTGCCCCACTCATATTTTGGCCCCAACAAATAAAGGTTAGTAGTTTAAACAAATTATATAAAATGTAACTATTAACATTAAGTCTTTCAGCGCGGATGAGCACCTGAGGCATGTCCTGGTGAAGCCAGTGCGGGCGGGGCTGAGCGGGTGGGGCTTAAATTGACAGATAGTATTAACTTAGTACACTAGCGGCAGCGCGCTGCAGCCTGAAGATACCTGGCCCCAATTGCGCATATTGGGTTGGACAACAGCCTTTCTCTGGCTGGCCCAACATGCGCGCTAGAGGCCGCTCCACCTGTGCTTCAATGAGCTGGGGGTGACTCAAAGCTGCAGCCTCCGGTCTCAGTGTGAGTGTTAAGGTCCCCTGCCCTAGCCAATTCAGGCACTGCTGTAACAGCAGGAGCAGCATCTGCATTGGCTTAGAGGCGCTCTCCCAGGCCCGGCCTGGTGCAGACTGTGCACATGACTGAGGCAGCGCGGGAGGAGGAGAGGTGTGAATCGAGATGGATGGCTGCATGTGTTCAGAGGGATGTGCCCCACTCTGTAGTTGCCTATTCAGACATACAAGCTCTGAGGTTGCCTCATTCAAAGGTAGGCGAACCTCAGAGATACGCCAGCTCTGTAGTTGCCTATTCAGAGGTACGCTGCATGTGCCGGACCCTCTCAGAGGGTCCGGCACATGCAGGACCTGGATTAGTCCTTTATTGGCAGATCTAAGATTCCACCTTGGGGAGTGCCATTGGAAAAGTTTCTGCACGGTTGACATTGCCTCTACCCTTACACGTGCTGCGAGCCCTACACATACTGGCATGCCTGGGGCCCTGCTGCATGCTACAGAGCCCTCCTGTCTGCAGTGAGAGACTGGCATTACTGCGGACATCGCTGATGCAGGTTACAGGTTGAGCAGTTTGGGAGGTTCTTTGCTGGCGATTGGAAGTGGGTGGGAGCCACTCTCGCTTAGTTCTCTCTTCCGAAGTTGCTTTCAGGGCTCCTAATATCAGCTTGTACACTCCACCATAAGCGAAAGATGATGAACTAGCTATGAGAACCCTGTGCCATTGCTACCTCCACCATGTTTGGCGTTTAGGAGAAGACCCCCCTGACCACATAATGCACATGTTAAACCTGATGCAGTGATGATTCTAACTTACCCCGGTACGCCATTTTCCAGTCTTAAAACGAATGTCTCATAACTATTCCCTTTACACGGCTAGTCTGAAGGTTACCCTACAACTCTGAGGCATCTAAATCAACCGCTAACTTAGGATGAAGGAATGTTTTCGCTATTCAGTTTTAAACTTTTTGAACCGAGAAAAAGCCTAAATATTCTGTTCTTTTAAAGCGGCTTAGGAGGCTGCTCGGAAATTGGAGTGAAGGGGGTTCGAAGTCCTGGGTAAACAAGGGTGTGAATGGAGCGCTTTCTCTCAGTAGCTCTTTTGTGCAGTAAAAATCATTTTTTTTAAAGGAGTGGGGGGCAGTGGGGCAGAAAGAAAGCAGATGTGTGCTAGGAGCAGAGAGGGGGCGGGGGCACTGGCTGCTACTGCCGGCCAGAGGTGCACACATGCACACTAGTCCAGTGATATTACCTACAGTGAAATGTCAGCTTCTGCACTGAAGCTCAGCAAACCAAAGTGAAAATATAACAACAACAACAGATTGGCCCAGCTCTGCAGCTGTATGCACTAGTAACGGGGTAAATTATGGTAAAATACGAAATATTTACCCATCATTTACTTAAGTTGTTTAATATAGTGATTACAATTTGCCTTCTTACCCCTTCAGAAGCATGTTTTATGATTATGTTAATGTAAAACCCAGCTGAATACATGTGCCTGCCTGGTGAATGTGGAGACAATGTTCTTTAGCCTGAAACCCTCTTGGGTCCGTTAGTGTCACTAGCTTTGCTTACTCGGTGACAGCCGAAGCTGACCTTTATGCCGCACCACTTTCAAAAGCCACCATTCGCCACTGTACTTGTTGCTGCTGACATGCAATACTGGCTTGCATATAACTGTTAAACACATTTTCATAAAAAAGACTTCAGACTATAAATCGACAGCGCTTAGCTTATTATTATACTGAGCATATGCACTGAAGGACCAGTTTTAGAAGCATGTCCACCTCAAATGTAAGGTTCAAATTGAATGCTGAAGTACTTCAAGGTAGTGGCCTGTAAGCCTCCCAGCACTTAGTTCTTAAACATATTCACAGTCTTAAGTCAATTCTTTTCATGCCTTGGGCCATGTTTTGGTTACTAGGTCTGTTGCGGTGTTTATTGGTGGTCGGATTATAGAAGTTTTATACATCTTGCTGTCATCAGGTTGTGTATCTGACCTTTGGAACGTGTGATTTGTCAAGCACCTCCTTCCCCATTTGGTCCTCCTAATTAACGTAATATATCTGCATTATTCTTTAGTGAAAAACTCCCACCATATTGCCTTACTAGCTTAAGGAAAATAATGGAAAATAGGGACCATCCACCTCAGCTCTTTCTTATAAGACAGAGGCTTTTTTTTGCATCATTTTAGTTTCCACCAAGGCAGGGGTATGGAAAATACACTGTTATTGGCAACAAACGACATATGAAAAATTCTGTATGAAGACTTAACAGTTGTGAACTGGAAATACGGATCTTAGCCAGTTTGAGAATGGTTTGCTGAACTCATTACTAAACGTTTTCAAGCCCTGTCCTTCCCCCCTACGGTTTCAACAGAGTTGTTGTCATGAGTGGAGTGCCGCAGTGCTCCTCGCTGTCACACCCATTATACAATGTCTTTATTGCCCCACTACACCACCTTTTTAAATATCATAGTTGCACTGCTGCAATATATGCTGATGACACTTAGCTGCTGATTTGCTCAACTAGGAAGCTCCCAACTACCTGTTTAGCATAAACTCCAGTGTGACATACATGTACGTCTGATGTGAAAGAATGTTTTGATGCTCAACAAGATTGAACTTCTCCCAATAGGTAACAAGAAAAACAAGCATTTGCAATGCAATAGGTCTTGCATTGCTGAAAGTTTGAGCTATTGGCTTTGCATTCTTATTAGCAATTCCAATAGCTCAAACTTTCCATAATGCCAGACATATTGCATTGCAAATGCCTGTTTTTTGTGAGAACCATTAAATATTCTGCCAGGGAGCAAGTACGTAGACGGAAATAGGAATGACACCACGATGCAAGTGCTGGCGCTCCATGCTACACAGTTTGAAAAACAGTTTGAGCATCACTTAACTAAAGCTAAAAAATACCTTGTATTAGAAGCTTACATTCTGCAAGACGCTATACTAATCTGAAAAGTAATACACTTGTCACAAACATTCCACTTAACCTCACACACCCCAAAGCAGGGATTTTGTTTCCTGGCTGGTTAGAGATGGGTCTGCGTGGAATAGTCCAAAAAAGAAGGAAGAGAACCGTTTAGTTGTATACTGTATTTTAGTTGTTGGAATCAACTATTTCCCGGGATAAGAAACAGTGACTTTTTATAAGCCACCAACCTAACAGTGGTGTAGCAATGAGGGTACGGGGAAGGGGGGGTCGGTCCGCCCCTGGTGGCATGAGTTTCGGGGGCGGCGACCTCTTTACGCTCTTACCTGCTGTGTCGGGGAGGCAATCAGTAAGTGAGAACTTGTAGAGCGCACAAATACTGAGGCGTCTTGGCGCTGAGAATAGCGAGGAAACGTGTAAAGACTCGGATGAGAAATCTCCATTCCTGTACGGGGAATAGCCAGGTATTAAGCATTTTCCTAAACAGGGGTCTAGTAGTTTGTAGCCTAATGATGAACGGCAGTTGGTTCCAGAGCTTGGATGCTCGATAGGAGAGGCTTCAACTTCCCCATCTGGTCTTTTGGATTTTGGGGACCTGGATTAGTCCTTTATTGGCAGATCTAAGATTCCACCTTGGGGAGTGCCATTGGAAAAGTTTCTGTAGGTCCGATGACCCACCGCCATACAATGCTCAATGCACCAGGCATAGCGCCTTGAATTCAATGCGCTGCTTGACTGGAAGCCAATTAAGCTCCCCGATGCTGCTAGAAATATGTGGCATTTGGGAATATTGAGCAGCACTCGCTCTTCGGTATTTTGGAGGGATTGAAGTTTTAGCATAGTTTGTCTATGCCCAGGAAAAGTGCATTGCAGTAGTCAATTCGTGAGAGAATTAGTACGACTACAGCAGATTTTCTGAGTTCCAGGGGAATAAAAGGTAACATTTTGCGCAAGGTCTTTAGTAGAAAAAAGCAAGAAGATGTCAAAAGGTTGATCTGTCCTGCAAAGTTTAGTTGGTCATAAACAGGAATCCTAAGTTCCTTGCTTTTACCGAGTGGTTCGGGCAGTGACCTGCTTCTGCCGGCCACCAAAATTGGTTCCAAAGTGGTGGCCCTTTCCCAAACTCTATGACTTCCGTTTTGTCTGTATTTAATTTGAGGTACGTCTGATGCATCCACCCCATTATGTGCATCAGACAGTTGTGAAATCTCCATGCCATGGTTTCCACATTCAAAGAAATAGAGATACCAATCTGAGTGTCGTCGGCATACGATACCAGCGAGAAACCATAAGCCTTAGTCAGCTTGGCCAGAGGTGTGACATAGATGTTAAACGAGGTTGGTGACAATGCTGAGCCTTGGGGAACTCCACAAGGAAGGGAGAACCTCTCTGATTTAAAATTGTCCCAGCACACTTCTCTGTTCTCTCGCAGTGAGGAATGAGGTAAGTAGGGTTTAGGCCACCTCTGTAATTCCTATTGCCTTCAACCGCTGCGGTGATACCAGATGATTGACAGTATCAAACACTGCGGATAGGTCAAGTAGGATTAGGATGGCTCTTCCTTCCCTGTCCAGCTGTCTGCGTATTTCCTCAGTGGCCATAAGTAGAGCTGACTCGGTGGAGTGCTGGAAGGGTCTAGAGAAGGTTTCTTTAGAATCGGTCTAATGCAGGTGTTCTTCCAGGAAGCGGGGAAGGTTCCTGACCTGATGAATTCAGAAGTGGGGCTAGTTGAGTACTAATCTGATCCGAGGCCAGATGTATTATTGCGGGGGGGCAGGGGTCTGTCTGGGACCCTGATTTCGTGGATAGTAGCAGATCGTTTACTATGTCCACTGTTAAAGGTAAGAAACTGGTCAATTGACAGGAAATGGTATCCGGGATAGAGTCCTCCATAGATGGTATAAGGGCCGTGATAGGGGCAGGGACCCTCCCTGCAAGTTCGTCATAGACCGTTTGAACTTTGGTATGAGAGAAGCTGGCCACTTTATCACAGAGAGCTTGATCTGGCACAAATTGATTCTCATGTTGCAATTTGGACAAAGCGGTGACGGTTTTAAAAAGCTCTCTCGAAGGGTTTTTGGCCGCCTCGATTTCGCTTGTAAAATGATTCATTTTAGAGCTTTTAATGGCTTCCTTGTATTCAGCTAGTGCCAATTTGTAGGTATGTTTACCCTGCACACTATAGTCTGCCCTCCATGCACGCTCTAAGCGCCTACACTTAGATTTTATAAGTTTAATATCGGAGTTATACCAGGGGGCTGGGGCTTTATTTCTCCGCTGTTTATTTATTTTTTCTGGAGCCAACTGATCCATAGCTGATCTAATCAAGCCATCAAAGTTGTCGGCCACCTTGTTATTATCTGGCACTAGCAAGGGTGGACTTCTATCAAGCGTCTCTACTAGATCCTCTTTATTGATTTTATGCCATGGTCTAAATTTGGCAGCGGCAGCTTCTTTGACTGGGACATATGACTCTCCAAGTAGCAAAGTTTGAAGAAAATGGCTTTGTGGTCCACCCAGTTTAGGGGCTGTACATGTGCACTGAGTCCCAGCTCGCAACAGAAGTAACAAGCAGCTCTAAATGCTCTGTTTCCGCCGCATTAGGGACTGTAACTGTGTGAAGCTTTTTTTCAGGTGGTTGAGCAACGGAGTCGGCAATCAAGAGAAGTGAAAGTGGAACCTTGTATCTCTGAGCCTCGCAGTCCTGCAGCTACTGCAATAAAACCTTGCTGCGGAGGCAGGGAGTGCATGCCTCGATGTCGCTGCCATTGTTCTGCTTGCCTGAGACAGGAACGCACTTTAGGGTAAAGCAGCAGGAATTTAACACATTTACGCATTTATGTTTCCAAAATAAACAACCGAACAAGAAAGCTCTGCTCGCTGCTTGAACCGCACCATGCGAGCTCTGCGATAAACACTTATTTCACTGTGTTTGGCACAAACAAGTGTGGTTTTTCACATCCTTGCGTGTGCGCTTTGGGTCAGCCACCGCCCGGACCACAGTACCATGGAGTGCGGCGCTTTGATCAACCGACGCGCAGACACTTACTTTTGCTTTCTTTCAGAGCAAAAGAGGGAGGAAAGTTACGGGCGGAAAAGCGAAGGAAGGAGAGAGGCAGAGGAGGGGGTAGAACTAAAGGAGCAGGAGGTTAAAACAAGGACAGGGAACAGGGGCGAAAGGACAGCACACGTGGGAGGGGAAAGCAGTATTACAGGTAGACCAGCGAGGGGAAGAGCGTGGAAGCTCCTCCTCGAAGGAGGAGGAGCGTCGTCCCACTGCTTCAGCTGCAAGCTGAATGCAAAAAATAAAATGATAATAACATTCGTTATTATCATTTAATTTTTTGCATTCAACTTGCAGCTGAAGCCAGGCGGGCGGGGCTAGGCTCCCCGAGCGTCACAGGGGTAGGAGTGGTGACAGCACCTAAAGAGCGCATGACGCTTTGGCCGGCCGTCTCGGGCCGGCCAATGCGTCATACGCACTTTGCATGTTCTCCACGCAGGCTGCATTACAGCCTGTGTGGAGAACATGCGTAGCCTGCCAGCCCCTGTCTGAGTGCCGAACCACGGCGCTCAGAACAATCACAACGCTGCTAGGGTAGCGTTGCGATTGGCCTGGGGATTCTGGGAGGCTGTGTGCTTCCTACCGTGCAGAGAGGAGGACGGAGAAAGAAGAAGCAGCGGTCTTCGGTAAAAAGGTAAGTCCTTTTTTTTAAAAATAATTCACCCACTTCCTCCCAACGTCCCCCCCTGCTCCACCACCCCTGGTCGGTAGCAGCCGCTACTGGGAGAGAGCAGAAATAACAAGCGTTCGCACAAGTGCAGCTGTTGAAAAGAAAAAAAAATCCCTAACAAGAAAGTAAAAAAGCTGAAACAGACAAGTCCTGCGGCAATACTCCAAAGCTCACAAAGTACAGACAGATCATCCTGCAGCGCATGTGCTGGAGGCTCAACCTAAAAACGGTAGAAGGACTATATTTGCCCCCCTCAATGGGGAACTGAACAACTTCCACAGCAAAGGTCAAATCACTAGGAGTTTGGATTAATGAAAAGCTCTCCCCTACTTATCAAATTAAAGTACTTTCTTCTGATTGTTCTCTAGTAGTGCATACTCTAAGGAAAGCGGTACCATTCATACCAAAATCTCTTCATGCCAAGGTTGTTTCTGCTTGTGCCCTGCACTGTCTGGGCTATTGTAATGGTTTATTCTGGCCTACCTGATGCTGCAGGTAACCAACGTATTAAAACGTCACAGGAGTGTTGACAGTACCACATTATAAAACCTTATGTATTATGCATAGAGTCATCTATAGCCTGGATAAATTCTGGCTGAAGGAGAGGTTTCAGAAACGTGAGGCTACTTGAATACTACAATACAGCAAAGAGTTGTTATTCCAAGTCCCTAACATAAAGCTGGCTTGTATTGGTGGCCACTCACTTCAATATATTCGACCCACAATATAGAATGTCCTGTCTACAGACCTCCACAAACAAAGTTAATCTTCTGCTTTTCAAAAAAACACTCAAGACATTGTTATAACTGCCTTTCTTCTCTTCATTCTCCCATTACCTTTTTGCGCCACAGTCAGCCTGCTTACGATTATCTTTTAGCATCCCAATGCACCTTGGAGCACTTTATAAATAAGTACATAGGGCCGTGGACAGGAGGACCACTGAGTGAGAGCTCCTACCTCTCCATCCACACCTGACTGAAAAGAAACTCCCCCATGCTCTGAGAAATTGGGGTATTGGTTGACTAGGGTGTTTCATCTGCATTTGATCCCGCATCTTAGCTCACTTCACTTTCGCATCTCCTCCAGCTGGCTTTCCACCGTTTCTTTCATTCGGAGATGATCGAATTTCTTCGCGAAAGTGAATATTCGGCCATGTTGGTAATCCAGCCTGTCCCTGATGAACTTACAAGCTTTTCTCTCTGTTATTTCTTCCTTATAATTTTGAAAATTATTTTCCATTTTTATCAATAAATCCTTTATAGACGTGTCATTTTTATATATTTTCATCTTCTTCATGATTTTATCACTGATTGTTCCAACTATATATACACACATATCTATCTCTTGCTATGTGTGTGAGAGAGAGAGAGAGAGAGAGAGAGAGAGAGAGAGAGAGAGAGAGAGAGAGAGAGAGAGAGAGAGAGAGAGAGAGATCACCCAATGGCGGTTGCCACTCTGTAGTGATAGTTAGGACCGCGTTTCCATAGGAAAAGGATTTTTTGGCTTACTAATAACTTTGCCACGGTATGACAATTCTTCACAAGACTGAAAAAAAAGTTCATCCTCCTTAGCTTCTTCCTGGAAATGTTAGGGATTATCCGTAAAGTGGGGGCTGAGAAAAAGGGCAGTCCCAAAACTTGTTTTCCTTATGTAATTTAATTTTCAATAGGAAAATTAAACAGCATTACAGCAAAACCAGCATAACGGAATTACACCAAACATGGAGGAAAGCTAGGTCCTGGTCCAAAAAGCGTATTTGTCTGTGATTCAGTGTAATTCCATTCCATAGTTTTGGAGAAATGTAGGTGAAATTTTTTTTTATGTTTCACGCTGTGGAGGATCAACAGATCTGAAAGATCTAGAGATAAGAGCTGATTGCCTGTCGCTACACCAACAAAGATGTGGCAGCAGCCATTTTAGTACTGGAGGACTCAGTCCCCTATCCTGAATTTTTTTTTTTTTTTAAACATATTGTGGGGTAGGGCAGAGTTATCCTGTCCCTCTGGCCCCGATCGATTGGGGTGGGGGTGCCCAGAGGGACCATGGATCAGCGGAGGATTTACGGATCTGCAGTCCCATTTTTTCAAAAAGTGCAGCCTTCCTCACTTTTTGAAAATAAGCCCTCCTGGGTGGGCCAGAGCCCAGGAGGAGGAGTCAGCATTTTCTATTTGATTGGGTAGGGGACTATGGCCCCAACCTTGAGCCTTCTGGAGATGGGGCCGATATTTAAAGTATTGGAGGGGGGGCATGAATCCCCTCCCTGAGCGTTAAGAAGGTCCCAGGAAACCCATCCCTTGAGGGTTGAGATTTAAATTATGGGGAATGAGGCATCCGCCCCCTCCTCTGCATGCCGCACACTGGCCTGGGCGGCACCCTCATCCCCCAGGATCCGATAACTGCTGCAGGGTCTCAGTACCCAAAACCCCCCACTGCACTGCTGTGTTCCCAGCTGAGGAGAGCGCAGGTGAAATACCAAGCCACCTTTTAAGGGCCATTGGCTTTAAAATAATTCTTTCTCAATAAATAAGTCAGTCCTACTGCCTTTGTTGTAGCATTTCATAATACTCAAATCAGACATATGGCAAAACTTTTCCCAATAAACCAATCAGGTCTACAACCTTTAAAATTGACTTGTCATTCGAACTTCTGATCTGCTATAATGTACATAAACTTATACTCAAGACAACCACCAGCCATACAATCTTAAGATTGTAAATAACAATTCGCCCTTAAAGGCCTATTGGCTTTATTATATGCTTTTCACAAAAAATGAGTTAGGCCTGCTGCCTTTGTCGTCGTAACTTTTCATATTAAACAAATCAAACCCATGTCACTGGACTTTTCTTAATGAAACTATAAGGCCTGTCACCCTTAACATTCGCATGTCACCATAACTAACTCAAACCCATCGTATTGAGCATAAACTTTCCACAAGGCAATCATCAAATTACAAATATATACAGGAATACTGTTGGCAAAACAAACTACGTTCGGCTTAAGAGGGGATTAACAAGGATTCTCGTACTGCAAATCTTCTACGGGGGTGGGGTTAACACCACCAAAATGCGTGCCTACTTCTGTAATCTGAGATTCTAAAACTGGTTTTTAGGCTGTAACACAGTGTAATATTAATCCATCTCTAACTCTATTGATTATATCATATGATTTTCACAATTCTTTTAGGCATACTCCTTTTGTCATAACTTTTCATAATAAACAGATCTGAGCTATGGCTTTGGTCTTTGGCTGGTCACCATTAGCAAATCAGTCTTGCTAAATTGATCATATATTTCTGTACACCACAAAAATGGCAATGCAAGAACTCTTTTTCAGTGGAAGAACACACCTTTTGCCTAATCAAATGCAATCAGTTGTGCTTCCTAAAGCTAATTTTCTGTTGATCACATAAAGCAAGTGAATGCACTATTCAAAGATGCGCAGCTTTGAGCTGTAACAACTCTGTGCGGTTTTTCAAGAACCAAGCCACCGCATGATTTCTTCAATATTGAACCCATACACAGCACAAGTACATTATTTAGTACACATAGGTAATTTAAACGCCTCTTCAGGCATGCAGTTTTTTAATTTACAAAGCTACGCTGCAGCTGCTATACTGGATTAAACTAGGAGAGCTCTGGTTTTGTCCATCTCGGTTGTACATGGGGCAAAATGAATTTAATTGACATTTAAGTCTGTTTATCATTCATCAAAACGTAAACAGGATTACAAAACTACTTCCGCTCAAGGACCAGGACGATTCATTGGGCTCACCGAATGCAGCTGAAAATGCTGAATCCGTTTATAAGCTATAAAATGAAAAACAATACCTTGAGTCTTATTCGGGCTGTTAACAATCATTAGTCCTCTCCAAGGCAGTCTCAGGTGAAAACATTTCCCAGCCATGCCATTTGCAGCCGTCATACTATGAAAATATGTTTCTTCCTCATCAGTAAACGGAAGGAGCAGGTTACCGTTTCAAGTACTTCATCCCACCTTCCCATGAGACTATTCTCGTGGCAAACAGATGCTTCTCCAAAGCCTTTGTCCAGGCAGCAGCAAAGAACCAGCGAACGCTCAATCCGAGTGCCATTGAAAGCATTTCTGTAAAACACTATTAGTGTTCCATTGTTTCACTTTTAAGCGCTTGGAAGCCTCCACAAACGTCGTGGACCACGGCTCTGAAAACAGGACGAAGCAGCCCTGCCCGGCTTGTTCTGGAGCCTGCAGTCACCAGGTGCACAGTGGTGAAAGTCAGTGCGGAAAATCACCTCAGGGCTCAGGCAGCTGTGCACAAAGTAACGAGCAACGGCTTTAGCCAATCACCGACGTTCATTAACTCTGCCTGGGGACAGCACGCGCACAGGCAAATGCAATATGACTTCTGTATAAACGAAGTGCCACTCTTACCCAGGGGAGCTGCCAGAAAAAAACTCCACTACTTATCTACAAATGGATATTAACAGGTGAGCCTTCCCTGTCAAGATGAGTTTAGGAGGATTATCCCCTTCCTATTGTTTACAATTAATTTTATTTACATTGGGCCAAATGGCTGATTTTAAAGGCCATTGTGTGAAATTTGCGTAATTGTGTGAACTTTCTGGGAACTTCCTCGAAATTATGCCTAATTACATTTTTTTAAATCCATTATTTAGTGGTATATAGTTAGCGTGAAATGTGTCCTCGTATCTATTTTCGAAGACACATTTATTTCATGATAAAAAAAAATACAGCGAGAAAGACGCAGCCAACATCTGCTTGTGTTCTAGCAGTTCACGTTATTCCAGTGTTCGCTGGAAAGTTCTGCCACAAACTGCATGTAATTATAAGACATGGTGACTGTAATGGCATAATTTTGGTAAGTTTACCTAATAGGCATAACACGAAATTGCTGAATTTACGTCAGCGTGATTTAAATTTCATCCCGGGCCTAGCATTTTGTATGAAGTGTGATAGGTTGTAGAGAAAGAAGACCAATATCCCCATTCAACTACTCGGGGCTACATGCCCTCCTCAAGTCTCTATGTTCAATTGCATATAGCCCCAGTTGTCTACAGTGTGTGGTGCCATAATCATACCACCCGTCAAACATACTCTGATGACGCAGTATTGATAGCTAGATCGGGGCTAGCCCTGCAAGTGTTAATTACAGCCTACTCCACTTGACCTAAAAGTAAACAAATCAAAATCGTTTATTATTGTGGCAGGAGCCTCCAGAGGAGAGAAACATCCCCACTTCCAGCTGGCAGGAAAGAAAATTGAGGTTGTTAATTCATTTTCATACCTGGGAGTTCTCTTTGATAAGGACCATACATGGTCCAGCTTAGTGGCGGTAAGAGCCCAGGGCATGCAAAGGAACCTCAATGCTGTAAAAAGATTTGCAAAGAAGCTGGGAGGGAGCCCTCTGGATATAATAAAAAACATTTATCTTGCAAAAACAAAGTCTGCTGCAATCTATGGAGCAGGAGTATGGGGGATGGCAAATGTTGAGCAGCTCCAGCAAGCAGAAGATAGCTTTTTTAAAAATAGGGTGTCTTTACCGCAATCAGCTCCAAATTATATCTGACACCTCGAACTAGGTCTTCCCTACATTAGTGATTGTATAAGATTAGCACCAGTATTGTTGTGGCTTTCAATTTGGCAGAGGACCACGGTGGATCTGACACAAACTATAATCAGGAATTGTTGTAAGTTGGACTACTACAAAAGAATTGGGTGGTTAAATTATGTAGAGGACCAACTGAATGCTTTAGGGCTGGGAGAACTATTTAAAGACTCTGATTCTTGTAAAAGGATCACAAAGAAAACGTTAACTGACTTATTCAACCGGAGAGCAAATTATGATAGAAGGGGAAAGAAATCTTGTTTCCACTCCTCCATTGCCTACGATCTGGTTCCCCCAAGACCTATCACGCATAAATAACACTCAGCACAGATTTATTTTACTGCGCTTCCGATTGAATATGATCCCGCTACTTTTGGGGTATCGGCAAAGAGATACAAAGTGGCAGATTTATCTCCTTGTCCGTGTAATAACTTTGCCGTGCAGTCAGACCCTCATATATTACTGTTTTGTAAAAACTATTCTGAAGAAAGAAAAACATTTATAATTCCGATCTTGAGGTATCATAATTTTAAACAGTATCGGGTGGCAATGTATTTTCTAAACGCTTTATCGGACCCATTTGTATGTTATGCGGTAGCCTCATTTTTGTGGGCATGTTTTAGAAAGAGGAAATTGGTGGGACGATCTCTTAATAACAATGATTGACTTTGATTTTAAGGTATTTTACTGGATTTTTAAAGTTTATTTAAATGGAATTTGGATCATGGCAAAACTGTTTAATTCTTTTTTTAACACTGTATTTAGGTTTATATATATTTGATATGAAGTTTTTATAATGATGCTATGTGCTTTTATGGTCTGTTTTATAAAGATCGAATAAAAGCTATGTGAATTGATAGAGTGGAGGTGTTACAGCGGTTTTAGCTCCTATTCGTCAAAACGTCACAGAATTAAAAGCTCTCCCCTAAAATGTTGTACTTGGTGGCAAATGGCCCACTTGATCGTTGAGTTTGTTATTTGAAGCTCAAGTATAGCTGTTACTATGCACAGACCTCCTCTATGCCACAGCCTCAAGCTACTTTAATCCTGCATTGAATAATGTCTCACTTCCAGCTCTAGGGAGGTCGACCCATGTTCTAACATGGATTTCTGTAGAATAGTACTAGTACCACAGTCATTAAGTGTGGATATGCAAATTGTCTTTTATAGGGGACTCGAGAAAAATCTAGAGAAACACCCTGAACCAGGTAATAGCACTCTCTGATCTTATTTTTGGTGTAATACATTTCTATTCCAGTGGGACCCTCACAGGTGCCATTGCATCAAAGGAAACAACATTTAAAGAAAGTTGAATCTGTGATTCTACCCTTGGTTTTTTCCAAGACAACTAGTAAGGGAAAATGAGAGTTTGTGCCAGCAGAAAGAGTCTGCTGGCAAGTAGCAATTCACACACATCTAGGCAGTTCAAAAACAAACACTGCCCTGTCTGATTGGGTAGTTCCTACATTCTTGTGGAGCCCAGGCCAAGGCATAATCAGTGGTACCAAATCAAGGCTTTACTGCATGGACAATTTCATCGACCTGGGGTACACTACGTGCTACAACATACCTTTAACCCCTAAAAAGAAAATTGCACAGTTGATGGCATTGTTCTCTTATATGGAATCTTGTCCAAACAAAAATCTGAACCTCAGAAGGCCTACTATAGCAAAGACCACAAAATGAAAGTATCAATACAACACTTGGACAGTGGACCAATTGTCTACAGAAGGCACCACCCACTGGAAGTCACCAGACTTATATGTACCGTAACCAGAATCTATGTGCTAACTTTAACAGTGCCCTCTGTCCAAGAGCACCACCCTTGACACCAAGGTAAATAGAACTTTTATGAAATCAAAGTTGCACCAAAAGTCCAAAATATGATCCATTTAGATCATTTCCAATAATATCCAATCCATTCAGTAAGGCATAATCACGTTTCTTTATTGATTTCTTTAAAAGGCCACAGCCAATGCGTTTCGTTCTGAAAACAGAACTTCTTCAGGGCTGTAATTTAAAAAACACATATATACATATCAACATACCATATTTACAAATAATGATACAAACAATATCTACAACATATAGCAAAACACATATAGACAACGGAACCAATTATGTAAAAAAATCCTAAGCTTACTCAAGCATGTCCTACATAATAAAAAACATACAACATAAATGTATACGACCATACCCAAAACATAGTCCCATAAAAATGGGAAATATCATCACTGGCAGACATATGATTCTACCTAGTATAATCCAATCACATGATATTCACATGTTAACGACAAAGTTCTTGTCATGAAGCGTCTCCCCACGGTAATGTGATTATGCCTTACTGAATGGATTGGATATTATTGGAAATGATCTAAATGGATCATATTTTGGACTTTTGGTGCAACTTTGAATTCATAAAAACACAAAATGAAAGTAGTCAATGTTATATGCATACCACATTTTCAATTTATTGAGGGTATGCCCTAACTAGTTTTTAATAAACCGGTCATATACTAGCATGAGAGGAGTTAGATTACTTGATTATGGCACAACCAATCCTAGCAAATCTCAGTTGAGTAGGATTTCTTGTTGTTCCACTACACACATCCCCATGTATGTTTGCATGTTCTTAATTGGCAAATGCATACATTATAGATATATGTTTGTGTAACCTAAAGATCACATGTTCGATTCCAGGCAGGTCCACTCAGCTTTTTAATAGTCTGAATTAGAGAATCAATTACCACTGATTTGATAATAAGTATCACCTGTTATCAACGGCCAGAACCCAAACACAGGAGAGGGTGCTACATAAGTGTAGTTATTATTATTATTATTATTATCTCATACCCATACAGGCTTCTTTGAAGTTGACTCTTTACATCACACAGGTGTCCAGGATTAAGATCAATTCAAAAGAAAAGAGAAAGCGTTGTATCAAAGCAATATATAGAAGACAGTCTAACTTGGGGGTTGACATACCATTCCACATCCCCAGGAGTGCCTATACGTTTCATCCTCAACAGAGATGAAATAGAGCTCTGCTAGACCTGCCAGCCTTAGGGTAGTCTTCTCCCAAGCCCTTTTGCCTTCCTCCTCCATTTTTGCTGGCCTTAGTGTCGTGTAGTTCCTAATAATATATAGGATCTGCGCATTTAGACCACATAAACTAAGGGATTGGTGTCCAGACTAATTCCAGGCACCCCCAAAGGATAAGTTAGCCTTTAGACCTGCTAGCCGGGGTCGTATTGGGATCACAATTTGGCCCGGGCACTGACGAAAAAAGTGGCCCACATTCAAGGGGCGTGGCCCACATTCAAGGGGCGTGGCCCACATCCAAGGGGCGTGGCCCACATCCAAGGGGCGTGGCCCACATCCAAGGGGCGTGGCCCACATTCAAGGGGCGTGGCCAACATTCGCGTGGGTGCTGGATGTGGCAAGTCAAGTAAAGCTTTGAGGCAGACCTACTGCACTGAGCCTAGTGCAGTATTTTCTGGATGCGTGGGACCACGATTGAGGTGCACTAGATGTGGCTTTGAGTACTGCTTTACTCAGCCTACTTTGGTCAGCCCTGTGGAGAGTGGGGTGCCAAGGGGATTAGATGGCCCCTCTTGAGTTAGAGCTTGGCAGTGTGGTGCATCTGGTTAGAAGAGTAACCAAATAGAAAAGGCAGGGTGAACACTCTGTAGTTCTGTATGGGAGGGTCAGGACTGTCTTCTTCCTAAGCCTCAGGAGTTGGACTGGGTCACTGAAGGCCTACGCATGTATTCCTTCCACCTGGGAAGGATAGGAAAAGGTTGGTGCCTAAGGAGATGAAGATGCAGGCTGAAGCAGCAGCCTGTTGAAGCAGGTCTTCTGGGCACCTGAGGGCTGGGCAGATCTTTGCTTTGACCTCCTGCTGCGACTTCTGGATACGATCCTCCTGGTGGTGGGTGCTGTAGAGTCCAACTTGAAGTAGTCTGATGAAAGCTGCTGGCAAGCTGCTTTTATGTCCCTCACCTGGCTAACGTGGGTGTGGTAATCAGGAGGCAGGAAGGAAATCTATGAATTCTTACCCACTCTTCAATCCAGAACTGTGTCTTACTGGCTGACTGAGAAAGGGGGTGTGGTCAGAGCAGTGAGACAGAAACCTATGGGCCTGCTGTTTTCCCATTCATGCAGGCAGTGAGTAAGGGGTGTGTCCATATGGAGGTGAGGCAGGAGCTGGGGAGGGAAAGGAAGGCCACAAACATCACCCAACAAGATCCCCCATTGAGGAGGGAGTCACTGGAAAATATGAATACTATGAAATGTTATCTTAGTGCAAGCTTATACTCTCCCAGAATAACAAAAAGAACATAGAAGTAGAATGGTGCACCCGACAAGAGGTACAGAATGACTTAAGTGTCAGAGCGCAGCCTCCACAACATAAGAAAACCAGACAGGGAGGCACTAAGGGGAATTAAATTAAAATTAAAATTTTGCATCAGAAAAGCTGTGTTAAAAAATACGGACATGTTTTTATAAAGTGTCCTCTTTAATTATCATGTTCCCTTTGCAGAATCATGAAGCATGAACAAATGGTTATTTTTTATAGTTGTTTTTCCATTTGACAGTTTTATATAGTGTGAATTCAGCCCCAGACAAAGGCTATTTGAGTTCTATTCATGAGCACCAATTACAGTACACAAGATCCGATTTTTTATTTAAGGGCCTGGGCGATGAAGTGATCTGCCCAGAATGACAGGGTGTTGAGCAGACGCAGGGACTCAAACCTGATTCCCCATCTCTGCAACTCTGGCGTCAGGCCACATAAGCCTATGCACACACAAGGAATGAAAGTGGGAGGATACTGTTCTTGTGAAGGACACAGGGCCAAGGTGACAATGGCCTACAAGCTGAGCAACTAAAAAAACAGCAAGGCCCCTTTCTGTTACAAAATTATTCGAGCCCTCCAGCGCAGGAGCACCTGAAAAGCAGCTAGGCACCTGCTATTACTAACCTACTCAGCCCTCCCCAGCCCTCCAGCGCAGGAGCACATGAACAGCAGTGAGGCCCCTGCTATTAGTAAATTAATCAGCCCTCCCCAGCCCTCCAGGGCGTCTGGGCAATATCCTGGCAGGGGAGCACAAAACACAGCTGCTGGGTCATCCATGGTAGCCAGGGGGAGGCTGAGGTGAAGATGGTGCGAGTTCCAAACATCACCTGGCCCCCACAGCGAGACCCATTCTTCCTCGCCCACTATGCCCTGAATGTGAAAGGCTGTGGGCGAGGTGTTCACTGTTTCTGGGCTGCGTGGGCCCCAGGGTGGCCGAGGTGAAAATGGCTCAAAGGCCTGAGCAACACCTGGCCCCCAGGGAGGCCGATTCTTGCACACAATCACCCCTCCCCAGCCCACCCTCAACGTGATTGCTTTGCAGGGCAGGGGGTGAAGGAGAGGCCACAGCTGATAATCGCTGCATGGCCGCCCAGCGAAGCTGCTTTCCTTTCTCTGTCTCAGTGCCCTCTGTGGGCCGGTTTTTTTCCTACCCTTTCCCAGTCCACAGAGAGCACTCTCTGTGGACTGGGAAAGGGGAGAAAATAAAACAGCCCACAGAGGGCACTGAGACACCGGCCCTTCGGCCAATGCCCGAGTGCCCGCAGTGCCAATCCGCCCCTGCTGCTAGCTCACAGTGCCACTATAAGCCCCCTAACCTTACCAAGGTGCGAATAGTTTACGGCAACTATCGAACATGACAACCCTAGACCCGTCAGAGATCGTGGAAACAGTGCGCTACTTTTCGCTCAGTCACTCGTGCTCACTTGGTCTCAGAGAGATACTCAGAATAAACGATGGGGAGGTTTTAAATAAGCATTTATATAACCAGTGTAATTCTAGTATAAAACATGTTTGCTGCGACAATCATTAGACAGAAACAGATATATAAGATTACGAGCACCGACAGAGTAAATAAAAGGTAGAACTCTACCATGGTGCTAAAACAGTAAATATATGCTGGCATATCGATACATTGTTTTTGCATTATTTTGTTTTTAGCATTTGGCATATCGAAACATGGCATTAATCAAGTGTGCTCCAATGATGCAAACACTATCTAAGTGAACATAAGTGTACCTAGCATGTATGTGGCTGTAAAGCCAAGAATCCCCTAGGAAAGAGCCAACCCCATTACCTGATGAGAGAGAACGAAGGACCCCGTCTTGGTCTCGAGTTGGACACCCCGCAAGGGATGTCAGACCACTGAGTGCTGTACCTTTCTCCAGGCCAGGACCTCAGCGTCTAGTGTCAGCGTGGAAGCTTCTCCTCTGGTTACCCAGCGAACATATGGTTCTTTTATACCCAAAAGGTACCCTCAGGGGTTCTACCTAGCTATGTAATGGCTTGCCATTATGTATAGTGGACCTGTCGTCCAAGGATGACGTTAGCGGTAACTTTTGTACAGAGTTATTATACAGAAGATGGTAATCCTGTTGTGTACGTCCTTGGCAGGGGATTAAGATATCATACTAGGAATCCTCATGCATAATAAATGAGGGCAGTTTAGGAGAAAACTGATTGACATTTATTCGGCCTATAACTAGATAAAAGGTCAGTGCCAGGACAGTTATGTGGAGCAAGGTAGGATGAATGTAGGTAAAAGGTTGTGTAGCTACCGAGGCCTATATTGGGGTACATTAGGGCTCATGACACCCACTCCTCATGCTAAAATATGCCTGTCTAAAAAGCATTAAAACATTGTTATAAAAACCAGTGTAAAAACATCTAAAAACATGGTATAAGTAAAAATGATGTTAAAAGTTAAAAAAGCTCTATAAGTCCTCTAAAATAGTCAATATACTGTTAGACCAACTGAGCACATCGAAAGCCATGGTGCTCAGTGAGAGCAGGATAGAGAGAAAAAATAAATAAAACAAAACTGTGTTTTCGAATTCCAATTAGGCTTGTTTTAGAAAAAGGCCAAATTGTTCCCATCACACGGAGAACCAAATGTTTATGTGTCCTGTGTGGGAGACGCAACATCACTGTCGCTTCCATTCGCAGGAAACGGTCCCTGTAACACTTCTTGTATCAGGTCAATGGAGCAAAGGTGATCATCTTCAGTTCCCGCAGCAGCCGCTGAGGAAACACTCAGTACCTGTGTGCTTGTTGTAGAGCTGGTGTCCGTTCCGACAGGAGCTGAAGCATCCTGTGGAGGCTCTAAGAATGCCGTCATTAACATTGGAATACCCTGAGGACACTGTAATACGTGTGCCTTTAAGGGGTCCAGTAGTATATCAACGTACGGTGGCGCAAACGATTGAAGCTTTAGACATATATCCAACACGCATTCGTATCCGCAGAAAAGGCAGCAGAGCACAGGCAAGATGCAGTCAACCCAGACCGATCTGAATAATAGAAACCAATGCTCGCTTAGTTCCCGAAGCTGAAGTGCGCCCAGATGGAGTACCATGGGTTCACGGCAACGTCGCACAAGGAGTGCTTTTTCCATCTCTGGTGGAACGGGGCTCTCCGTATCAGACATGTTAAAGATACGCTGTACCATTTCTCTGAAATGGAGTGGGAAGTTCGGTCAGACTAGTGCCTGTATATCAGCTGAAGACCTTGCAACCTGGAGATCAAAAGTCTCTCGGGCAGAGGTTAAGGCCACATCCTTCTGAAAAAGCATGGCATTCCGTCTGCTCAGAGAATCGAACTGTATAAAGGAAACATCCAACGAAGGTCATAGCGTTGCCTCCCTAACTGTGTGGGTCGGTGGAAACAATACTTGCATACAACAAGTAACCCTGGAATTTACTGTGACCAGATATGTGATGCCTGGTAACATCCCCCAACATCAAATAGCTCCCATTCGAGAGCAGTTTGAACACCGGATGAATCACGGCAGCTGGGGATCCTTTCAAGTGACATGATAGGTTTCAACTGAAGCATTACATGCTCTGTGAAGCAAAATTTCCTGACACATTAGAGACCCGCTTAAAGAACTCTCACAGTCTGAACCGCTGAGAAAAACTTCAATGTCCCCATTCCTGCATCTAAATCTGTATGGTAAATCCCAAGACTCATGTATGTAACCCTGTCCCAACGCTTCATACCTGCCTACCTGGTGATACTGTTGACAGTATTGAAATTGGAATGTCGTGACCAACAGTGTAATATGGCCATGGATTAACCATTCTGTGGAAGGTGACTCGGCCGCAGTAAAAGGCAATTGGTCCAATTTTTCAATGTGCAGCATTGTATACTTTGCATCCCTTCGTGACTTGTCTTTCTGTGTATACTTTGCATCTCTTCGTGTCATTGTTGTCTGTCTTTCTGTTAGATTGTATGCATAAAACAGAGTCTCACTGTTGATATACTGCCAGGGCACGTTACCAGAGCGCAATTGATGTAGCGTCCAGCTCAATAATATAATGGACCGCAATTGGGATTGTCCATGTTGTAATATAGACAAATCCTGTTCCATTATATCTATTGCAGAAGACACAATGTTGCTCAGTGAATAAATTCTGGTATGAAAATGTGGTCATGCCATTGTCGACCACTGCCAAAGCCTTTTCTAGGTTATTTCTATCAATTTCACATAGTCTCTCAGCAGCTTCCTGTTGAGAGATTTTCCAAACCTCATTGTAAATAGTGTATAAGAAGCGTTTCTGATGTGGCTTCTGGGGACCTAACAAAAAATCCCTGAGATCCATGTCATCTGAGAGTAAGGACAAGTATTGTTTCACCTGGGACAGTGTTGAGGTTTTTAGCCACTCAATGCATGACTTCCCAACACTGTAAGATGTCGCCACCCTGTGTGTTCTCTTTGTACATAGCGCTGACCAGGCCTATGGATACTAAACCCTTCGGTGGTACCCCTGAATCTTGACTGACACTTATTTGTGTCGAGAGGCCAAACTAACCATACCTTCCAATTGGGGTCTGAAGAATTGTAAGTGTGTAGTATGGTATCCAGTGTATCCTCACTGTGTGATGTATAATTTTGCCAACCCTCAAAGTGTGAAAGCGAGGGAATGCGCGGTATGTTCAAGTCCTTAATCTTGGCTAACCCAAGACAGGAAGTCTGTTGCACTGTGTCGTTCAGGAAGATTATCTGATGTGGTATAGGCATGCTCTAAATAAGGCCTCAGTTCCCTGAACTTGCCATTCTTTGGTCCCCCAGACAGATTTTGTGTCAATAGTGTCTTTCCAGAAGTCGAAACCCTGTACAGACAGCTGGGCAATAAAGGAAGCAGAGTATATCTGTTTTGTGCTAGTGAGCATATTTGTCTTTGCAGGTGTAGGTGCAACCTTATAATAATAAGCGGTCGGGTCTGAAATGTTATACCCAGAAAAATAAGCAAACTTCTGTGCAAACGTTTGTGAACTACCCTTTAGCGGTGTTGGGCAAGGTTCCCATTAATGGTAAGTGAAAACATTACATGGGATACTTGCTTTGTGCAAGAAATGGTGACCATACTGTTGGTAACAAAACATGGTATCAAAGTTAGATGTATCAACATGCAATTCATCACTCAAAAATGCAACAGATTGTTCTAAATCAGACAGCATTGTATTTACAGTTTCAAAGTCCTAATCATCAGAGAAAGTACTGGAGGTGATGATCTCACTTAAGGAAATTTTAAACAAGTGTGGTATTTTTAAAAGTTCATTTGGACCATATACACCATATGAAACCCTGTCCCAAACTATTCCTTCAGGAACTGGAACTGCTGTAATGTTCACTAAGGACAGGTCTCTCTGTTCACGGTGTGATGATGCATGCGGTTTCAGGACTAAGTTCACATGTTGTACTGCAGAGCGTTCTGGGAGGTAATGTCCATTAAGGAGCAGGAAAAAGACTGTCACAACACCTATCCAGAGGAGTAGGAACATTGGACCTATAGCAATTTAGAGCTGCAGCCAGGGAGAAACAAGGAAGGCTTTTTCAGCCAGAGGTAGAAGTCACAAATTTGTTGTTTGTGAGAAACAGGCAGTGGCAGTAACTCAGGTTCACTTGGATCCAATGAGAAAGTATCAAAGTCGATGAAGTAGCCAGACGCAGTTCGATCTATCTTTGGTAGCTCAGCAGGTTTTGTAGAACTGACAGATGTCTTCGTCTGAGATATGTTCACATAGATGTCGGTGTTAGGCTAAATTGATATCTGTGTGTCATTTGTAGATGGAAGTCATTCAGTGTCAACAGGTAGAAGTTCCATTCCATTGTTCATAACTCCTTCTCTTCATGGAGTAGAATCTTCAAACGTTATTAGTCTTTCTGTCTGAACTTCCTGTATGGTAGCGAGAGGTGATCTGGTGCTACCCAGGAGCCCACGCGGCCTACTATTCAGTATCGGCCACATAGTGTGGTTTGATCAGATCAATTGAGACAAATCTTTTGTCTTTCTTGCCGGCAAGAGGCGGAAGAAGTACTGTTCTTGTTCCTTCAAATGCCAGGACAGGTACAGGCTTTCTGTATAATGGCCCAAATTCTTTTTTGTCCACAATCTTTTCTCTGACCAGATCCCCGACTTTTGGGATCCAGGCAGGTCTTGCCGTGACTGATTTGACTTCCCCAGTGGCAGTGCGATTTACTTGCACGTTGCTTTGTAGTGCCCGGAATTCATTGAGATACTGTAAAGCAGCCAAACGATCACTGATGTCAAATGGTTTTTCATCCACTACTGTGCTGTCACAGTCGAGGTCAGGTACCCACATTCGAATCCCGAACAAGGCTTCATATAGAGTACGGCCCCCCAGAGAACTTCTTGGCATTTTGTTAAGTGCCCTCTGAACCCCATATAGGTGATTGGCCCAACTGCCACCGAGCCTAATATCCTAGCTGTTAAGGATTGCTTTAAGTCCCAGTTTTTCCTCTCCACAATCAAATTTCCCTCAGGATGATACGGAGAGGAGTACCGCAATGCAACATCCAAACTTCCCATGGCTTCTCTGTAAGCCTGTGAGCTAAACGCAGGGCCACGGTCAGAATGTAATGTGCCAATTGCGTATGTCCCTATAAAGACTCACAAATCCTTTACAACAGTTCGAGCATCAGCCGAGCGCTGGGGCCAAACCCACAGGAATCTAGAGCGTGAATCCACTGCCATCAGGATGTACCTGTAAGCCCAGTCAGATTGTAAGGGGGAGCAGTGGCCCAAATAGGCACTCGAGAGGCCTGTCTGATTTCAGTAGTGGTGTTTGCGGTTGACATGCTACAGTGGAACCATTCATCTGCTGACAGATGTCGCACTTAAGGACAAAACCCTTGGGCTGTTTTGTGAGACCTGGCCACCAATAATGCTGCTTCAGTAGTGAAATAATTGCAGCGATACCTGCGTGTGCTGAACCCAGACCCTTGTGTGCAGCTAGAATTAAACCTAATCTGTTATCCATGTTTGGTATTACTCTATCCCCCACCACTGAGATTTGAGCATATGGAATGTTTTGCGCATCTAATTTGTAGGAGTGCTTGAGTGGAAAACCTTTTCGCAAGGCTGAGCTGTTGTTGCATGTAGCGTTAACAGCAGTGGTGGCTGGTGACATTTGAAAGTGGTGAGGCGTAAAAGTTTGGGGTGAGTGCCTGGTGGCGAGCGAGCGAGCCTAGAGAGTGTGCCCGACCGCTACAAGGAGGGCTCGGGGGTCCTCTTTGTAATCAGTACCATATATTATGCAAGATAATTAAATGGCCACACCTGGGAGTACAAAAGTGACAATGGAAAGGCACAACATTTCACATCTCTCCAGTGACCACCACACACCAGCCCTTTCAGTACGTTATCCCCTCTGAAAAATGCTCCCTTAGATTACTTTAAATACCAATGTGTAATGCGGTTTAAAAGCATGTAGCTTCCACCCCCCACGAAATCTAAACAAAAAGATTTAACATGTTAGGTACTAAAATTTGCCACATGTAGATCAACAAATTATCACATTCGAATAGCAAAGCACTACTGTGCAGCAAAAGATGCATCTGGCCCTTCTCTTGAAATATATCAAGGTGTGTGCTTTTTGAGAAACAACAGTCTATGCAGCACTTTACCCCAAATTGTTTAAGAGACCCTCATGTCAGGTGTTAGCCTGCGCTCGCTTACAACAAACCATGCACCATGTCTGTCAGCCTTTGATTCCTCTTACGGTAACATGTAGACCAGCAAACAGCACTCTCAGAGCAGCCCAGAGCCAGGAGCACACATACTTCACAAATTCATGTGTTCAATTTGCAGTCATCCTGGTGGGTTTTAGCAAAGCTCTGTTTGCCTGTAAATTATTTTATGAATAATTCTATTTTTTCAAATACGACCAAACAAGAAAATGTACTTGACATAGTAGAATAAAGAGTGACCAATATAGGATATCAATATTAATATTTTTGTGCATTTTACAAGTGGTATAGGATCCCTGTGAGTTTATTTGACATATGAATACACAAATACAAATACTACATAGTAGACATGATAATGTATTAGCCTTTTTTTGCCAATGTACATCTGATCTTCTATCTTATAAAAATGTTATTCATATTTGTTTTGTATGTCATGAGTGATGTGCCATATGTCACCAACCACACAAACCTCACTCCCCAGAACGACAGTGTTTCATCACTCACCAGCTTGCCAGAGCCCCCTGGACAGAGCCAACCTTCACTTCTGCTGCCAAAATCTGCGTGGCCATCACTTGCTGCTTCTTCCTGGCCACAGCTTCCAGTCATACTGCAGTGCTATGTAGTATCCAGAGGAAGCGCCGTAAGTCGCAAATCTGCGTACTGATCCTTAGCCTGACCATGGCAG
Organism: Calotriton arnoldi; assembly: GCA_963921515.1. NCBI lineage: Eukaryota > Metazoa > Chordata > Amphibia > Caudata > Salamandridae > Calotriton > Calotriton arnoldi. The sequence continues at coordinate 4,286,800 of CAWUFW010000459.1, forward strand.
ACCTGCTGGTTACTACCCTGCTGTTGCCGATGGATGCCACCTGCAATGTCACTCTGCAGTGGTAAGCAAGAGATCTGCTGTGTAAGCTGCTCAACTCCTTCAAGCAGACCTAGTGCTAGTCGTAATCAGCTTGGACCGGCACTATGTCAACCTATAGCCACTCCCCACATCTCAGCCTGCAACACCTGTCACAGTGGTTAGATAGGGCTCCCCCTCTGCTATTAAGCATTATATGACAAACCCATATTATTATTTTTATTCTGCACCAGCAATCTCGGCTTGCTGCTGTCAGTGAAAGAGCCGTGAAAAGCACCAGCCTATCTAGAAAGCAGATTTCATCATTACCTCTCACGTGGCTACCGTAGGGAAAATGTTATTTCACCAACCTTAAGCTACAGAAAGGTATTTTGTCATTCTGGCAAAGGAGAATCGAGTGGTAGTGCAGGGCCACTGGCTCCCTGGCCCACACATCTGGGTGCTCCAAAAAGAGCTGACTGCAGCCTGCTGTCCGGATATAGGGGGCCGCAGAGGCCAAGGCAGGGGCTGTTTCCCACCTCTGATTTGACATGGCACAGCTGGGCTGCCTGAGCACCGGTGACTCGGGGACGTACGCTATCTGAAGGGGGGGGGCTTCGGTGCGCTCCACGAGGACCTGGCCTGCGCTGCCAAGAGACACGGCGGGTGCCTGCTCTGAAGAAGAGATGCACCGGGCGATGTTTCTGCCTGCTTCCATGGGGCACGGAGGTGCCACGCGCTGCTTCATCCCTAAGGCATGCTGCGTGCTGCTCTTCTCCTGACCTAGCTTCTGGATGGGTCCGCCGACTCCCGCCGTCCGGTCCTGCGCCAATTCCTGCAGCTCCTCGTCATCAGGAAAAGGAAAGGCAGCCTCCCTCCGCCAATCACAATGCTGCAATGGCAGCGTTGTGATTGGTGAGGCGCAGGGTAGAGCGCCCCAGCCGCGCCATTTTCTCCTGCATAGAGAAAAAGGGAGAGTGGGCGGTCATGCTCGAGGGCAGGGGGGGAGAGGCTTACCCACTGTTGTGGGTACTGACTGTTTGGTCGGCTCCAGGGTCTGACCAAACAGTCAGTATCCACAACAGTGGGTAAGCCACTCCCCCCTGCCCTCGAGCACGACCGCCCACGATCCCGCCCCCAACCAGGCACTTCTGCTTTCTCGCAGTGCGAGAAGCAGAAACTTAAAATGGTCGTTTTTACCATTTTATGTTTCTGCTTCTCGCACTGCGCGAAAGCAGTGAGGCGACGCCCAAACGCCCCTCTGGAGGAGCCGCCACTGGTTAACAGCTATCATTATCTGTCCGTCTATTCTTGTACTAGAATGAGTAATTGCAGCAACAGCAGCAGTTCTCACTGTCACCTTGGCAGCTTCATCAGCCAGTGAATTTCCTTCAACGTGCACGCCAACAAGCTGATGACTCAATGTGTGAATACATGAGCCTGTGGCAAGCCTTTTCTCAGCTCTGCCACTTGTTCCCACAACAACTTTTGCTTTATTGTGCAACCTTTGGGATCTCTAAACCCATTCTGTCCCCAATAGTGAAGATATTCATTGTATGACTGGACACAGTAAAACGAATCGTACACAATGAGTGTGGGGAATTCCTGATCTTTAGTGCCAGTATCAGGGATTTAGTTCTGCCAACTGTGCCGTGCAGTCTCCTAGGGACTGCGTCTGTGTATTGCTATGACGTAACTCGCCGTCCCGCATACATCCTTTCACAATCGCACATGCTGCGCTGTATTGCTGTTTACTTCCTATAGCAGCCTGGGCAGATTCATCAGTGTAAATGATGTATTCAAACTGATCTAGAGGCATTCTTTCATTCCGGAGAGGATATTCTTGTTTGTACTGCAGAAATGCTTGTTTTTAATGTAGAATCAAATTGTAGTCTACATCTGTTGCAGTGAGAGAATTAGCCCATTGTATCCATCGTGGATGCAGTGTTTTTGCATTTGGAACGCTTGCTTTGGTAAAAGCCTCTAAGGTTGGTACTGGAGTCACGACAATTATTCGTTTCCCCTATGCTACTGTTCTTTCTTTCACTACTGCAGCTTGTACTGCCGTCAGAAATTTTTCAATGGATGCAAAGCGAATCTCAGCATTTGTATACAAATGTGATTTGTATGCAATGGGTACAGTTTCGGCTTCATTGAAGGTAAGATAAGTGTATCCTGATTGACCAGCTACTACATGGATCACCAAATTTGTGGTGTTTACACGTGTGTGTAAGTGTTTGGAATCCATCATGTAAACTTGTATGGAACAGAGAATTTCAGTGTGTTCCTGTGTCAAATGTCAAACTGAAAAATCAGGTCTGATTAGGTCGTAGAAAGGTGTTACTTTTTCTGCGTAATCCAAAATGTATGTTCTGCCCAAAAAAATTATTTTTATTTATTTATTTAAAAAGTTTTGTAGAGCGCGAACAAGACCCCGAGAGGTATCAGAGCGCTTCAAAGTAATGGGAGAGGAGAACACGGTATAAGGGAACATTGTAAGGCGGTAATAGAGGATAACATAATAAGGTAATAAAAATGTACAAGGATGCAAACGATAATTACTTGGTACAATAATGTAGACAATCCTGGATAATACAGTGCTTGAAGAAAATAGACGACCAATGGTTATTTACAGCAGGAACCTGTCCATTAGGAGTGTTTTTACTTCATGTTTGAAAGCAGCTGTGTAAGGAATTCTGCGGATTTCCGGAGGGCGCGAGTTCCAGATCTTCGGTGCCGAACCTGAGAAGGCTCGAAGTCTTGTTCTCTTTTTGCGAAAGGATTGGGGTTTCAGTAATAGAGCATTTGCACTTCTTGATGGTCTGCCCCCCCCCTTGATAGTTCTAGTTTTTGAGCCAGGTAGCCAGGGGTTTTGAAGTGTAGGGCTTTGTGCGTTAGACAGGCAATCTTTAGTTGAATTCTCGCTTCGTAGGGTAACCACTTTAGAGATCTTAGAGCTGGGGAGATGTGATCAGTTCTTTTTGTGTCAGTGATCAGTCTAGCAGCTGCATTCAATGAAGCCCTGAGCGGGGCCAAGGTATGTTTGGGGAGGCCACATAACGTCGTGCTACCATGGTCTAGTCTTGGCAGGACAAGCGCTTGAACCACCAGCTTGAGGTCCTCTTGAGGGAGGAATGGTTTTAGATTTCTAAGAAGCCTCATTTGGTAGTTGGCGCCCTTACACATCATACTAATGTTTTTCTTCATGTTCAGGTGTGAGTCTAGGGTGATTCCGAGAGATTTAGCTGAATCGATGATAATAGGGGAGCAGTTGAAGGTAGTGAGGTGCTTCATCCAGAGGTCAATCTTGGGGGGGTGTTTAGGTGGGGATATGAGAAGGAATTCAGTTTTGGCGGTGTTGAGCAGGAGATGGTTCTCAGTTAGCCAGTTTTGGGTAATACTCAGGGAGGAGTTGAGTGAGATGAGGTCTTCCGAAGAGTTGATTTTCAGGTAAAGTTGCGTATCATCCGCATACATATGAAAAAGAATGTTCATGGATTTAAGAGCGCTCGCTAGTCGTTCCAGAAAAATATTGAAGAGTATGGGAGAGAGTGCCAACCCTTGCGGGACCCCCATGGAGACTGCGGATGTTTGGGATATCGTATGGTTCACTTTAACTCTTAGGGATCTATTGTGAAGGAAGGAAGCGAACCATTGCAGTACCTGACCTGAAAGGCCCATCCTGTGTTCCAGAATGGCTAAGAGGATATCGTAATTAACCGTGTCAAATGCCGAGGAGAGATCAAGGAGAATTAGTAGGCAGGATTCGTTATTGTCTAACAATTTTAGGATGTCGTCTATGATGTGAAGGAGCGCGGATTCAGTACTATGACCGCTCCTAAACCCCGATTGATGTTGATCCAAGAGATTGAAAGTCTCAATGTGCGAGCAGAGTTGCGATTGGACGCATTTTTCATGGAGCTTGGCTAGAGTAGGGATGCTGGAGATGGGACGAAAGTTGTTGAGGTCAGATCTATCCGCATCGGGTTTTTTGAGAATGGGTGAGACCTGAGCTGCTTTTAAACATTCTGGGATCTTGCCTTGAGACAGGGAGGCGTTGACAATCTTTGTCCAAAGGGGGATAAGGGCACCCTTGATTTCTTTGAAGACAGACGAGGGTAAAGGGTCGCTGAAATGATTAGAAGGGTTAATGTTCAACAGAGTTTTGTAGATGTCGTTTTCACTGAGGGGGGAAAAGGAGCTCCAGGTGGCCATGTTCTTGGTGCTAATACTAAGTGGCTTTAGACTCTCAGAGAGGGCAGGAACAGTCGCACTCGCAGGAACCCTAAAATGGATTGTAATCCTTTCAGAGTCTTTAGAGGTTGGAGCAGCGCACATTTTTCTAAAAAATTAGCTGCCAGGCTTTTTTCCCTTGTTAGTTCATATCCTAAAAATAGGACATTGAGGCGGGCAATTTTTGATTTTTTTAAAATTAAATTTATAGCCCACAGTGACGAACCCCAAAATTATGTTGTTCACCCTGTGCAAGTGATCCAATAATTCATCGTCTGTCAGATAAATATCATTTACATAGGACAATGCCTCCTCATCACAATTTTGAAGTACCTCTGTTACTCTTGCTGAGAACAACCCGGGGCTATTCTTATACCTTTGGGGCAGTCCACAGAATGAGCGCTGTGAGCCGAGGGCTGAAAATGCTGCCAAATGTCTGCTTTCAGGCGCTATATTTTGGCAGAAGAATCCATTTAAGATATCTAATGTTGTTTTGTATTTCTTCCGCACGATGTTTTTCATTAATGCGGCACTGTGTGCATTTTGTACTGCAACTGTTTTTATGCATGGGTTCAAATGCCTGTAGTCTATTCTAGACGGTATGAATTGTCGGGTTTCATTACGGGAAACAGAGGATTATTTATGGAAGAAGTGCAATTTTCAATCACACCTTGGTATTCAAGGTGATCTAAGATCTCCCTTACTTGCTTCTTTGCGTCGTGTTTTATTGGGTACTGCCTCTGTGGTGTAGGAGTAGTTTTAACTGGGATTTCATGGTGAGGTGACTCAGCATCCCACCCTACATGATTGCGGTAAAGTGCAGGAGCTAGCGCTAACGCCCACTCCTGCGCGTATGTATGTTTTAGTGATTCTGGAACGACGAGGTGGGAGAAAGCCAGTAAAATTACCTCTTCCCCCTTTGGGCAATCCATGATGAACTCATGGGGCCAATCTCTTTCAGCCAAAAGGATATCATATCCAAAAGTCAGATTCTCCCAAAAGAGACCCTTCACTTTTCTGGGTATGTCCCCCTCAATTTGGAGTGTTATTTCGTATAACTGATGAACGAGTTACTTACTTTTGGTAACGATGTATCTGGTAGAGACACTATCTAGCCGCAGATTCCTTAACTTAGAATATCCCCAGGCGTCAGACTGGATCCGGAAAACATTTTCCCCAGCAGTACCTCTGCACGCCGGGGGGCGTCGTCGTCCGGCTCCGTCCTGACGTCGTCCACGGTAGTGACGTCAATGGAGCCATATAAGTCCCCCTCGGCGTGCTGGCGTCAGTTTTCTACTGTGAAACTTTTCTGCGCCACAACGCAGAGCCACTACAAAAACTGTGAGAGTATAGGAACAGGGTGCCAAAAAAGGAGCAAAAACCTTTGAAACAACAATGATAAAAAATCATAGAATGATGAGAAACAACACCATGTTGAAAGAGTACTCAACACTCGAAGGGACTGAAGGGAGCGAACAGAGCACCTGCCCCAGGAAAAGTCCCACCCAAGCGAAGAGCCGTGCCCCCCCTAAGAGGCAATGGCAGTGGAAATGAATGGCAAGCCAAACGAAAGGCAGTGTGCAACCACAGGACGGAACTGTATGAAAGACGGTCTGTAACCATAGGATGTAACTGTAAAGAACCACAGGACTGGAACAACATGACTCATGGGAAGTGACCAGAAGTGAACAACAACATAGAATGTTCACCACACCTCCACACAATGACTTATGAACTGTAGCATAGGCAAACAGAACCGCAACCCAATCGACTGGACAAGGAGACCCCAAAGAAATGGGGAGAAACACGAGGGTGGAGGGAGGGGAGAAGAACATGAGAATCTCCACACCGAAAGAACTAGGGTGGAGGAACACTGAAGGGCACGTAAAGTAGCCAGCCAAGAACGATAATGGGTGGAGAGCCGTTGTGCCAAAATAGAATGACATACCCTGCCCCGGAGGTAGGTGAGCTAGAGCACCCCTCAGGAAGACCAAGGCCACCGGTAAGGAGGCAAGGTGGTAGAACCCCACCTGGAAAGGTCCTCGCAGAACGGGGAGGATGGGCGGGCGTTAAGGAATCTGCGGCTAGACAGTGTCTCTACCAGATACATCTTTACCGAAGGTAAGTAACTCGTTCATCTGATAGAGACATCTAGCCGCAGATTCCTTAACTTAGAATAGATACCAAAGCTATACCCCATTGGAGGAGGGTCTGCGACCGAAACCCACCAAGTTCCCAAAGGAAGAAGTCCGTCAAGAACATTGACTTAAACAAGGTGGGGGCCGCAATGCCAGCTTGGCTGACACCAGACCCATAAAGCTCAGCATTGCCAGCGTAGCTGACACCACACCAAGAGCAGCAAGGTACCACAATCCGTCGGAGGACGGCACGAGTCCACTGTCGGGCCAGACGGGGACGAAACGAAATCACAGAACTAGAAAGGTCAGTTAAACATGATGACAGATTCCGAACACACAATGTGAGCGGCACAACATCAGGTGCCAACAAATGATATGTCAGGGCAGAAGGCATCATGCCGAGACATACAACTACAGCTACCAGAAGATACATAGATGTGAATCACAAGAATACACGGAACAGACATAGCGTACCGTGAGAACCACACCACACAATGCACAGCTCAATGAAGCGTAACAGCAACAGCCTGTGCGCGTCGACAGAGAAGACGGGCGCAGCACCAGGTAGCCAATCAGTCAACTGTACCCACAGGTCCAACAACCAAGGGCCACAGGCAAACCGGACACACCCAAACCATCTCCCTTGAGGGAGAGAGAGAGAGAGAGAGAGGGGAAAACCTGGGACAATCCCCAGGAACCACCGCAGGGAAACCCCGCATGCCGGCCCCCTCGTGTGCGTACACAGCACATAGAAATACATGAAAAAGTCAAGAAGTGACAACCAAGGGTAAACTGGAAGAGTACCCCTAGAGAATAGAAAGTCGCCCAAAAGGTACCAACGGCACCGACTCCTGTGAAACGTATCAGGACATACAAGTCCAACCACAAAAGGGGGCAAACCCAACCCCAGGATCGGGTAGGAAGGACTGAGCCACCGCGATACAGGCGGGAATACTGACAACCACACCAACGAAGGAGAATAAGTCAGTAACACTCAGACATAAAATGTCTGAAAAAGCATATATAGATATAGACAGGATGATGCCAGAGATCATCCGGAGATAGAATACGTCCGTTGAAAATCACAGCAGAGGCCAGGAGGAGAAACACCTGAGCCGTGTGCGACAACGAGCCGTGTGCGACAACGAACCGAAAACCTGAGCCCAGGCCGGGACCCATCAGAGGGAAGCAAGGGGCACAGGGTAAACGTAACAGAGATCCGCTCCGGCGAAAACTCTACCGCCCCAAGACAAACCCCCTACATGGTGTGCCCAAGCCTTTCCCAACACCAGGGAAGAAGGCAACAGGAAGAGAACGCAGCCAAGACAGTGGGTCAAGGAACACTACGGGACCCCGGTGATAGTGTACACACACACACAGTGCAGATCACATGTGTTGCCCGCCCAGAGCACAGAAAGAACCGATCTAGAGCGGAACGGAACAAAGCGCCCACAGGGACACGAACCCACGACCAAGTCAGCCAACAGCGCTAGGGGCCGAATGAAGGCGGAAGAAGAGCCAAATGCAAGGCAGGAGGACGTGCAGCCCCCTGGGGCGAGTCGGATGCGGCAGAGCCCCAACAAGACACCAGAGCAGACTGTGTCCACAGATGCATGAGAGTGCAACGGAACGACCGTAAGCACCAATACAGAAGCTCCAGGAGAGGGCCACGTCAGCCCGTGGATCTCAACAGAGGAGGCGTTCCACCACAGCAGGAAGTATGGAACAAAAGGGAGATGCCCACAGCATAACCCACAGGAAAAATCCCCAGAGGGACAGACAATAACGAATAGAACTCCACGGGAGCCTCCGAAACTTCCTGGCAAAGAAGAGCAGCTACACAATAGCGAACGAATACCCCACATAGGGTACGTCACATCCCTATAAAAGGCAAGGGACACCCTTTGAGACAAGCTCATAGGCAGTGGTCAAACAGAACCATATAAACAGCTGGCCCAGCTGTACCAAAGGAAGGAAAAACACGGCTGAACAGCCATACAGCCCGTTTGGGAAATAATGTCTTGAACTCAGAGACGGAAATCATAAAAGCAGTGACAATACTGCATACGAAAACACAAGTCCACTATAGAGGACTAAAAACTAGGTAGTCATGGCAAACCAGATAGGAGGCGCCGGACTGCCGAATCTGCATGCTCATCAAACAGATGGGCCCCATCAAAAGGCAGATCCCGGAGTTGCTCCCGAACATTCTCGGGGAAACTGCCATCACGTAGCCACGCATGGCGACGGAGAGCAACTGACCTGGCCATAGCTCGACCCACGGAGTCAGTGGTGTCTATAGCAGACCGGACGGAAAACTGCGCCATGTCGCGGCCATCCCGAATAAGCCGGACCAGGTCAGCACGAGGGCCCTCCGACAAAGAGGGAAGGAGTTGTTCGACAGAGTCCCAAAGGGCAAAAGTAGCCCGAGCAAACACGCAGGTCATGTTCAAGGACCGAAGGCCTGAGCTGGTGGATGCAAAGACGTTGCAGCCACACGACTCCAACCACCTAGACTCCCGAGTGGGCGGAAGCAACGGAGGAAGAGAGGAAGGGAGCGTTGCCTGGACTACAAGCCGGTGAGCCCTAGGATAGAGGGACAAACAGGCAGGGTCATCTGGAGCCGGGCGATGGCGATGTGCAATAGCATGATCCACAGGGTCACCCGATGAGGGCCTGGCCCAAGTCCCCGGAAGGACATTATACAATGACCCGCCAAAAGGCAACAAAGGCTCCACATCCGCCATGCCCTGGTGGAGAAGATCCAACAAAGGATCCGAAGGCAGGAATGCAGAGGGCGGCTGCATCTGCAAGATAGCCGCAGCCCTGCGAACCGCCCTCACAAAGTCTGCGTTAGCCTCCGTGGCCATCCGAGGTGGAGACAGCAAGTCATCCGTTGGAGACGGTTGCAGGCTAATCCGTCCACCCAATGACAGAGGCCCTGCATCATAATGAGCCGGCCAGTGCCCCATGGGCCCCCGCTCCGTGGAGCATGGAAAAACCCTGGGGGCGGAGAACCCACTGGGGACATGTCGTCCACCAGTAGAGGAACAGCCGGGGACGGAACCGGCGTCGATCGACGTCGACAACCCCCGAAGAGGACTCGTCCGTTCGGCGTCGGACCGGTGTCAACTCGACCTCCACCGAGGCAGGGGCCTGCGAGAAGGAACAAAGTCGACTCGGGGTCGAGCTCCGCGCTGCAGCTGCATCCAGCGATGACGCAGGGAGCCCCGCAGGACTGTGCGAAGACGCAGCAGGAGGACTAGACGTCAGAGTGGGATGCCCCTCCAGGCCGTGTCCTGACAACGCAGCGACCCCGGAACCGGAGTCAAGGCACTCGGTCGGCGCCAAGGGCGAACCTGCCGGCGAACCCCCGACCTGAGTCCCTACCCCCACTGTGGGGCCCGCAGGCGCGCCAGGGAGAGGGGGTGACCCAAAGATGGCCTGCAGAGCCCTGGAATAGGCCTCCATCTGGGTCCGGGTCCCCCCAGGAAACGGTGGGTAGGCGGGGGCCAACTCCTGAGGGCCCGTGTCCGGTGAAGACCGGGAACAGCGGACCCCGACGTCATGCTTGTGCGAGGTCGACGACCTCCGTGACTTCTTCCGGTGCTTACCTGAGGCAGGCGAACGACGTCCACGGGAACGACTTCGGGATGTGCCCCGAACAGGAACTTCAGCGTGGGAGGAAGAACTGCGCTGTTGGGATCCTTCCGCTGGAGACGGAGGCCGGCGCCGCAAGGATTCTGACCGGAACTACCGGGCGGACATCAATTTCATCCGTCGTTCCCGCAGGGGCTTCGTCTTCAGCTGCCGGAAGGTGTCGCACTCGGCGGAGTCGTGGTGCTCGCCCAAGCACCACATACAGATCTCGTGTGGATCCGTCGCCAACATCTGCCGCGAACAGGACGCACACAACTTGAAGCCCACAGGCATCTGCACACTGTTCCAGACGCGAAAGGGCGTCGTGAGGGCCTGAAACCAAAACAGGCCAGAGGAACCGCTTCTCCCGGATCCGTGTTGGGATGCAGAAAAGAAGAAAACTGACGTCAGCACGCCGAGGGGGACTTATATGGCTCCATTGACGTCAGTTCCGTGGACGACGTCAGGACGGAGCTGGACGATGACGCCCCCCGGCGTGCAGAGGTACTGCTGGGGAAAAAGTTTTCCGGACCCAGTCTGATGCCTGGGGATATTCTAAGTTAAGGAATCTGCGGCTAGATGTCCCTATTAGATGTTATGTTATGTTATGAGTTTTGTAGAGCGCACAGCTGCCCCAGCAAAGGGGCATCCCAGCGCTGACTGTAGAAGATGTTAGGAGGGAACTGAAAGAGAACAGCAAGGCCTATACCATAGGGAAAAGATGAGTTTTAATGGCTTTACGAAATGCAGTGTGGCTATTGATGCTACCGATTGTGAACCGGGAGAGAGTTCCAGATTTTCACAGCCAGGACGCAGAAAGAGCGTCCTACTGCTCGCTCTTTCCTCACCCGAGGGACAACCGCCAGATGCTGGCCCATGGAACGAAGTTGGCGAGAGGGTATGTAGGGTGATATCAGGTAGGCCTGGACATCTGGGGAAGAGAGATTCATAATTTTGTGAGCAATGCAGAGAGACTTAAATTCAATGCGTTTCGCCACCGGCAACCAATGAAGTCTGCGGATGGCGTTGGTCGTGGGGCAGGTTCTTGGGAGGCCAAGTAGGGTTCTGGCAGCCGCATTTTGAGCCCTTTGCAGACGTAGAATTTCAGCCTTATTAGCCCCCCGATAAAGTGAACTGGCATAATCCAGCCTAGATAGAATGGATGCCTGGAGGATGACTTGGCGAACTGTGGGGTCAAAGAAGCCCAGCAGAGGTTTGAGCCCGCGCTGGAGACCAATACAGGACCCAGCTACTTTTTTAGTTTGGGCCTGGAAGTTGAGGGCAGAATCAACCCAAACTCCCAGGTTTTTGACCACTTGTCGAGGGGCGGGTGCGCTACCCAGCGTCAAAGGCCACCAGCTCTCACTCCACAACTCAGTGTCTCTCCCCAATAGCAAAATCTCTGATTTGCTCGCATTAAGCTGGAGGCAGTTGGCAGTCATCCACTCTGTGATGGCTGTTAGATCGCTCCTGAACTTAAATGCATCCTGCGTGGAGTCGTCAGAGAGTGCCACTACCAGCTGGGTATCATCAGCGTATGATACCACCGTTAGACCTCTACTCCTGGCTACCGCTGCTAGAGTTTGGACATATAGGTTGAAAAGCGTTGGGCTCAGCGCTGAGCCCTGCGGAACCCCTTGTTTAATAGTATGAGTCAGGGAGGTGAAAGGGGGGGCCAACACCTGGAAGGTTCTTTCGGAAAGAAAAGAGGCGAACCAGCCTAGGGCCCGACCCTCGATGCCAGCCTCCTCCAGAAGTTGCAACAGAGTCCGATGAGATCCGTGTTGAACGCAGCACTAAGATCTAAAAGTATCAGCGCCAATGTTCGCCCAGCATCTAAGGCCACCCTCAGGTGTTCGGCTACAGCTAGGAGGGCATTCTCCGTGCTGTGACCCGGGCGGAAACCATTCTAAGAAGAGTCAAGCGTGTTGTTATTTTCTAAGAATTTTGTCAGAATGGAGTTGATGTAGGCCTCGGCGATCTTGGATACCCACTGCAGGAGAGAGATAGGGCGAAAGTTCTCCGGTTTAGAGGTGTCCAATCTGGGTTTCTTTAAAAGGGGGATCACCATGGCCCGTTTCCAAGCCCTGGGGACAACCGCCATGGACAGGGACATATTAATCAGCTGACAAAAAGGCGCGAGGAGCAGAGGCAGGGATTTGAGGAATTGCTCAGGTTTAAGAGGATCTGCAGGGGAACCTGATTTAACTTTCCTGCATATCGTAAGCATCTCATCTCGAGAGATCGGTGGAAAGGCGGAGAGTGTGGGGGTATCATAGGGCCTGTGGACAGGACCTGATCTAACCGCGGTGTGAGGGAAGGTCCTATAGATGTTCTCAACCTTCATAATGAAGAAGGCGGCCAGATGTGGGACACTTACCCTGGTATCAGGTGTTTCCACTGTGATATGCTCATTCAATGCTGCTGTCACCAGAAATTCCATCAGGTTCTGGCGAGCTATTGTTACTTCTGCTGCGCTGTCTAGCATCGTCAGAGCCCGCTCCCCGTTCAGAAGTAGAGTCCTCAGTAGCCTGGGCATTTCTTATCTTAAGGCCAGATACCTTCTTCTTTTTAAATTGAGGTTTACTTTTTGGTTTATCTTCTTGTTTGATAATGTAGTCTGAAGTGTATCAGTATCCTGATACCTGTCAGGTTTTTTAATATTGTCACGGTTCCTAAGATTATATTTTCTATCAGAGGGCTCCTGTTGAGGAGATCCACCCCGTGATCTTCATGGATTCTGCTTATTATTTTTTGATTGTCTGTTGTCCCATTTCTTTTTAGAAGAATCGGGTGCTTGCTTTGAGTTGTCCTTTTCAGGATTACTCATCAAATGAGGTTTCACAGGTCTAGCTCCCAAGTTATCTCTTCCCAGTGAAGCATAGGTATCTGCGATAATCTTAGGTAGTTCTCGCTCCTGTTGTGCAGGAGTGCATTCCCTCAAACGCTGGCGTATAGCCACCGCTACTGCCTCCCCTTTAATGTTTGCTAACATCATTGTTGATACCTGGGCAAAATTACCTATCAATTTCATCCCCAAGTACAGGGCAGGTTCTACCCCGTATTATGGGCCAGATGTACGACCAGTGTAAATTGGGACTCACAATTTGCGCTCGATTGCGAGTCGCAAATTGCAAGTCGCAATTTACAATGTACAACAGTGTCAGAGACACTGATTGTGCTTCCCAATGGGGTCGCAAAATGCGAGCCTCATGAATATTAATGAGGCACTCGCAATTTGCGACCCCATTTGGAATGGCTGGCCGTCTCAGGGATGGTGGCCTGCTGGGCAAAGCAGACCTCCATGTCTGGGACTGCTTTTCAATAAAGCATTTTTTTTTAAATGCATCCCGTTTTCCTTAAAGGAAAATAGGATGCATTTAAAAAAATTAAAAAATGAAACGTTTTCGTTTCATTTTTTTAAGGGCAGGTAATGGTCCCTGGGACCACTGCCTGCCCCTAAAAAATATTTTCCCCTGCATTTGCAAAGGGGAAGGGGTCCCCTGGGGACCCATTAACATTTGGGACTGCATTACCATCCTCTTGAAGAGGGCGTTAAATTGCGAGTGTTTTGCGACCGCAATTGTGGTCGCAAAACATTCGTACATGGCTTGTGAGTCGCTATTAGGAAGGGAACGCCCCTTCCTAATAGCGAGTCGCAAAACACTATTTTGCGAGTCGCAAATTATTTGCGAGTCGCAGAATAGTGTTAGTACATGGCCCAGAGGAAAATTGCATGCGCAAACGGGTCGCAAACCCGTTTGTGCATGCACTTTTCCGTTGTACATCTTACCCTATGTTCTGTATTTGTTTCAATTCTTCTGGTATCACTGCTATTGAGGGGGTACCATGAGTTCTAGTGGAAAGTGGTACAATCTTCTATCGGGATAGCTATTCCCATTGGCAAGCAAATAGTCAGTATTCAGTTTTTCCTGCAAGCCCGTATGCGGAAATACTGCTTCAAGCTGGGCAATTGTCTGTGCTATCCAGAATGGCATCTGCTCACGTCTAGTGGGCATTCTTCCCATAATCGCTTTCAGCGTTTGTGGGGGTGATATTTGTTGCTGTTCCTTGCGGTTGACCAGCTTGAGTGACCCTTGAAGGTTGAATTGTGAGTGTTCGCATTACGAACTGTGTAAGATTTCTGTATAGTTTGATTATTTCTCTGTGAAGTGGACGTAAGTCTGCTGCTGGCAATGTATCAATCTCTGGATGCGGTGTGTAATCTGGTCGGACCGGCCAAGTCGCTCCGTCTCTGCTGAGCGGACCGAGTCTCACTTTATCTGTGGTATGGGGGAGGGCGCCTTTAAACCAATTTATATGTTCTTGGTAAGTTAACTAGACTTCTATGTTCACATAAGGAGAATATTCTGGTGGTTCATCTGGTGTATAAGTATGAAACATAAGTGTCCGTGCATCTGCAGGTGGGAATTTAACCCAAGAATAGAATAACTCTGTTCTGAATGCCTCATGTGCCTCAATCACGAAGGTTACAGTCCCACCCAATGATGTGACTCCATAATCTAATAATTTCTTAGTAAGTGCATGTCTGCAATTACCCGAAATGTTAAGAGCACCTTCCTGCTCAGCTTCCTCTGCACTAGTACCACTAGTAACACTCGTACCAGCATCTCCAGTCAGAGACATTATGAGAGGAAGTATTTTTGAAAAGAGAGAACTTTTTGCACAATGTAGTGAACTATTAATCCTTAAAGCTTGAACAAACCTACAGCCAATACATAGGATATACCTACTCATCTGCGGCAGACTTGTCCCTTCCCACTCCAGACGTCTCTGGGTATATGTGAGATGGGGTCTCTGAGAAAGCATGCCTAAACTACTCAGATTTGACCGTTAAATAAGAACTAAACCAACATTGGCGCGCCATGTTGTGTAGTTCCTAATAATACATAGCATATGCGCATTTAAACAGCATAAACTAAGGGATTGGTGTCCAGACTGATTCCAGACACCCCCAAAGGATATGTTAGCCTTTAGACCTGCTAGTTCACAGTGCCACTATAAGCCCCCTAACCTTACCAAGGTGCGAATAGTTTCCGGCAAGTATCGAACATGACAACCCTTGATAATTCAGGGATCGGGGAAATAGTGCTCAATTGGTCTCAGAGAGATACACAGAATAAACGATGAGGATGTTTTCAATAAGCATTTATTGAACCAGCGCCATTTTAGTATAAAACATGTTTGTTGCGACAATCATTAGACAGAAACAGATATATAAAATTAAGAGCACCGACAGAGTAAATAAAAGGTAGAACTCCACCATGGTGCTAAAACAGTAAATATATGCAGAATATCGATATATGGCAGTAATCAAGCGTACTCCTACGATGCAAACCCTAAGTGTACCTAAGTGTTCCTAGTATGTGGATGTAAAGCCAAGAATCCTTTAGGAAAGTGCTAACCCCATTACCTGATGGGAGAGAACGAAGGACCCCGTCTTGGTCTCGAGTTGGACATCCCGCAAGGGATGTAGCTTTCTGCAGGCCGGGACCTCAGCGTCTAGTGTTCATATGGAAGCTTCTCCTCTGGTTACCCAGTGAAGATGTGGTTCTTTTATGGTGTAGATCTTTGTATTTGAGATTGCAAAAATAACAAAAACTGCCACCTACATCCACTGGCCAGCGGGGCGACAACATGATGATGTTAAATATTCTTAAGTGGTGTGAAATAGAATAGAGCTAGAGAGGGAAAGGGAGTAGAAGGGGGGAGACTGGTTAGCTAAGGATCGCCTTTGTTCCAGTGTAGGGGGCCGATGCTCTCAAGGGGGGCCAGATTGTCTTGAGTGAGCAAGATCCTCCGTGGTAGGGCTTGATTTGGTGAGTCGAAGGACCTGAAGATATTCCGGGAAAATAAGTTCTGTAAATTCTGTGGATAAAATTCTATTGTAGTGCCCCAGGTTTTGTCGAAGCGGGGAAGTTTGCATGTGAGGCTTGCTGTGATTTTCTCCATGCCTACCACCTCCCACAGTCTATGTAGCCACTCCAGCTAACTTGGGACCCCATCCGTTCCCCATTTAGAAAGCAACACTTGTTTGGCAGTGCCCAGCGCTAGGGTGATTGCTCTCCCGGCACGATTGGAGGGGATAAGTCAATGGGTTGGGGAGACCTAGTATAATATAGGTAGGGAATCTGGGGATATCTGTTCGATAAATGGTGTCAATGTCCTGCAGTATTGAGTCCCAGAAGGGTCAGTGTATTATGGGAACGGTAGTCACTATTTCTAGGGCACAAGCATAGGCTAAAAGAGGTCATGTGATATTCTTGAATTCAGGGAGTAATTGGGGGCACGTGAGTTTGCAGGTCTTAAGAGGTTCGTGTGGGAGGGAAGTTGATGATTTTTTGAATTACGGAGGAAGGCAGGTACATTTCGAAATACCGTCTGCAGCTCTATTAGGTAAAAGAATTAATTTTGCTTTTGGTGAACGTTAGGTAAAGGGGTTAGAGGAGTTCGTGGCACAGGGCACTTTATTCAATCTGGAGTATAATGTATTAGTGTGGGTTGATAAGAAGGGGGGTTACAATTTGGGAAGAGCAAACTGTTGGTGGTATCATGATTTTCATGGATTAAGCACTCAGTGCTATTTATGTATTTTTGTTAATGGGAGCCCTCACGAGGTGGGTTACAAGGGAGATTATGGTCATACATTCGAATGATTTCTGTTGATGCTATGAGTTTTGGCATAAAGCACGCTGTTCGTGTACTTTTTTCTGATTTCTTGCAGCACCCCTGACGAAGAACTAATAAGTTTGAAATGCATTGGGTTAATTTACTGTGTTGGCTCAAAAGCCGGTTGATAGCATGTGTCTATGTTTAAGCTTGGATTAGCAGCATACGACATTTGAAAATGCGGAATAAAGCATTCAAATTCAACCTAACTGTCTCTGGAGTGATCTAACATGAAATATATGGATTACTCGATAGAATTTTACAATGTGGGATTACTATGGATTACTTTGGTTAAGGAAAGGGAAAAAAATGTGGTTTACTCAAGAGGAAAAGTTCCTCATTTTTTGCAGTGCAGCAGCTGGGTCGCTAGTGTCGCCCTTTTGGCAGTATCTTTGGATATGCTGTGTTTGGACAGTCACAGCGCTGTTTTGCACGCAGAACTTTGGCAGTTAAAGCAAAAACTTACCTATTCATTAAGGGAAGGAGTGCACTCGTTCTTCTACACTTGCTTCGTGATTTTCTCCATGCCTACCACCTCCCACAGTCTATGTAGCCACTCCAGCTAACTTGGGACCCCATCCGTTCCCCATTTAGAAAGCAACACTTGTTTGGCGGTGCCCAGCGCTAGGGTGATCGCTCTCCCCGGCACGATTGGAGGGGATAAGTCAATGGGTTGGGGAGACCTAGTATAATATAGGTAGGGAATCTGGGGATATCTGTGCGATAAATGGTGTCAATGTCCTGCAGTATTGAGTCCCAGAAGGCCGTGCCATAACACATGTTTGAGAGTGCCTACCTATCCACAGCGGCACCAACAAAGGTTGTACTCCTCTGGGCTTTCACTGTGCTACTCTAGCCGTGGTGTAATACCAATAATGTGCTATTTTGAGGAACATTTCCTTCCCTGCTGTACTACAGGAGGAAGCTCTGACGCTATGGATTATGTCGTGCCACTCTTTAGGAGAGAATTGGCGCTCTAGTTCGGACTCCCGTCGACACTGCGCTGGGGATTTAATGCTGTGTTTAGGTGTGAGCAGGAAGGAGTAACTGTCCAAGAGCAGGCGTTTATGGGAACTGTGGGTTATGTACCATTTTTCAAACTTGGTTAGTAGAGGGCTGGCATAAGGCCGTATATGTGCTTGAGTAACCCAGTGTCGCAGGGCAAGATATTGCCAGTGTGCATCCCTGGGAATTCCAAAGTCAGAGACAAGTTGGGTAAATATTATTACTCCCTTCTCATCAAAGAGGTCGCCAATTCTCTAGCAATTTGCCTTTTGCCATTTGATATAACTATTTCCGTCTCTGGCCCGGAGGAACTCCAGGTGTCCTATGAAGGGGGTCAGCGTTGATGTGGGGTTGAAAGGCCACAGAGCTCCTGCACCTTTTCCTATACGTTGAGAGTAGTCCTTAAGACTAGGGAGACGTAAACCCCCGGTTGGGTGGTGTCGTTCGGGTAGCCAAGGTACCTTCCATATAGGTATGCCCGTGATTGTACGATCAATAAATACCAGTGTTTCTCCGATGCAGGTCTATACCATTCGATCATATACTGCAACTGGGCAGCTTGAAAGTAGCGTTCTAGATATGGGACACCCAGCCCTCCATCTTCCTGTTTCAGGTACGTTTGGTGACGTGCCATATGAGCTCTCTTTCTTCCCCAGATAAAATCTCTAATGAGATGTTGCAGTTTGATCAGCATCATTGGCAGGGGCTGCAGGGGAAGGGTCTGCATCATATATAAGATGCGGGCAGTAGAGTCATTTTGATGGCAGCTAGTCTACCCAGACATGACATTGTACGTCTCCTCCAGGTCAGAAGTTTCCTCCGAGTTTCAGACAAAAGGGCTCGCGTAGTTCACCTTGTCTGTCTTTTAGACCGTAGAGAATATCTGCAGTCCTAGATAAGAGACGCCTTCCGATGCCCATAGAAATGGGAACTTCACCGCCAGCTGTGGTTGGTCGCCTTTAGGGATAGTTAAGCTGAGAGCTTGCATTTTTTTAATGTTAATTTTGAAGCCGGAGACTTCTTCCACCTCCTGGAGGAGAGGAGGTAGAGAGGCAAACAGCTGCGTGAGGAAGAGCATCACGTCATCTGCATGGAGCGAGACTTTGTGTTCTCTGTCTCCCATCCGGATCACCACTATTGTTGGGTGTTGGCGAATGCATTCCACATAGGGCTCCATATAGAGAACAAATAATAAAGGCAATAACGGGCACCCTTGACGGGTACCCCTTGTGATCCAGATGGGTCAAGAGGAAACCCTGTTCACTCTAATGCTAGCTTCTGGGCTGCTGTATATATAGTCCGCCCACTTCAAGAACCGTTCACCAAGACCAAATCTAGTCAGTACCAGTTGCAGATATGGCCAGTGGACCCTATCGAAAGCCTTCTCGGCGTCCACCGACAGGAGCAGGCCGGGGATCTGGGTGCGTTGGATCTTGTCTAGAAGATTGCACATTCAGCGTGTCCCCTCGCCACAGTTGCGTTCTAGATTGAAGCCGGACTGGTCTGGGTCCACCAGACCTTGCATGAATGGGGCCAGGTGAGCAGCAAGGATGCTGGTCAATAATTTCAGATCAACATTCAGTAGGGATATAGGGCGGTATGAGGCACACTTTAATGGTCCTTACCCGACTTGGGTATCACTACCACCGCCGCCATGTGCATGGTAGGAGCCAGAGACCCGGTGTGACTAAACTAGTTAAAAAGATTGGTAAGCAGTGGAGTAAGGCTAGGGGCAAAGGCTTTGTAGAAATCAGCTGAAAAGCCATCGTCCCCGGGTGTTTTGCCGGAGGATAGCCCCTGTATAGCTCAGAGGACTTCCTCCGGGCGAATATCCGCTTCTAGCTTCTTTGCTACCGAGGCCGGTAGAGAGGCCGCTGGTGCCTGGCTCACATATGCCTCAGCTGCCACTGGGTCTAGGAATTCCACCGAGTAGAGAGTGGAGTAAAATTCCTCAAATTCGGCAGCAATGGCATTATCTGTTCGAAGGATATCCCCCTGGGAGCTTTTGATTACCGCAATGCGGTGTGCATTTGTCTGGGTTTGAAGCTGGTGTGCCACTAGCTTCCCAGCTGTGTTCCCCCTTCATAATAGCGCTGTTTAATGCATAAGAGGGCATATTCCGCCAGGTCATGGTCCAGGGCTTTTAATTGTTTTCGCGCATTAGTGAGCTGGCGTCTGGCTTGTATCTATTCTGTGTGCCTAAGTACCCCTTTTAGTTCCTTAATTTGTGTTTCCAGGATGTCCCTTTTATCTCTCCTATCTTTGTTCAGTCTTGCTGCTATAGCTGAAAATTGCCCCCTTATAACCGCCTTCAATGTGTCCCAGAGCAGAGGAGCAGAGACGGAACTGTCATCATTAATCGCTAAGTAAGATTGTATGGCCTCTTGGATCTCCTTAATAATTGTGTCGTATGTGAGTAATTTGTCATTTAGCCTCCATGTCCTCTGACGTGTGGGTTCCCCAGATAGCTGTAACATAAGGGTGATCGGAGAGTGGTCTGAGAGAGCCGGCACCCCTATCATAACCTCCTGCGTGTCCTGCATGATGCGCGGGGATGTCAAAAAGAGATCTATGCACGCATACGTTTGATGAGCAGCTGAAAAGAAGGTATATTCCCGGGCAGTGGGATAGCATTGTCTCCAAGTCTGAAAGCGACCCAGAGTATCCCACCCGTTGTATAGACCTATCCAGTTTGGGTCGGGTACTATATTGAAATTGCCTCCCACTATTAGGTCCTTATACGGGGTCATATTCAGCGCTTCCCCAAGGAATGTTTCTTGGTGTTCGGTTGGGCTGTTTATGGAAGCTATAGTGTAGGTGTTTTCCCCCATTGCCACCCGCAGCGCAATCATTCTCTGCGTACGTGTCTAGCACTTTCCCCGGGAAGTGTGTTGCTAAAAGGATGGCCCTCTTGCCGGCCATGGAGGAGAAATATTGTGGGTCAAACCATCTCGACCGTGGGCGTTTCCAATCAGCTCACATTAGGCGAGTCTCCTGCAGGAGACAAATGTCACAGTGGGTGTCACTAAGCATTGCAAGGGGCACGCGCCTTTTGGCGGGTGAGTTCAGTCCCAGGACATTAAAGCTCAGTATCACAACCTGAAGGGGAGCCAGTGGAAAAGGTCGAGAGAGAGCCGTGGGGTGCGTCAGGGTCAGGCTCATGGAGGGGTATGTGAACGCCCTCCCACGACCAGTGCCAGAAGGGGAAGGCAGCACATGCCAGAAAAGTGAGGAGCTCTCACCTCTTCCGCCCTCCTGCCATGAGGGCTAAGTAAAAATCAGGCTTTGAGAAGGCGGGATATCTGCGGTGGTGCTCGAGGTCTAGCCCTGTATGCAGGTCCCTGTAGTGAGCCTCTCCCTAGTTCTGATGCCACTGGGGTTACCAGGATGTGTGCCCTTCGAAGAGAGGGTACCCTGTGACTCTCTTGGTTTCCCCCTGTGGTTCTGTGAATCTTTCGGGTGCAACCTTTTGGGATCACCAGAATATTAAGCTGCACCCCAGTCTTAAACTGCAAGAAAAGTGCCTCTAGTTAGCACAGAAATGTAAAGAGAAAAGGGAGGTCAGGTGAACAGTGTAACAAGATAAACATGAAAAGCAAAAAAACAGCCCTCGGACAGGCGTTGGTGTCACCGTAGAGTATGGGTCCATATGGCCGACAGTCAGACTTCATCTCGGTAGAGGTGGGCTCCGCCCACAAAGGCCGGCTTCGCATTCCCTCCCGTGGCTCACCAGCATTGATCTGCTACTTGTGGTCAACATGAGAAGTGCGTGATTTCCGAGTTCAGTCTTTAGAGAATCCCCCTTATCGTCTTGGTTCTGGAACTGTCAGGGGAGAGCTTCTCTTTCTTTCTGACTTTCCAGCTCAGTGGACCGTGAGCATTTGTCCTTCCCGGTTCCTCGCCGCCTTCCCGGTCTCGGTGTCTCTGAGGTCATTGCATCTCCGATTTGGTGTTCTAGGTTCTTCCCTTCCTCAAAATTGATCCCAAGTACTTCCTGTGCTTTTTTAGAGACCTCACAGCATGCATCTCTTTGTTCCAGACAAAGGTCAGTCTGAATGGGTGTTCCCAGCAGTAGCGGACTCCTTTCTCCCAAAGGTAAGCGGTGGCCAGCTTCAGGGCCTTCCGTCTCTGTAGAGTGAGGGAAGAGAGGTCCTGGAAGATGCCCACCTGAAGGCCCTCAAACGATATGGTCGTCTTGTCTCGGGCTGCATTCATAATGACTTCCTTCTACCTGTATGAGTGAAGACATATGAGGATGTCTTGTGGTTGGCCCGGGCCTGCTGCCGGTCTTCCAGCTCAGTAAGTATGTACTAGGATGATTTCTTTGTCGCCCAGTCCCGGTGCAACATGTCGGAAGAGGCGGATCACCGAATTCTTCAATTTCATGGCATCAGCCTGAAGTGGCATTCCCTTGATGCGGATGTTGGACCGCCTCGAGCGATTTTCAAGGTCCTCGAGGCGAAGGCACAGTTTTTCATTGCGGTCCCTGAGTTCCAGCAGTTCCTGTGTGTGTTCAATTAGTTCCTCTTCTCTACGGTAAACGGATCTCTCCATTGAGTCCACGCGGTCGCCCAGCTCCAGGATCTCTGTTCTGATTTGTTTTATGTCTGAGGCCACATCCTGCATTAGCCCCGCGAAGTCTTCCCACAGGGTGCTGAACAATTCTTCCAGAAATTGACAGGTGATCGGTTCCTCAGTGTTCGGAGTGACACAGGGTTTGTGTATCTCTCTCCTGAGGAGGGGTTGGAAACTGATCAGGGCCAATCCCGTCCGGTTTTTTACTGTCTGGCTTTTGTAGGAGGTCTTTGATGGAGGTATCCTTCTTTGTTCAATAAGACGTCATCTTGGGGGGCTTGCAAGTCACTGGGGCCAAGGGCTCTCCTTCCAAATTGCAGGGTGTGTCCGGGTTGCTAGCGAGGGATCGGGTGGGTCCCTCTCAGTAGTGCAGTTTGTCTGTTTGCCCCTTACGGAGTGGGGGGCAGCTCAGCCCCAAGTCGCTGTTTCCGAGGTGGGGTCAGGGGCACATAGCGCACTGTCACTTCTCTCTTTTAATGAGTTGGGTCCCCCGGTTTGGGTGTTCCACACAAGAGCGGGCGGTGTCTCTTTAATGCTGGAGGAACCCGCTATAGCTACTGGTGTCCCAAGATACAGTCCCTCTGTGGCCCTTTAAGATGGGTGCCTCTTCCTCTCTTTTGGTAAGCTGGGTTCCCCGGTCTGGGTCCTCCACACAGGGGCACTAGGGGCTACTAGTGTCCCGGGGCTCAGTTCATCCTGAGCCATTTAAAGGTGGGTGATGCTTCCACCCTCTCGTGGTGCTGTGGCCTCCCGCGGCAGGCACCCACCTCCCCCAGCTGCTGCCAATGCAGGCCTATCTTTGATTGGGCTCTTGATACAGTCTTCAGGTGCCTTTCTCCAGTGAGCCTCTTTTGGAAGTCTGATGAGGGGCCCGGGCTGCCACCGGAAGCCCCTGCTCAGCCTGCAATCCCCTGCTCTGCCTGCAATCCCCGGTATCAGGCCATGTCCGCGTCTTGCAGTCATGCGCCGGACGCCTGGGTACTCCGTTCCCGCCTCGGGGCCCAGTTGAGGTCGGAGTTCAGAAAGTGGCCACCGGTGGTCCACGGCCGTACGTGGGCGCATCCCCAGAGTTTCGCCCCTCATCAGCAAGCGGGACTGCGATGCCGCTCCAAGCGGCGGTCCTGCGCTACGACACTCAGCCCAGTCCTTCGGTAAGTTGGGCAGGTCCCTCTCTCGGGTCAGGGCCTCCAGATGCATCCTGCAGCGCCGGCCTGCGTCTCTGCTGTTCAGCGTCGTCTGCTGCCTGGGCGCAAAAGACTCCAACCTCGGCTTCTCAGGGTCATGGCCTGTGTCCCCCGGGGGTGTTGGGCCCCGGGATGGCTAATGTATAGCTATTTATCGGCCCTGGCGAGCGTAGCTCCGTGAAGAGTGTGTTACTCTGCCGCCATCTTGGCCACGCCCCGATTTGGTTCTTTTGTACCCAAGAAGTACCCTCAGTGGTTCTACCTAGATATGTAATGGCTTGCCATTATGTATAGTGGACCTGCCGTCCAAGGATGACGTTATCTGTGACTTTTGTACAGAGTTATTATACAGAAGATGGTAATCCTGCTGTGTACATCCTGGGTAGGGGATTAAGATATGATACTAGGAATCCTCAAGCATAATAAATGAGGCCAGTTTAGGAAAAAACTGATTGACATTTATTCAGCCTATAACTAGGTAAAAGGTCAGTGCCAGAACCGTTATGTAGAGCAAGGTAGGACGAATGTAGGTAAAAGGTCATGTAGCTACCTAGGCCTATATCGGGGTACATAGAGGTCCATGACATTAGGACTCTGTGCACTTTACCATTGCTAACCAGTGCTAAAGTTAATGTGTTCACTCCTTAAAACACGGTAGCATTGGCTTATCTCCAATTGGCATAACTTATTTACTTATAAGTCCCTAGTAAAGTGGTGCTGCATGTCCCAGGGCCTGTAAATTAAATACTACAAGTAGGCCTGCAGCGTTGGTTGTGCCACCCACTTAAGTAGCCCTTTAAACATGTCTCAGGCCTGCTATTGGAGCCCATGTGTGCAGTTTTATACTGCCATGTTAAGCTGGCAAAATAAACCTTTAGCGAGGCCCAAACCTTCCTTTTTAATACATACAAGTTGCCTCAAAGGTAGGTCCTGGACAGCCCAGATGGCAGGGTGCATTGTATTTAAAATGTAGGGCATGTCTAAGTTTTACATGCCCTGGTAGTGAAAAATCCTTTATTTTTCCCTACTGCAAGGACTACCTCTCCCATAGAATAACATTTGAGTTACCTTATTACATTTAGTAAGTGTATTTCCAAATTGGAATAGGTACCCGGGTCATATTTGGTGTCTTTGGAATTGTAATGAAAAATTTCGTCTTATAGAAGAGTCAGATTTTAAATTACAGTCTTGAAAAAGCCACTTTTACAAAGTTGTCATTTTCCTTCCTTAGACATTGAGTGCCTGTAGTCTGTCTCTGGGTCACATGACTGGGCGTAGCTGACAGTTTGGCTTTGTGTATTCTGCCTGGACAGCCACACACAACTGAGAGCTTATTTGTGCCTGGATGGGCCATCACTGGCAGGATGGGAGGGTGGAGCTGGGCACTGCCCTTCTTACACTTGAATAGGCTGTGTCCTGCCTCCACACAAAGGGCTGCATACCCCCTGTATTTAGTCTGGAGCTAGGGCAGGTAAGTCAACAAGGTGGTTGACTTCAAAGGGAAATCTCTAAAAGCTTCTCCCGCTTCAAAGGCAGAACTGGGTATAAATGTTGGACCTCAGACACCAAGTCTTCAGTACACTTCTGGACCTGTGACACTCAGACAGGAAGAAGGAGTGCTGTGCTGCTGAACGGACTGCCACTCTGCTGGACTGCTGCTCTGAAGGACTTCTGGCCTGCTGTGTTGACCTAGTGCTCTCTTGCCTGGGTGAGAAGGTCTGCACCAGCATCTGTTGAAGCCAGGAACCCAAAATGGCTCCAAGGGCTAATTGCCTGGCATCCTGACTAGAGCATCAGGGACAGAAGACTCTTAACAACCTTGAAACAACCACCTGGACTCTGTCATCTGTGAGTCCTACCCTGCCAAGTAGTGCGACCCCAGTCCTTGACCCTTGGAAGTGGGCCTGAAGGTGCTCTGCCATCCCATCTGTGGACCCAGCAGAACCGACGAATCACCTCTGCTGTGTGGTGCCATCCCGAGCAGAACCAATGCATCGCTTCTTCTGCGAGGGTTCTCCCAGTGCTAGGACTCCATATTGAACTCACAGCCTGCATCAGAACCGCCGCCTGTGCGAAGCTTCCCTGATCCAGGCTCTCACATCACAAATCTCTTGTCAATGGCAGCCTCGACGATGATGCAGGTTCTTGCATCACAGCCTTGCAGCTCTTCAGAACCGTGTGATGCACTCAGACCAGGCTGTTCGATCGGCGATCGTCTGCCCGACACTGAGCCGGAGCTGGAGTCTGAGCGTCGTTAATCCACGAGCCGCACTGCACCGGCTTCTACACCGCTTCCACACGCGTGCCAGCACCAGCTTGACCACGGCCGTATAGCGGGCTGAGCAAGCCAATTAAAGCAAGCTGCGGGGAGCAGGAATAGGAGCTGCCTCGGGGGGACCGCTGCAAGGCGCTAAGAAGGCAGAGACCAGCAGCGCCAAGGATTGGCAGGTAAACACCGGGGGAGACCAGGCCTCACAGAGGGAGAAGCGGCTGACGACAGGCTGGGGCGGCTTGCCTCGGTGGGTGCCCCGCCCTCCGCATATTCCTGCCGCTGGCCGGTGTGGTCCTGTGGTCCTGTGGCCCTGTGGCTTCTCCATCTGTGACAAGGGGAGACAAGGGGGGGGCCGCAAGCAAGCAAGGGGCCTCCAGTTTAGGGTCACCACCCCAATTATCCCAATCACCTCAACCATCCCAATCACTTCTAACATCACCCCTCCAGCGCCCTCCCCCGCTGCCATTTTTCTCAGGCCGCTCCCGTGTTTCCCTCTGCCTACACCTCCTGGCATCACTAGGCGGCCCACCAGGAGGCTCCACTTTGTTAGGAGTCCTCGCCACAGACACAGTCAGAGTAAGCCAAAGTGCAAACAAAAGTGATTAACTACGGATAGTTCTAAGATATTTAGCGGGACAGTGAGAGCAATCAAAAGCAACCAGACCTGTGGGACCAGAAAAATAAACAAACAAATAAAAAGGCCCACCCCAACCACATCAAATGATATCAAACACTCCCCGGAAAGCTCCGGAAAAGAAAGCAACCAGGAGAGGAGCAAATACTGACAAAGAACGCAAACGTCTGGCACGTAACTGGAAACTGGTCTATAAACTACCCTATAAACTACCCTATAAGTTGGGGGATATGATCCCGCAACAAAAACACAAACAGGCCTGCATGCTACAGGGGCGGAAAATGACAAAGAGGAAACCAGGCACTAAAATTAGCAACACTAGTAAAACTTGCACCATGAGATCGTCGTCCACGGAGACTCAAGCCCGGCTCTAGTCCACCCCCATTGCGCATTCAAACTCCAGTGCCACGACAATCTGCAAATACTTCACGTTAAAGCCATCTGCACTGAGAACTTTGGCGAAAGGGGTGCCATGCAGCAATGCAACAAACCAGGTGAAGCAACAAGCAAACGACGGCCAGAGCCAGGAACTAAACTCACATCGCTTGGAGAAATTGGCTAACGGGAGTTTCCTCTGCCCTTGGACAACGGAGTAGATCACTCTCCAACCCAGGAATCCCCACAGGGTGAGATAGGGCAAGGTAAACCTGAAGTCTTAGAAATATCATATAATCAAAGGAGGGGAGGGAGGGAGAAGCAATGGTCCAGTCAGCTTCCATATAGTATACAAAGATCAAAAGGGAATGGACCACTTGTACCTGTGTGACCAGGGTCATTGGTTGTTGGTACCTTTCATAAAAACCCTCATACACACACACAGGTGGAAAGGCGGTATATCTTGGTTCTCTGCCTAGTCGTGACGTGACAGCATCATCATAGGGTTTGTTTCTGGTATGCTGACCTCCACCAGGAGGTAGACCAACTGGTATTACAGTAGTGTCCAGAGACCAAATGTTTTTTATAAAAAGTTGAGTGCTCAAGTGAGGTGAGGTTAAAAATTTCCTACATCACCATACCGGAAAAAGTCTTTAATTATATGGAGATGTGAAAAGGTTAAAAACAGAGGTGTGCGTATGTAGATCGTGTTACCAATCTTACGCACTGGTTAGTCCATATGTGAGGTCGACATGTTTCAGACCCATGCTGCCCAGCCGGGTCTGGGGGCTTTCTTCAGGACCTAGATGTGTGAGTCAGTGCTATTTGAGCAACCATAGAAAGTGGGTCACTGACTTACCACTTAATTCTCAGGTCATTAGTACCTGAAGGGTCCCTATTGCGGGCTTCCGCGGGGGACCGGCGAGACACTCCTAACCTGCTGCGGCTTCAGAAATGCTGTCTTGTTCTCGCGACTGTTTATTTCAACTGCAAAGACATCTCGAGATATGGTAAGATGAGGGATCTGGTTGACACACTTGAAGAGCTGTTCAGCAACTACCCGAATTGCGGGATCATAATGGCTGGGGACTTTAATACTCACAACTTGGGGACTGTAACAGACGCCCCACCACCCAGGGACCGTGCTGGCAACCTACTTAATACATTTTTAAATATTTATAGACTAAGGTCAATACAAGAGACACAAGACGCCAACCATGTTATGACCAAAGACTCTCAGGAAACAAACAAATCAATAAATGATCATATCTTTATGTGCAATTGCCTGCATGAACAAGTGGTAGAATTGGTAAACCCAGTGCAGCAGCCCAGTGTTCATCTCCCACTGGCTATGGCTATTTCCCTCCAAACGGTTAGCCTCCCGCACATCACTCCCCTGGGCACGTCTAATGGGGAGGAAATACACTCGCTCCTGAGACGAATAAAGTGGAACAAAATCGACATATCCGGCCAGGCGACCTGGAAAAACAATTGGCCAGTAATTAAAAATGATTACATTGAGGAGAATATACACGAGAATTGGACAAAACTGGTGCCGCAGCTGTATCACCTTCTGCTAGGCAAAAAACTAAACCATTGGCGAGAACAAGTCAGCATTTCTGAAGCCGCAGCAGGTTAAGAGTGTCTCGCCGGTACCCCGCGGAAGCCCGCAATAGGGACCCTTCAGGTACTAATGACCTGAGAATTAAATGGTAAGTCAGTGACCCATTTTCTATGGTTGCTCAAATAGCACCGACTCACACATCTAGGTCCTGAAGAAAGCCCCCACACCCGGCTGGGCAGCATGGGGCTGAAACATGTCGACCTCACATATGGACTAACCAGTGCGTAAGATTGGTAACACGATCTACATACGCACACCTCTGTTTTTAACCTTTTCACATCTCCATATAACTAAAGACTTCTTCCGGTATGGTGATGTAGGACATTTTTTAACCT
The DNA here is from genome assembly GCA_963921515.1 of Calotriton arnoldi. Classification (NCBI taxonomy): domain Eukaryota; kingdom Metazoa; phylum Chordata; class Amphibia; order Caudata; family Salamandridae; genus Calotriton; species Calotriton arnoldi. The sequence continues at coordinate 4,315,519 of CAWUFW010000459.1, forward strand.
CACCTCACTTGAACACTCCACTTTTTATAAAAAAAATTTGGTCTCTGGACACTACTGTAATACCAGTGGGTCTACCTCCTGGTGGAGGTCAGCATACCAGAAACAAACCCTATGATGATGCTGTCACGTCACGACTAGGCGGAGAACCAAGATATACCGCCTTTCCACCTGCGTGCGTGTATGAGGGTTTTTATGAAAGGTACCAACAACCAATGACCCTGGTCACACAGATACAAGTGGTCCATTCCCTTTTGATCTTTGTCTTGGAAATATCATCAGCATTGGACTCCTCGAAAGGCGACACGGAAAACATGTTGGGGAAGAGTATAGTGACCCCTCAGGCGGAAAGCAATGGCCCTCAATACGATTTGTACCTATCACGGAGCTTGGCAGCAATGAAGCCCTACATTTTCAATAATAGCTCATCTTTGCTGGGACTGGGAGACAATAGTCCCTTGGGGGAACAGAACTCTTGCCATTTACTTGCCGAGACAAAGCAAACAACTCAAATTGGGTGCTCCCACCAAAACTCTTTGTTATTTTCAATAAACTCAACACTGACGACTGCGATTAATGCCTTCACATGGCAAACGCAAAAACTCGAAATTCAAATGGATACCATGCAGGCAATAGCAATAGCTATGACTAACATAGAAGCCAAAATCGACAACTTAGAAGGGAATTTGGAAACGCTGATGACGCAGCAATTTGGGAGGTGTTGTTCATGCCTTCCAATTGTTGAGAAGCTCAGCTTTCTCCCAGAAGTTTTAACATCAATAGTTACATAATTAAAACAAAGACAATCAATGACCACAGACCATCCAGCCAAATGCACAGAAGACCGGGTCCCATCTAAAGCAAAAAATAATGGAAGTAACGAGATAGCTGGAGTAGAAATCCCTCCAACCTCATCACAGTTGACAGCAACTGTCCCACAGAACACATGTCTAGAAGTAAAGTCCCCTATTCACGTTAAGAATCAAGCCAGTATTCACAGCACAGGACCAGACACCCCTCCGACATCCTCGCAGCTGGCAACAGCGATGAGTCAAAACGAAACCCACCATGATGAGACAGTAACGGGCAAAATTGCCTCCAGGAACACAGGTCCTACGGATAATCTCAAAGAGACTGCGGAACCTTGTAAACTGCTATCCAGAAGAGAAAAAAACGCCTGAAGAAGCAAACAAAAAACATCAAACACCGGCGCTGTGTAAAGGAATCAAAGCTGCGCCTGGATGCAGCAGATGGCAATCCGGGTCGCAAAAAGAACCCAAAGGCGGATCAACAATTAAAGCCTCTCGGGTCTCAGAAACACTACCCAATTATTCAAAAGGCGAGGCTCATTGTCAGGCCAGGGAATGATCAGTTAATCACAGCATCAGTACCACAATCACTTATAAAATCAAGTTGCGGGGACGGCCAGGCTGTTGAAGGGCGGAAGCAGCACCCACAGGGGAACGAACTCCCCCCCCACAACCTGAGAGTAGAGAGAGCAATCACACAGCACAGCACCTAAACAGGCAGGAGCAAGATGTGCCGTCTCCCAAGATGGATAGAGCAAGGTCGTCTCCCCCACCCAAACAAACAGTACTGGGCTATGGGGGAACAACGCAGCTCAAAAAGATAACATAGCAAATACAACAAACAAACACTGCTCGGAAATACATGCCGCCACCACAAGGCCAAGGGTCAACGCCCGAAGGGAACCCGGAGAATAACAGCATAGTGCTTACACCTGAATATACATCCTGTGGAAGTTCAGATATATTAAACAGGGCTAACATCTTACAAATCCTCCAATATATTCCAGAGTTATCACATCTTACAACAGAAGATCTAATTCGAGTTCAATTCAAAGCCCTGAGCAGTAACACAACAAGAGAATCTACAATAGTAACATGGAAAAACAATATGATAGCACAAATAATCAAGACAGAAAAGGACCAATTTGCAAAATGGGGGATTAGCGTACACGAACCAGACGAGGAAAAATACCCACACATGTTAACGGGCAGACTCAGCAACAGAAATACACAGACGCCGAGAAAGTGCATCTAAAGAGGGACAAGCCAAGCTGCTTGTCCCAAATCCTTCCCTAATTTAAGAATACATTTTTCACCAACCTCTGCTGCAACAGGGCATAAAATTACTGAAAGAGAAAAAATCGAGCCGTATATATACGCCCAGGATGGTGCTGCAACAACTTGGCCAGGTCGGCAATCAAACTGCTCCTAGTACAAAGAGGCTCAACTGGCCTGCGAGCAGAACGAACAAGATAATAAAAGTAATTTCATGGAACGTGTACGGATTGAAAACCATGCTACAGAACAGAGCTGCCTTTGAACTCTTACAGACTGGGGACCTGCTGTGCCTCCAGGAAACCTGGCTGCTCGCTCCATTGGTCATAACAGGATTCGAGGAATTTTAACACCCAGCAAAAAAGCTTAATGTATTTGGAAGGCCATCTGGGGGCCTATCTATATACGTAAGTCTAGGCACTACCATAACGTCAGCGAAATCTCCAATAAGCACAGACATGGTCCAAGCCTTATACTTGCAAGGCCTGAAACTGAACTTCTCCCCACTAACGATCCTACTCTTGAATGTTTATTTCAACTGCAAAGACACCTCGAGATATGGTAAGATGAGGGATCTGGTTGACACACTTGAAGAGCTGTTCAGCAACTACTCGAATTGCGGGATCATAATGGCTGGGGACTTTAATACTCACAACTTGGGGGCTGTAACAGATGCCCCACCACCCAGGGACCGTGCTGGCAACCTACTTAATACATTTTTAAATATTTATAGACTAAGGTCAATACAAGAGACACAAGATGCCAACCATGTTATGACCAAAGACTCTCAGGAAACAAACAAATCAATAAATGATCATATCTTTATGTGCAATTGCCTGCATGAACAAGTGGTAGAATTCGTAAACCCAGTGCAGCAGACCAGTGATCATCTCCCACTGGTTACGGCTATTTCCCTCCAAACGGTTAGCCTCCCGCACATCACTCCCCTGGGCACGTCTAATGGGGAGGAAATACACTCGCTCCTGAGACGAATAAAGTGGAACAAAATCAGCATATCCGGCCAGGCAGCCTGGAAAAACAATTGGCCAGTAATTAAAAACGATTACATTGAGGAGAATATACACGAGAATTGGACAAAACTGGTGCCGGAGCTGTATCACCTTCTGCTAGGCAAAAAACTAAACCATTGGCCAGATTCCAGAGAAAGGGCTTGTTGCCAATTTCAACCAAGGTGCAAAAAAGTTCAACTAAGCAAGAAGGCACTGAGACAAGCCAATCGCAACTACAAGCGTGAGAGAGACGACACAGCACTCCAAAATCAGCAGACAGCCAAGAACTTACACAGAAGAAACATATGTAACTTCAAAAGGCAACAAGAAGATTCCCAGTGGCTGCACATCTTCAGTCTGTTAACTCCAAGCAGACAAACAGAATTTTGGCGTTATCTCAATATGTTGTCTGGGCACGGCCACGACCAGCGAAATGGAGTTGCAAGTCACACATGGATCAACCATGTGAACACGCTGTACTGCAAGTCTTCTTACAACACCCTCCCACATCATCAACGACCCCTCACATGCACTAGTATGTACAATGTCAATCATACAACTATGGTTGAAACAACTGAATCTCTTGATGTGCACAACCGTGTGCGATTAATATTAAAGATGGCCTACCTGGACACCTCTTTAAAGAGGACCATGAATTTTGGGCAACTATACTCACCCCGCTATATCAGTCCTGCATGACTAATCCAACAATTCCTGAAGCCTGGAAAGGGTCCCTATTACAACCAATCCACAAAAAAGGCGACACTCTTCAGAACCGACTCATCGCCTCGACTGCACGGCGCATCTTCTACACCGGACGTCATATTGCAAGCCCTCATCAACAGGATCCTCTATGACAATGCAGGAACTCGCATCCCAGCTTCACAGCTCCTCGGAACCAATCCATCACTTCCACTGTGCGATGCATCCTCGGTGCAGGATGTCGTAATTCTCTGCAACGAGGATTTAAGGTACTCTTGTTCAGCAAGCCTAACTGGGTCCCTGTAGCCAGCCTTGTCTCCATCGCGGTTGGCCTGAATTTGTGACTTTGTCCTGGTCTGACGCGACCAGATATCCACAATTGCCACTTTGTACTTTTTAATGCTATTTTCACTGAAATCTTTAAATACGGCTATCTCCGGTTCTACTGATTGGATTTTAGTGGTTTTTGTCTTCTTTTATTTATTAAATATTACTCTATTTTTCTAAACTGATCTGGGATCCTTTTGTGGTGTGTTTCCACTGTGTTACTGTTTGAAGAGTGGCACAAACACTTTACACATTGCCTCTGTGTTAAGCCTGACTGCTCTGTGCCAAGCCACCCGAAGGTTGAGCACAGGCTAATTTACAGTTTGCTTGTGACTTGGCCCTGACAAGGATTGTGGTTACTGCTTGCGTAGGGTTTCACCCCCCTCAACCAGGAACCCAATTTCTTACAAGCTCCATCTTTCCATAGACTATCCAGAACTGACACAAATTGGTGCTGTACAGCAAGTCTTCAAAGCTCAGATTTACAGTTGGAATTAAATGAGACTTGAAGTCCCATGCAAGAATAAGTCAGTGAATGAATAAATGGTTGCATGAATGCAAGGACGAATGACAGCACATGTATGATGACTTATTGAGTGCATATATATTACATTTTGAATGCCTAAACTCATCAATTACTGATGATGTACTTTCATTTAAAAGCCATACTTGTTGTCATGGCCAGTGCTTGTTTTAGTGTGCATTTCAGCAACCTGAAAAGAAAATTGACGTCCTGTCATTTAAAAAACAAACTTGCAGTCCCATAAGGATGTTTCACCACTATGAAAGGAAGTCAGTCATAAAAATCCACTTTAGTCACCAATAACTAAGACGCTGATCAGGTTATGTAATGCCTCAGCTGATTTTCAGACCTTCTTTAATGATCCATTCAAAGACATACTGGCGTAATAACTTGTCACTTATTCTCAACCTTTCCCCGAAGACAGAATTTACATGCCAAAACTCCTAAGTTTTACTTTCAGTTTACCCATATAGCTTTTTTATATAAATTCTCACCTCCACAGGTGTAGCGAAAAGACCACTCGAAAATCCAAGCAATTCCACAGTGGTGCCTTCCAAGACACCAATAAGAACAGGTAGTTTTCACGAATTTCTAACTTTTATGCTAGGATATACCTGCAACACCCAAGTGATTATACTCTTAACTAACTTACTCAAAATGAGGCATTGTGATCAATGAAAATATCAATCAGAAAGCCTCTTATGGTCTAAAGGTTCTACGCACAACTATCTCTGTGGATAGCCTCTCAGATCCTAGACCTCCATTCATTTAGTGGGTACGCATTTGGAGCTCTAATCTTTCAAAAAGGTCAGACTTCCTAGAAAATGTTTCCAGTGGAGTACATCTCCAAGATATCAATTTCACCAACAGAGGTTACTTGATCTTTGAGAAAGATATGGTAGCCAATAAGGATGCCTGTCTTGTCATGTGGCACCACTATGAAACAGTCAGACACTTGGGGGTCGATTCCGATTCGGGCCGGAAAAAGCACCGACCGACTCGGATCCGGAAAAAATACCGACCGACACGTACCCGTGGCGCACGACACGCCAAGTACGATGCAAGGCGCGAAAAATCCGACCGACACGTACCGAAACAAAGTCGACCGACCGAGCCGCACGGAAAGCAGCAATCCGGCCGGAAAAACACGCGAATCCAACCGACCGACACGCACCCGGAACAAATCCGACCGAAACGTACACGCGAACTCCAAACCGCAAAGTACGATGCAAGGCGCGAAAACCACGAGCGAGTCGGACGGAGGCCAAGCCGTACGACCGACACGCATACAAAACCGAGCCGAAGCAACACAATACACCGCGACCGACGCGTACGCAGCATAGAAAACTGCACAAACACAGCGTGAACGAAACGGAGAACACCGTACGAGACCAATGCAGGGTCCGACTCGGTCACAAGAACGTTTCCAACATACACAAACAGCACAAAGGAAAAATCACCCAAAAAAAGGCCAAACAAGCAATTACCAAGCCAATAAATACTGGGGGGGTGGGGACGGAGAACAAAGACACACCCACAACTCCACCTATATAAAGGACACAAATCACTACCATGAGCCTTTGCAAATGCCATTCCACTGCCAGCACCCAAGAGAAAGCAACCACACACCCACAGCTCATCCCTCACACAAGCCACACACCATCAGCACACCAACAAATACCTACCTCACATACACCCAGCAAAACACACACTCACACACCCTCACCTGCACACCAACACACACATCACCCACCATCACCACCCATCACCATGCCCCCCAAGAAGAATCCCAAGTTCCTAGATAGTGAATTGGAAGTCATGGTAGACGAGATCCTCAGGGTGGAGCCACAGCTGTTTGGCACACTGGTCCAACAGACCCCCATGTCGCAGAAAACCAAGATGTGGGAGAGGATCATCAACAGGGTTAACGCCCAATCACCATGTCGGCGCACAAAGACCGACATCCAGAACAGGTGGTATGACGTGCGCAGGAGGGTACGGAAAATGCTGAAGCAAGACTACATCAACAGCCAACACACCGGCAGTGGCCCTCCTGCCAAGCCAATATACCTCAGGCCCTGGGAGGAGAAGGTGCGGGCCATCCTTCCGCCAGTGAGCGTATATGGACTAGAGGACATCCCAGAGCCTGGTGAGTACACAACAAATGTACACAATATACTGCCACAAAACACACACACATCACTGTCAAGGGGAGAGTCAAACCATGCACTCATAGCAATTACACAGCAACCAGAACAGAATCATCCCAAAATGTGTATGTCAGTCAGATAAACACAACACATGCCATCAAAAAAGTCACATCCAACTGTGCCATCACATGTACAAACAACTACAACTACAGCTAGGCAGTGGCACAAATAGAACTAACAAACACATCCAGACATGTAGCCACCACAACAACACCAACACACAGTGAAGAACACTCAAAGGAAGGAATTCTGTGTATGCTGGCCAAGTCAGTGTAGCCAATAGCATCATGGGAGTCGCAGTCACACATATTGCCCCCCCACAACTGTCCCATCAACACCACCATGAACCATGCGCACATCACAGGGAGTGGAGAAGGACTCACAAGATGGCTGACACTGGCTACTGCTGTGGGGAGCACAAGGCCCTGCTGGCAACTGTGCACCAACAAACAGCAGGACACCACTGACTGACATCCTGAGAGACAACTTACACTCCCTGCAATGCAAGCACGTTCCATGGTGGGATATCTGGCTAGCTGGGTGGGAAGGGGGACTTGCAGCACTGACCATAGTCACAAGCACCTCCCCTCACACACACCCCAACACAAACTCCACAGAACCCACCTGGTAGAATGCAATGCCCCCATCCTAACACAAGATCCCACAAAGAACCACCACCCTGGGTTATGTTGTGTGAAGCACAGGGACACTCTTGGGACTCTTAGCCAAACAACTGCCAGGACAACACTCCCAGCCATCCTGTCAGCACAGCCAGCCCACCCCACAGGGAAGCAGAGTCAAAAGGAAGGAAGCATGGGCATGCTGGGAAGGGGGTGGAGGCAATAGCATGATGGGAGTCGTAGTCACTGATATTGGTCACCCCCACAACTGTCCCATCAACACCACCCTGAACCATGCTCACATCACAGGAAGTGGAGGACTCACAAGATGGCTGACACTGGCTACTGCTGTGGGGAGCACAAGGCCCTGCTGGCAACTGTGCACCAACAAACAGCAGGACACCACTGACTGACATCCTGACAGACAACCTACACTCCCTGCAATGCAAGCATGTTCCATGGTGGGATATCTGGCTAGCTGGGTGGGAAGGGGGACTTGCAGCACTGACCATAGTCACAAGCACCTCCCCTCACACACACCCCAACACAAACTCCACAGAACCCACCTGGTAGAATGCAATGCCCCCATCCTAACACAAGATCCCACAAAGAACCACCACCCTGGGTTATGTTGTGTGAAGCACAGGGACACTCTTGGGACTCTTAGCCAAACAACTGCCAGGACAACACTCCCAGCCATCCTGTCAGCACAGCCAGCCCACCCCACAGGGAAGCAGAATCAAAAGGAAGGAAGCATGGGCATGCTGGGAAGGGGGGTGGAGGCAATAGCATGATGGGAGTCGTAGTCACTGATATTGGTCACCCCCACAACTGTCCCATCAACACCACCCTGAACCATGCTCACATCACAGGAAGTGGAGGACTCACAAGATGGCTGACACTGGCTACTGCTGTGGGGAGCACAAGGCCCTGCTGGCAACTGTGCACCAACAAACAGCAGGACACCACTGACTGACATCCTGAGAGACAACTTACACTCCCTGCAATGCAAGCACGTTCCATGGTGGGATATCTGGCTAGCTGGGTGGGAAGGGGGACTTGCAGCACTGACCATAGTCACAAGCACCTCCCCTCACACACACCCCAACACAAACTCCACAGAACCCACCTGGTAGAATGCAATGCCCCCCATCCTAACACAAGATCCCACAAAGAACCACCACCCTGGGTTATGTTGTGTGAAGCACAGGGACACTCTTGGGACTCTTAGCCAAACAACTGCCAGGACAACACTCCCAGCCATCCTGTCAGCACAGCAAGCCCACCCCACAGGGAAGCAGAATCAAAAGGAAGGAAGCATGGGCATGCTGGGAAGGGGGAGGAGGCAATAGCATGATGGGAGTCGTAGTCACAGCTCTACATCCCCCACCACATGGCCCAGCAAGCTCACACTCACGCATGCACATCCCACAGAGAGTGGAAAGGCCCATCAAAGATGTCTGACACTGTTGCTGTGTCGTGGGGAGCACAAGGGCATGCTGGGTACTGCACACCAACCAACAGCAGGTCACCACTGTCAGCCATCTTGCCATTGCTCTCACACCCACACACACTGAACTCCACACAAAAGCAAGTAAGTATGGGAATGCTGGGAAGTGGGGTGGAGGCAATGGCATGATGGGAGTCGTAGTCACAGACATAGCTCACCCCCACAACTGTCCCATCAACACCACCCTGAACCATGCTCACATCACAGGGAGTGGAGAAGGACTCACAAGATGGCTGACACTGGCTACTGCTGTGGGGAGCACAAGGCCCTGCTAGCAAATGTGCACCAACAAACAGCAGGACACCACTGACTGACATCCTGAGAGACAACTTACACTCCCTGCAATGCAAGCACGTTCCATGGTGGGATATCTGGCTGGCTGGCTGGGTGGGAAGGGGGACTTGCAGCACTGACTATAGTCACGAGCACCTCCCCTCACACCCCCCCAACACAAACTCCACAGTACCCACCTGGTAGAATGCAATGCCCTCCATCCTAACACAAGATCCCACAAAGAACCACCACCCTGGGTTATGTTGTGTGAAGCACAGGGACACTCTTGGGACTCTTAGCCAAACAACTGCCAGGACAACACTCCCAGCCATCCTGTCAGCACAGCCAGCCCACCCCACAGGGAAGCAGAGTCAAAAGAAAGGAAGCATGGGCATGCTGGGAAGGGGGTGGAGGCAATAGCATGATGGGAGTCGTAGTCACTGATATTGGTCACCCCCACAACTGTCCCATCAACACCACCCTGAACCATGCTCACATCACAGGGAGTGGAGAAGGACTCACAAGATGGCTGACACTGGCTACTGCTGTGGGGAGCACAAGGCCCTGCTGCCAACTGTGCACCAACAAACAGCAGGACACCACTGACTGACATCCTGAGAGACAACTTACACTCCCTGCAACGCAAGCACGTTCCATGGTGGGATAACTGACTGGCTGGGTGGGTGGGAAGGAGGTCCGGCTGCCAACCAAACACAACCAATGCAGACCATGTTCACACCCCAGAAAATACATAGAAATGCCCAAATAATGCAGGACAATGTGCCACACCAATATCAACCCCTGACTGTGACGACTCAGGACAATGCAATGTACAGGCCCGCACCCAGAGGCACAGTCACAACTGTCATGTGTGTCAACCATTGATGCCTGCAGAAACATGACATACATTGTTTGTGTCTCCCAAAAACAGGTGATGATGGGGACACAGCAGCAGACGCTGAGGAGTCCCAGTCCCAGGCTCAAGAGGATGCCGAGCTCACTGGCGTCGTACAGCCTCTGTCCTCCTCGGACGATGAAGAACAACCTGGCACATCCGGTGCAAGTCAACATGCAGCACCAGCAGGACCACCAGCTGCAGCACCAGCAGGACCACCAGCTGCACCCCCTGCACCCACCCCTACAACGACTGTCACCACGAATAGCATCCCTTCCGACATGGACAGAATAAGGAGCAACACCAGCACAGTGACCCTGGACCAACCTGGGGCCATGGACACCACCACCACCACCAACCCCCAAGGTGGACCAGGGTTATCTGTGCGTGCCACTGCACACACTGCACATGTCAGCAGGGGTGGTGGGAGGGGTGGGAGACAGAGGTCGCTGCTTGCAGACGTTGCTGGTGTGCATGATGACCCACAACTGGTAAGCATAGCTGATGCGTACCAGTCCAGCACCGGAGAGCTCAGCCAGGTAGTGGGGCTCCTCAGAGACATTAAACAGCAGCAGGCTGCCCATCATGCCCGCTTGGACTCCCACATGTCCCACGTGGAGTCACACATGTCCCGTGTGGACTCACACATGTCCCGCGTGGAGTCCAAGTGGGATGCACTGCATGAGATGACGGCGGTGCACAGGGACATTTTACAATGCCTCCGCCAGATGAACAGCAACCAGTCCACACCTCCCTGTGTGCCAACAACATCTGGTGCCGAACAAACTGCAACTGCCACAGGGAGGGAGGAGGACTCTGGCGGAGAGTCCCCTGCACCGCAGCAGCCTGCACTTGAGGGCCCCCCCAAGAAGAGGGGTCGTCCGAGGAGGGAAAAGTGAGAGGCCGATGGCCAAGCGCAACTCCCAGGAAGCCTGAACCTGTTCTGGATGTTCGCCTTTGTGCACAGACTGTTCACCCTGTTGACGGCAACACTACTCCCACACATTGCATGGGGAGTACAAGTTGGACCAATGTGTCAGACAACTGTGGCCCGATACTGGGGATCCTGTCTACCCGGACTTTCAATTCACCTAGGAACTTGGGATTGCAAGATTCATGTACAGCACAACCCATCCTATGCACTATTAACACAAATGTATCACAATAAACACACTAATACACCATACTTGCCTCTGTCGTGATTCCAACGTGGGTGCTGTTATGGGGATGATGAACTGCAAAATTACACTGTGTATGCGAACTGCAACAGCAAGGACAACACAGGCATGTGAGTACAGGAAACGTGACACACATGAGGGAGACACACCACCAGGGCTACACGACACATACACACCTAGGCCATCTGACTCATTGCCTACACTGATGTTGCCAGGGAAGACGGTGCAATGCACAGACACCACACCCATTCCCAGTTGTAGTCAAGAAGCCCACAGGTGCAGTAAGCAAATGGCAGTCAAATATGTGACCACAGACAACGCACATCACAAAGTGAAGCACAGGTTTATTACACAGTTGCAACATGCCGTAACCACTACAGATGCAAGGTAACCCCACCTGGCAGCGGGCACACAGTCAACAACTGTAGACGGAAGGAAGTCCATGGGTGTGGCGCACATCACCTGTAGGGACACAACAGCTACCAGCCTGGATGTGCAATCACGTCGTCGGTGGACACAGTTGACCAAACGAATCTGAAAGTACCCTGTGAAGGACAGAAATGACACACAGTCAAAAGCAATGGAGTACAGGACAGAACAGCAAAACACATGCACAATACATGTTACAAGATACCCACCCAGAACCAAGTTAGCATGTCAACACTGTTGGGGAGTACAGCCCACCTGTCACCACACATCGCAACACACATCCAGTCAAGTGGCCCATGGACACACTCCCACAGCACCAGAGCACCACCCACACATCATGCCAACTCACATCATTGACATGACACCTCAGGATACTCACATTCAGCTAAAGAAGTTGGTGATGAGCTGTGTGCGGACATCACCATCACCATCATCATCATCATCATCGTCACTGGCATCGTGGTCCAGGCCAGGATCCTCCACAGGTGGCGGATGTTGGTCATTGTCATCCTGGATGAGAGGCAACTCCTTCCGCACTGCCAGGTTGTGGAGCATGCAGCAGACGATGATAATCTTGCACACTTTCGCAGGGGCATATGGGAGGGACCCTCCGGTCTTGTCCAGGCAGCGGAAGCGGCTCTTCAGGAGACCAAAGGTCCGCTCAATCACTCTCCTGGTCCGACCATGTGCTTCATTGTAGCGCATCTGGGCAGGTGTCACAGGGTTCCTGAGGGGTGTCAGCAACCACGGCATGTTGGGGTATCCCGAGTCACCTACGGACAGACAAGTGCACATTAGCTGACTTGGAACAGTGGGCGGAATACTACAGATCAGATCACACACAATGGCACAAAGTCAGTACACACCGACAAGCCAGGCACGCTGGTTCTGCATCTGTGCCATCATCCTGGGGATGCGACTACTCCTCATCACAAAGGCATCGTGTGCTGAACCAGGGAAACGGCCACACACGTGTGTGATGGTCATGTCTGCAAGACACACCACCAGTGCATTGACCGAGTGGTAGTGCTTGCTGTTCCTGTAGGCCTGCTCCTGGGCCTGTGGTGGTACCAAAGCCACATGTGTCCCATCAATGGAGCCAATTACATGCGGCATCCTCCCCAGGGCATAAAAGTCACTCTTCACGTCAGTGAGTCGTCGCAGTCTAGGGAAATAGATGTACCGGTTCAGGAAGAGCAACATTGCCGCCAAAACATCGCGGAGCACACGGCTGAACATGGTCTGTGACATCCCACCAGCAGTCGCCACAGTATGTTGGAAGGTACCAGTGGCAAAGAAGTGTAGGGCTGCCATCACCTTCACCTTGGGGGTCAGCGCTGTAGGATACGGCCGGCCAGGCTGCAAATGTGGGGACAACTGCACTGCCAAATCCTCAATCAGCTGCCTGGTGAAGCGGTACCGTCGGATGCTGTCCCGTTCCACCATCGTTGCCAGGTCTGGGAATGGCCGATGGACAGCAGGAGCCCTGCAGTGCAGAGGAGAAGTAAGCAAGATTTTCAGTCACCCCACATATGCGGCATTGAACACACTCAAGATCCCAACATACATCATTATGAGGCACAACTACATGAAGTGTGCAGTACCGGAAGGACATGTATGGTACATACATGGCCAACATCTGTCAACACGGTCCAACAGGTGGCATCAATTAGTCCCAGGTTGGCCCATTGGATATCATGAGGCCGTGTCACAGTTCCCATCTCCTGCTGCCGTGTCACAATAACCCCCCACAGGGACATGTGAGGACAGATGTGCCCCAGGCACCACAGCTCAACGACAGGTACATTCCCAGGGACCCTGTAATGCCACATGGACACTGGCATTACATGGAGTATCATGTATACACCACAGCAAAACAACCATGACCCCCACAGGTAGTGGCCCCACTTGCCACGGCAGGACAGACATGGACGTCTGTGACACACACGCACAACATCAGAGTCCATGCACACACAACGTGGATGTGGAGACTGTCTCCCATTGTGCACATGAAATCAGAGACATTGTAAACACCACATGCACAAAGACTGTGGAGGACCATCACTATTGTGCCACTGGGACACCCTGGCTCAAACATACCGTCCCACATGGGACTCACGGGGTATGTGACATGACATACACATACACCACTGTGAAATGTGACCATGGCACATGCACAGATATGAACAGTTGCACATCACAGTGGTCATGTACACGTAACACCCAGGATCCTGTCCCCATGAACACGTGCACAGCCTGGGGGTGGCTGCCCACAGGTGACACCCACAGGACAACATGTACACCAACATACACACAATAGGAAATGCAGCCTTACATGCCTTATGATAAAGTTTGGACAGGCTGTCGTGATGTAGGTGTGCCCCTCACTCCCTGGGAGCTATCTGTGGCTGGCATATGTCCATCTGAGACAGGCATGCTGACATATGCCAGTCACATGTACAGTGATGCGTTGAACAGCAATGGACCGATCGGTGCCTCCGGCCGGCCCATTGCTTTCAATGTGTGCGGGTACGCGTTGTACCCCTGTGCGCGTTGAACAGCAATGGACCGATCGGTGCCTCCGGCCGGCCCATTGCTTTCAATGTGTGCGGGTACGCGTTGTCCCCTGTGCGCGTTGAACTGCAATGGACCGATCGGTGCCTCCGGCCGGCCCATTGCTTTCAATGTGTGCGGGTACGCGTTGTACCCCTGTGCGCGTTGAACAGCAATGGACCGATCGGTGCCTCCGGCCGGCCCATTGCTGTCAATGTGTGCGGGTACGCGTTGTACCACTGTGCGCGTTGAACTGCAATGGACCGATCGGTGCCTCCGGCCGGCCCATTGCTTTCAATGTGTGCGGGTACGCGTTGTACCCCTGTGCGCGTTGAACTGCAATGGACCGATCGTTGCCTCCGGCCGGCCCATTGCTTTCAATGTGTGCGGGTACGCGTTGTACCCCTGTGCGCGTTGTACCGCAATGGACCGATCGGTGCGCACCCATTGACAATGGGCTTGCCTGGCAACGGACGCGTTTTCGATTTTCGAACGAGTCGGTTGCTGGAAAATCAGTTGGTCACCCACAACAATGTTGCAAAATCATGTATGTCATGAAGTTGAAGATTTGAAGGATGCTGTGGGCGTGTTTTGGTGCTGCTATTCCATGGATTGGCCAGATTCAGAAGATGCAAACGACTTGGACCTATCACTTTGGACACAAGGGACAGTATCTGCCTCTCCAGCACATATATATTGCTGGCTGTTCCCCTGAGAGCCCACTTGCCTGCACTACATGCTCCAAGACGACATCTGCCACTGCACTGCTGCTGTCTCTGCCCCTCTGGACCCTGCAATGGCACGTACTGTGGAGAGAGCCCCAGCCTTCAGCCTTGAAGAGAACCAGGCCCTGCTGGACAGCCTACTTCCACAGTACAGCAAGCTGTATGGGACACCAGGGGAGCAGGTGAGTGTTCTGTGCACTGCCTTTCTGAATGTGCATTTTGTCTGACTAGCAAGGCTGAGAGTCTGCACGCCACTGGCTAGCAGGCTCACTGAGTAGTTGTCACCCCCCATAGTGTGTAGTGACTTGCACTGGACAGGTATGGTGCAGTGACAGTGCATTTGAACATGGTTTTACTTCCCATGCAATGATACCATGTAGTGACGTCTGGCAAACTGTCCATGGTCAGCTTTGCACTGCCTGTGTACATCATGTGCCCCTGTGATTGAGACATGTATATACAACTGTGTCATGCACGGATATGTTGCATGTGTGGTAATGGCCTTTTCACTTTGTCATCCTCACAGGTTAATGCCCATCAGAAGCAGGAAATCTGGAAGGACATCGTCCGGGCTGTCCGGTCCATGGGGGTCTACAAACGCCGGATCCGCAACTGCCAGAAGAGGTGGCAGGACCTTCGGGGCTGGACCCGGAGGATTGCACGGGTCCAGCTGAAGCTGTCGCCTCCTCGCAGGAGGGGCGGAACACGGACCCTGACCCCCACATGCTCCAGATCCTGGCGGTGGTGTTTCCAGACCTGGATGGGCAGCTGAAGGCCAGACAGCAGCAAGGAGGGGGTGAGTCAAAGACTGCACTGTGAACTCTGTATTACATGCTTTGTGCCCTCCTCTGGCCTGGTTCAACTGCCACAGTGCAGCAGTCATGTTGTCCAGGAGCCATGTCCCTCTATTGTGCACTGCCCACTGCTCATCTGATACCCAGGTGTGGCCCTTACAGTCAGGGAATTGTGTCACTTGGGACTGTGTCCTTGCAGTTTGCTTCACTAAAGGTGGGGGACAGCATCTGTTTCCCTAACTCTGTTGTGGGCATCATGGGTGGGTCCATTGTTCACACAACGCCTGGGTTTGGACATGTGATCTGCGTGTTGCTTTGATATGCGGTCCACTTGCTGAGCTGAGCCACCACATGTGCCTGGGGTATGTGGCACACGCCCATGCAGCGGGTGGGAACAATGTTTGTGCCCCAGGAGTGTGCAGATTACGTGTGTCACACATACATAGCCAGCTATCCACTGTCCAGGGCACATCCCTCATTCATGTGGAGCAGGACAGTCATGCCTACTCCAGGCCATGCAATGCACTCTGTACTCCCACTCCCGTGTATCAGCTGACACATTGTGCACAGTGATTTGACCCCTCCGGTGTCTGCCTCTGTGTCAGTGTGCTGTGGATTAGTTGCCAGGACTGCTGGGGTGTTTCTTGGTAGGGGCTCAGCATGCCCCTGGAGATGTGACCATAGGAGACGATACTTGTGTGTCACATAGGTGTTTGATCAGCTGCCCGTGCAGACTGGGGTATGCGAATGTGATGTTCAGGCAGCTGTTCCCCATTCACAGCAAATTGTGAGGGGCTCAGGTTCAGAGGGTAGTGTCACAGGTCTCCCATATGTCCAATAGGTGTGACCTGGACAGATGAGGGTTGAGATGATGTGTTGTGTGGGGGATGTACATGTGCACTTGTGCAGCTCCAGGACTTGCATTCCCCATGACCTACTATTGTGACACAGTGCATAGTGTTGTTGTCTGGCTGCCAAGTCATACATCACTGAGACAGTGATGTATGACTTAGCAGTCATGCCTCTGCCATGGCATGTGTCAACTTATTTGTGGTCCTGCAGGGGAGTGACATGTGCTACATGCACACCATAGTGGCGCTGGCTATCAGGACATGGGTGCATCATGGTGTCTGTCGCTGGTATGCATCACATGCATTTCCTATTTGACTCTGGGCATCCCTTTCATCCGGAAACCTGTACTGACTCAGTGGCAAGAGCTGTGATGTGTCCACACCGTGTCCTCTGCACTGTCCAACTACTGTGTACTTGGTGCATGTGTCCACACTGGGGTGTTGCAATCCAACAGACACCAGACAGATGGGTGCAAGGCCATGTGGGATGTGAGTGCCATGCTTGGCATCAGACTGACAATTGGCTTCTCCTGTTCAGTTAGGGCACTTTTAGCAATGTACAACTAATGATGCCAGGGCTTGCTCTGTGATGTGCTGTGCTCACAGTGGTGTGTGCGTTTTGTGCAGGTGACTGATGTCTGTCTGTTTCCCCATTGTTTGCAGATACATCCACGGCCACGGAAGGGGACAGCTCCACGGACCAGGAGGAGCCAGAGAGCCAGACTGGGTCAGCAGCCGAGGAGTGGTCGGAGGGACCCAGTGGCACGGAGGGCGAGGGGAGCCACACCGAGGAATCCTCAGCACCATCCACCTCAGCTGAGGACCAGAGCAACTCGGAGGATGACTCCCTTGTGGAGGCGGGTGTCAGCAGCCACCACACCCCAGCTAGTGTTGCTGTCCCCGCCACCACCAGCACCACCACCGCCCTCCCATCGGCTCCCATTCCCAAGGTCCGTGGAGGCTCCCATGTTCGGGAGCGTGTCTCCTTTGGCCCAGGCACCGCACCCCCTGCCCCTGTGTCCCCTGCTGCCCTGAGTGAGGAGTCTGTGTACCTCCTTCGCCAGCTCCATGTAGGGCAGACAGCCATGCTGAGTGTCCTCCATGCGCACACCGCACTGTTGACTCAGCTGGTGTCGTTCATGGAGGGCATCTCATCGGGCATGTCTGACCTACAGAGGGGCAACAGGTCCATGGACTCCTCCCTGACGGCAGCAGTGTCCCTCCTCAGACAGTCCCTCACCCCTCCTGCCTCTGCTCCATCCACACTCCCCAGCACCTTGCCCGTCCCAAGCACACACACACCGGCACAGGCACACACCAGCACACACACATCCAGCACACAGACACACACGCCACAAACTAAACGCACACGCACGCACAGTCAGGGGACTGAAACCAGACTCACAGGGGATGGGGCCCTGGTACACACACACGCATCCACGGGCACTGCGCAGTCCTCAGTTGCCTCTCCCTCCAAAGCACCCTCCCTTGCCTCACCTGCAACCCCAAAGACCCAGCGCCTCTTCCTCAGTGACCTCGGCCTCTTCCCCTCCGATCCAGCTGCCCCAGCATCCAGGGGGAAGAGGAAGCCCCCCACACGGAGCAGAGTGCCCCTCGCCCCGGACACCCTCCCCCAGGCGCAGACAGACTGAGGCCCCCACCCGCAAGTCCCCCCGGAGTGGTAAGAGCAAGACCCCGCCGCCGCCCTGCAGCTCAAGCACCAGGTCACCTTCCTCCATCCCTCAGGCCCCCACTCCACAGGTGCCCCCGCCACACCCTGCCCCAGGTTCCCCCACCCACAGATATACCATCCCCAAGAGGCTCCGGCCTTCTCCCCCTGCCACTTGCTCTCCCGGCACCACACCCCCGCTGCGCT